>OZ010796.1:163011486-163426644 GCA_963932465.1 Maratus speciosus
TGTTTAGAAAACTACTCCAAAAAGAAAAAAGGAAGTGTAATTGGCTTCGTTGCATCATGTGTCGTTTCTGGCACCACTAAAAAAGAAAAGTAATATTTGCTTTCTTTAATTAGAGCATTTTCATGATTATTTAAGTAAAGGTAACTTCTTTTACAAAAGTGGTGCCAACCGAATAAAATTTGTGTAAAACCACCGGTCCCAAAAGGGTTAACAAATAAATTATATAAACGCAATTTTACTTTTTTCTTTTCCTCCTCTAATACATTGATGTTACATTGTTGCTGAAATAAAAGTTAAAATTTAATGTAAAAAAATAACTCGATAATTTTAATAGTGAAAATAGGCAAACAATTATTAATTTGAATCTACTAATACGTTTCATTGTACTCATTTAGTTTCATTTGTTATTACATCGCTAATTATAGTCCAGATATGAATATTTTTTTTTATATTTTTATTTATAATTTTATTCTGTTCTTATAAGTACCTGTTTACTAATTAGCTGTTATTATAAGTACCGCACAAGTGCGGCGTCTCAGCCTGAATGTACGGATGACGCGCCGCAGTTTAACGTTTTAGAAAAAAAATTGTTAAAAATATTAATTATTTATTTTGAAATTTTTGTCGCAGTACACGCATTGTATATTTAACATTAAATAGCACAGCATGATATTTTTTAAATTTTATGTCCACCATGGGACTTTGTACACGAATTCAAAAAAATGTACGGCACAAATCTCGGAATTACTCTAATGTTATTAGTCTCTATAATGAAATACATTTTTTTCCCAATAATTCATAAAAATATTAATTATAGTATATAATATGCAATATAAAAGCTTAATTTATATAAATTTAGACAAAACATATAATTATGCATTTTTCCACATATGTATATTTTAATATTTAGTACGTTTACATTATATGAAATAAATACAAAAATATTTTAGCATAATTTTTATTAGTATTTTTCCAGTTCATTTTGCAACATTTTAAAGTGGTTTTACCAACAAATTTGAGAAAACAGAGATTCAGTCATAAATGGGTTAAGTTCGGTAAAGAAAACGCATGTTTCATTTTAAACCTCTTCGCTATAAAGTAAATAAAGCCAAGTTCAAAACATCTACTTTGTGTGAGATTTGACACCATATCCGCCGTTGAAATTGACTCCAAAAATGTCTCTGGAAGTCTATGAAAGATTGAGAACACTGCAGTAGGTAAAGAATAACAGAAACGCATATGAAATAAGTGGTTCATTTCATGTCAACTAGCCTAGGAAGGTCCTTGCCGGGTGCATAGTAATGTTCCAGTACACTCCAAAATCTCTTAAACCTTTAGCGGGCGGTGTACATGAAAACGGGCACCTAATTTTGAGAGTAATGGTACCCAGAATATTTAAATAAAATTTTTCTTTTATAAAGTTGAGAAAAATAAGCAACTGTTTATTTTCTAATAAATTCGTTTGTAAATTCTGGTGTCAGTCCATCATTTCATAATTTTACGAAAGGAATTGCTCCACGCCGGAAAGGGTTAAACGGTTATAGCTACAATAGTAAAACAAGCGTCAACCTATAGTAAGATGACTATACTCTATCATATGAGAGTCATAACTGATATTACTAACGATTTTTGTATCACAAAAATTTAATAGAAATTGTTGTCTTATTTAATTGGCAAATTTAAAAAGCTAAAATTTAGAATTACTTTTTGTGGTACAAAACAGTGTAAGAGCACACTGCTTCGGAGAGTAGTTTCAGCGCCTCCTAGTGACTAAATGTGGGCAATTTCTACCCTATCTCAAAAAATTTGAAAGCGAAAAAATGTCAATTACAAAGTTTAGAATATCTTTCATTTGGTATAAAATGATGTATTACATTTCAAATTAACTGCATTAGAACTTCTGGAATATTAACTTTTCGATAACCAATCACCAACTCACTCAATACGCCAGGAATCGCTTCGATATTTTCAGATCTTCTAAAATAGATATTTTTAAATGTAAGACATCAATTTATATTAAATCGAGCATGTTCTACACTTTTGTAATTGACATTTTGCGCTATCGATCATAGTTTTCGAGATATGGTCAACATCTTCCACATATAACCAATATAGGGCGCTGAAACCACTCTTATATGATAGCGCATATTCATTTTACTATAGACATACATTTGTTAGACTATTATAGCTATATCCGTTTAAGTGATATTTCAGTTTACTGGGACATTAATTTGCACCCGACCAGGAGACCCCGAGGCCAGATGACATGAAATGACCCACTTAGTATACACTTTTCTGTTATTCCTTTCCTAGCGCAGTGTTCTCAGTCTTTTAGAGACATTTTTAGAGTCAATTTTTACTGAGGATATCTCACACAATGTAGATGTTTTGAGCCTTGCTTTATTTACCTTATACCGAAGAGGTCAAAAATGAAGCAAAAGTTTTCTTGTCAATTAAGGTGCTTTTTTTTCATTGATACAACCGGTAAAGAAATCAGAGATGTCACTTTTGAGATATATGCTTCTGAAAATGGGGTTGAATTTAATATATTTTTTTGAAGAATTTTTAAGATGAATAAATTAAGGAATATTTATGAAGACAGACACAACTTCCGCAGTTCTATGACACCTTCATGGTAATTAATTGGTAAAGAGACAAAATTTCAAAGTAATGTTTTAATAGTTACAGCTTGTTAAAGTAAGGGTAAAACCCACCGCGGCTGGCCATATGGCCTACTTTGAGACCAAGTAATGACAAGGTATTGATTTATGATCTTTAATACTGCAATTATGTTTTTTTAGCACAAAACGTTGTACTAGATTACCTATTTTCAAAAAGTAAGGATTCCTGTATCATGAGCTGTAGTATGATAAACTTTATTAATTTGATCCTTTTTACGCTTCTGTGAAAGATGGAACTTTACAGAAGGATCGCTGATGGTACTTCTATACTACGTCTGACTCTGAGAGTTTTCAGATGTCCATCTTCGACATATATGTAAGCGCTGCTTGAATTACATAAAAATTGAAGATTGTCGCGCAGGAGCCTCTAGTTCAGTTGACATGGGATAACCCCACTTTCCTGTTCAATTAATATTTTCCTTGTTACATAAAATGTAGAGGGATGTAAAGTAAAACCACATATCTTATAACTAGTTCGTTCTCAAAGCATAATATCCAACATAATTCAATCTAACTTTATGTACATATCCAGCACTTATCCCTGAACCATAATATTAAATTACTTTTATGATTAATGTATCACATTTTCATTAATAAATTATTAAATCACCCAGACTTAACTCTCAGGTAGGGTAAAACCGCGTGAATCTTAAAGGATATAAAAAAATTTAGACATTTTTTTTAAAAGGAAAAATTTATTTTATTTTACAATTTTAACTAAGGAACTAAACTAATAATATGTCAATTATAAGAATAATGATTTATTATCTAAAGGAAAAATTATAATTATTTTCACTACAATTTGAAAAATTACACAGAAGAATTTCACTAGTTTTTAAGCTTTATAAAATTTAAAATCATTCTTTTCCATATAGTTTTTACTGCTTTTTCTTCAAACATTGTTTAGAGGCTCTTCAATTATAGTTTTAAAATAATCTTTATTTTGCAACTTAGATATCTGGTTATGGACCTGAAAGCAAGACGTTGTACTTTTAAATGTTAGCAACTGTTTCATTGCGAGAAATAAATTCTTATAAAATATGCTAAGCATTATAATGCAAAAAGCTTCATCTTTAAATGTGTTTTGAAAACAAACAAAAAATGTAAACGATAAAATGAGAAAATAAACTTTTTGATACAGAAACTGCCCAAATTATCGCAATAGCCGATTCTCTTTTTGGCTTGAAGCAAAGCATTTCAACCATTACCCACTAGATGGTTCTTAAATTTAGTCAAAACAGATATGGTTTCTCCCAACTGTATGATTTTGCTCTATTTTCCTCCAACTACATGTGCTGAACATTTTTCTATGCTTTATATTTCATCATTATTAAAACTAGGAGTTCCAACTTGGGCATCCCAGGTTATACACTATATGGCCAAAGGTGACCGGCCGTTTTCGATTTTAGACGTTTTGTTAAATATCTAGTAAAATACATGAGGAATTAACCTGCAACTGCAGGTGTGTAAACAGTATAGTATAGGCCATATATTTCCGCGAAGATTTTTTTCTCGAAACCCCACTGGGGACCGTCAACAAATTAAAAACGAACAATTATCTTTTGGATAACCCTGTAAAAACTAATGTAGCAAAAGCGTTCAAACTCGAGATTATTAATAAGTAGCTCATTATAATATACTGTGTTCATTTTTATGAGGATAGCATGTATACTCGTAGGGAAATTACGGTTTTTATAAAAACAGTCCCAAATTTTGCCAAGTTTTTTGCTTATAATTTGCGGAGTTCTTAATATAAAAAAAAGTTCTTTTCAAAACATATGTCAAACAATATTCTACACAATACTCTGCAACCAGAATTAAAAAATAGTAAAAATTGAATGAAAAATGAGCAGGTTTACTAAAAAATGTTTCACTGCGCATGCTCGAATGCAATCAAAATATAATATGCATAATTTATTAGCTAAGTATATATATCAACTTTTGTGAAAGTCTCAAAATCATAGTTTAAAAATTCTGAAAATTATCGTCGATAGAATAAGCTTGAAATCCGTTGTTCACAAAACGAAGCAAAAGGTTGTGGGGGTGTATCCAAATATAGTAGCACGTGCAATATTGTGTACGCTATATTGGCATTAATCAACAGATATTTTATACAACCCCTAATGTATTTTCTTCTTTTGGGGAACAACGGATTTCGAGCTTATTCTATCGACGATAATTTTCAGAATTTTCAAGCTATGATTTTGAGACTTTCACAAAAGTTGAGCTATATACTTAGCTAATACTCTGTGCATGTTACATCTTGATTGCATTCGAGTATGCGCAGTGAAACATTTTTTAGTAAACCTGCTCATTTTTCATCCAATTTTTATTATTTTTTAATTCTGATTGCAGGGTATTATGTATAATGTTATTTGTCATATTTTCTGAATAGAACTTTTTTTATATTAAGAACTCTACAAAGTATAAACAAAAAACTTGGCAAAATTTGGGACTGTTTTTATAAAATCCTTAATTTCTGTACGAGTCTACATGCTATCCTCATAAAAATGAACACATTATATTACAATAAGCCACTTATTAATAATCGCGAGTTTGAATGCTTTTGCTACATTAGTTTTTAAAGGCTTATCCAAAAGATATTCATTCTTTTCCAATTTGCTGACGGTCCCCTAGGGGGGTTCGGGAAAAAATCTTCGTGGAAATATATGACCTATGGTATACTGTTTACACACCTGCAGTTTGAGGTTAATTCCTTGTGTATTTCTCTAGATATTTAACAAAACGTCTAAAACCGCAAGTGACCGGTCACCTTTGGCCATATAGTGTACAATGCAGGTGAAAAATAATATATAGGTTTTTTTATTTAAAACTAATAGATTTTTTACACTTATATGTTTTAGAGTTTTCTGTAACAATACCAACAATCATTTTTATATGTTGGCAATTATGCATTCAAATAAAATTTTAAAATTTATCAAAAGCGATACTTTCGTATTGGACTCGTGCCAGGAATTAACAGTGGAAGAAATCACCAAAGATCGCTAGTCCTTTTTATTTTGATAAATGTTTGTGGTTGAACTGTGGTTCGATTACATATCTTAAATTTGTGTTATATTTATATTTTACTATTTTATTTACGGATTGATAATTTTTTAATTTCCTTATAGAATATAAGCCGGAAACAAATGCTGAACTACACTATTTATATTAATTAAAGTACAAACTTATTTACCTTTTGTAATCGTCTCTCTGCAAGTGACAGAAATAGATTTAAAAAGTCATGCTTCAAAATTATTTTAAAAACAGTATAAATTGAGTAAATTGCGATACACTTTTCAAACCGATATAGATTTCAAACAAATTGCATTTAAAAGTACATTTCATTCTCTATTCGACGGTGTAAAAATTAAAAATGTGCGATATTTAGAAATTTAAAAAATCGCAATTTTATTGTCTGCTGTCGCTATTCGCAAAATGACGTCAGCGTTCCGCACAGATACGTTTGTCCTTTATAATACAGAGAGATAGTTAATTTAATACATTTTTCTCGATAATACAGTAATTTAATTTCTGTGGTGCATTTCGGAACGGTCAAAAATTTTCACGCACCTTTAAAATATTTGATGCGGTTTATGATTTGAGCTATTTCGATTCACTTCAATGTACCATATTAATGTTGCGTGAAATGTAATTTGCATGTATTACCTCTAATAAAACTCCATGCGTAACAAGTAGGAGGCAATAGAAGAATACGGTACAAAAAGACAAAAAATTAAAAACTGTTTGAAAGTACATTATTTTTCTCTGTGTAAGTATTAAAAATGTGCGATATTTAGAAATTTAAAAAATCGCAATAAAAGTAATTATATTAATATTTATTTATATTAATTAAAGTGCAAACTTATTTACCTTTTGTAATCGTCTCTCTGCAAGTGACAGAAATAGATTTAAAAAATCATGCTTGAAAATTATTTTAAAAACAAAATAAATTGGGTAAATTGCGATACACTTTTCAAACCGATGTACATTTCAAACAAATTGCATTTAAAAGTACATTTCATTTTCTATTCGACAGAGTAAAAATTAAAAATGTGCGTGTTTAATTTCTGTGGTGCATTTCCGAACGGTCAATAATTTTCACGCACCTTTAATATATTTGATGCGGTTTATGATTTGAGTTATTTCGATTCACTTCAATGTACCATATTAATGTTGCATGAAATGTAATTTGCATGTATTACCTCTAATAAAACTCCATGCGTAACAAGCAGAAGGCAATAGAAGAATACAGTACAAAAAGACAAAAAAATAAAAACTGTTTGAAAGTTTATTTCTTTTCTCTGTGTAAGTATTAAAAATGTGCCATATTTCGAAATTTAAAAAATCGCAATAAAAGTAATTATATTAATATTTATTTATATTAATTAAAGTGCAAACTTATGTACCTTTTGTAATCGTCTCTCTGCAAGTGACAGAAATAGATTTAAAAAATCATGCTTGAAAATTATTTTAAAACAATATAAATTGGGTAAATTACGATACACTTTTCAAACCGATATACATTTCAAACAAATTGCATTTAAAAGTATATTTCATTTTCTATTCGACAGTGTAAAAATTAAAAATGTGCGTGTTTAAATTCTGTGGTGCATTTCCGAACGGTCAATAATTTTCACTCACCTTTAATATATTTGATGCGGTTTATGATTTGAGTTATTTCGATTCACTTCAATGTACCATATTAATGTTGCGTGAAATGTAATTTGCATGTATTACCTCTAATAAAACTCCATGCGTAACAAGCAGAAGGAAATAGAAGAATACAATACAAAAAGACAAAAAATTAAAAACTGTTTGAAAGTTTGTTTCTTTTCTCTGTGTAAGTATTAAAAATGTGCGATATTTAGGAATTTAAAAAATCGCAATAAAAGTAAATTTTTATCGTCTACTGTTGCCATTCTCAAAATGACGTCAGCATTACTCGCAGATATGTTTGTCTTTTATAATATACAGGGTGATACAAAAAAAAAAAAAAAACGTTTTCCAAAATGACATGGCAAATCAGGCATAACACAAGGATGAAAAATCAAGTAGGAATATTGGGTCGCAAACCACTTATTGAGTCACAAATACAGAGTGTTTCATCCTAACTCAATTTGGGTTGACGGTCATAACTTTCAAAAAACTGAAGTAGGGTAATTCCGGGATTTATGCCGCACATTTTTTTTTTGAATTTATGTATAAAGTCCCATGGTGGACATAAAATTTTAAAAAATCATGCTGTGCTATTTAATGTTAAATATAGAATGCGTGTACTGCGACAAAAAAAACAAACAAATTATTAATATTTTTTAACAATTTTTTTCTAAAACATTACACTGCGGCGCGTCACCCGTACATTCAGGCTGAGACGCCACACTTGTGCGGTTGTAATAGGAACAGCCGCGCTTGTAATGCTATGCCGTGCATTAGGAACAGAATGAAATTATAAAAAAAAATATTCAAAAAAATATTCATATCTGGACTATAATTAACGCCATAATATCAAAATGAAACTAAATGAGTACAACGAAACATATTAGTAGATTCAAATTAATAATTGTTGCCTACTTTCACTATTAAAATTATCGACCTATTTTTTTTTTTTTTTGCATTAAATTTTAATTGTTATTTCAGCAACAACGTAACATCAATGTATTAGAAAGGGAAAAGAAAAAAAAGTGAAATTGTGTTTACAAAATTTATTTGTTAACCATTTCGGGACCGGTGGCTTTTATACAAATTTTATTCGGTCGGTACCGCTTTTTTAAAAGAAGTTACCTTTACTTAAATAATCATGAAAATGCTCTAATTAAAAAAAGCAAATATTACTTTTCTTTTTTACTGGTGCCAGAACCAAATTTTGCAAGCTCTTTATGAAGGTGCTTATGTGCACCTATGGTCCCGAATGGGTTAAGAGACCTGTTTTTTCGACTACAATCTACAGAAAAAGTGTATAAAAAGTACAGTCTTTATGTATCTACATTTAAACACATGATACAACGAAGCCAATTACACTTCCTCTTTTTTGGAGTAGTTTGCAAAGAACGTCTGCGTTACGCGTAATCCAATTTTTCCTTATTATCATCTTGACTTGCATCTTTCTTGCACTTCTTACTTTTTATTTTCCCCTTTTTCTCCTTTGGTTTTAGTAAACTTGATAACATGTCTAACATGGCTAGTCTGTGTAAAAAAAAAGGAAAAGTTAATAACACTTAACCATCCCGTACAAAAGAAACTGCGGCATGTATCCCATTTTGCATGGTACAGACGTCGGCCATCACAGTTACCTGCCATCACTAAGGGGAATGGCGTAACCATACACACAGTTCTCTATATAAACGCTACACTTAATTTTGACTTCGAAATCATGCATGCATTTAGTAATTAGTGTATGAAAAGTATTTAAACATAACGTGTTTAAAAATTTGGACAGTGAAATCATGCACTTACGTCAAATTAAGAATACTAGTAAACATCGAAATGGGATTCACGCTCTACACTGGTTTAAAAAATCTCATTGCGCACCTATACTGTGCGTTTGATGACCATTTATCGATAATTGCAAGAAATACAAGGGGTGCGGCATCTATTCCGTATGCGGCGACTCTCCCGGAGTTGCCCTATATTTTATTTTATGCCTAAGTGGAGCAAGATAACCAGATCACTAGGATCTGGTGTAGACCTTCTTTGCTCCACCCGGTAAGTTCCCCGACATGCGGGGATTCACTACACATAGTTCCAGTCCTCGGACAAAAGGCACATGCCAACGAGGCAAAAAAATTACATTAACACATAGATATAGATAAAAACTAGCCGCTGCAGCACAAAGCTCTTACACGACAGGCAGCGGTGGGTTGCTCCTGGGGATAAAAGTCCATAAATCAAAAAAAGAAAATTTCAGGATTGTATCATGATTCCGGACCACATCGTCCAGATGGTATGTGCGCCGGAGACCTGCTCCTGCACGACAAGGGGCGCTAGGACTACCAGGAGCTCGACAAAGGCTCTAACGCGACAAAGGGCTAGTCTCAGGAATGCAGATGCAGAACAGCTAGGAAGTAAGATTGGTCAGGTCCGTAAGGAAGTGAAATATTTCTGCCAAATGGCGGAGTAGTCTTGGGTGAGATAAGATGTTTTTGAGCCAAGTATTTGGGCGGGGGTTAGGGTACCTAAGGTGCCAGGCCTCTGTGAGTGTGCAGAAGAAATAATAATGATCTGGGGACCCAAAAGCCCCACACTCGCAGATCTCCGTGCCAGAGCGTTTGAAATAATTGAGGTATGTTCTAAATGGACCATGACCGGAGAGGAAAGCTGATGTGGGAAGGGAGAAAGCTAAGAGATTATAGGAGACTTTTGGGATTAGGGAATAGGTGTGCCTGCCTTTACGTGAGGCATCCCAGTAGAGTTGCCAGTCTGAAAGCATGTTCCTTTTAAGGAAACAGCGAACATAAGATGGGGGAACAGGAAGGGCAAGATCTATGTTTGGACGTGAGGTGGCCTCCTTGGCCAGCGTGTCAGCCAGCTCATTGCCAGCTATGCCGATATGAGCGGTGACATGGCCGAGAAAGACCCTATGGACGAGAGTTTTTAAAATTAATTTGATTTTGAGTACGAGGGGGTGTTTAGTCCTATGGGCGAAGATATCTTGCAGGCTGGAAAGGCTGTCACTATAAAGGTGAAAGTATATAGGTTGAGGATAGAGAGCAATCCATTCCAAGGCCCGGAGGATTGCAAAGAGTTCAGCTTGGAACACTGAATTTTGATCTCCAATCCTGCATGCCCACCGGTGAGCCACAAGGCCGTCTATGAAGACGCAGAAGGATGACGCCACTCCCGTCTCTGTGCGCGACCCATCGGTGAAAATGGCTGGGTTATTCGAGGGTGTATAAGAATGCTTATTAATATTTACTTGAAGATGGGATGTCTCATCCGCCGGATGCATAGTCCAGCTATAGACTTTCCTTCGTACATGTATGTTTGAGAAGAGTGCTGACTATGTTGGTTCGTGTTCTAGATGTAGTATTCTGTTTTTCTGGTATTAGTAAGTGAGTGTTAAGTGTATGGGTGGAATACCAGTAAGTACTGTGAGTGCATCCGTGGAGATTGTTTTGTAACCTCTAACCATCTGCAGAAGAAATATCCGCTGGATAGAGGCAAGTTTTTGCTTAGCCAATTTGGTTAGCGAACCTCCCCAGACGCCCACACAGTAGAAAATGATGCGTTCAATGATTGTGTGGTACCAAGTTTTTAACATGCTGGGCTTGATGCCCCAAGTTTTCGATGTTAATTTGCAGGAGTTATGGTAGTAATTTAGAAGTTTAATTTTAAGTGCTTTGATATGTGGAATCCAGCTCTGGTGTTCATCAATGGTTATACCTAATAATTTAAGAGTTGGCACAAGATGAACGCTATCCCCATTGACTCGCATAACGGGTTTACGTTTGAGTTCTCTTGGTTTAATGAAGGTTAATGCTTGGGATTTTCCTGGTGAGAGCTGGAGATGAAGATGAGCCAACAGCTGGCAAAATGCAGAGAAAGCTCTCGCCGCGTGCAGCTCGAGATCCAGACGACGGCGACCCGAGAAAACAAAGTTGAAATCATCCGCGAAGGCATAAAGGATGAAACCTAATTTCTCTAATTCTTTTAATAGGACATTGGCAATAAGTGGCCAGAGGATTGGTCCCAGGCACGAACCTTGAGGGCAACCCTTTTCTAATGGGTGCACTGATGTGCCTGATCCCCAATTGATAAGGATGGTGCGAAATTTTAGGTATGTTGCAATGGTTCCAGCTATGTTGCTCGGGCAGCCAATTTTACGTAGTTGTAACAAGATGTCTCGCCACTCTACATTGTCGAAAGCACCTTTAATATCTAAGGAGACAAGGGTTGTGCAATTTCCTTCAGCTATGCTAAGAGTGCAGGAAATGAGGATTGCAAACAAAGCCTTGTCACATGATCTGCCCTCTCTGAAGCCGTATTGCCTGTGATGATGTAAGTTATTTGATTCAAGAAAGTAGTTAAGCCGAAATACGAGTAATTTTTCTAGTAATTTACCTAGGGATGGAAGTAGGCAGATCGGGCGGTAAGACGAGGGTTCAGAGGCGACTTTCCCTTGCTTAAGGAAGTATACTACTTCCCCTTGTCTAAGAGTGAGCGGGAAGTAGTGGTGGGTGAGGCAGAGATTAGCCCAACGTGTGAAAATTTTGGGAATTACATGGAAAGTTAATTTCAGAATTTTAAAGTCTATACTGTCCGGACCTGGGGTTTTCTTGTCATTAAATGTTCGTAGCGCGGTAGCTACCTCAGCTTTTGGAAAGGGTTTGTCGGGATGTGCATCAAAAGTAATATTCGTGTTATCTCCTGATGGATATGCGGAGGGACCAAAAAGGCATTTGGTGAGGTGCTCCATGTTTTCCTGCCTGGATGATCGACTGGGTGGTAGTTCGAGCTTGATTTCATCAGGAGTGAAAAACTTACCCGTGAAAAATTTTTGAGTTGTTCCAAAAGGGTCTGTTTGATTTGTGCAGAACTTATGCCATGCAGCGTTTCTCGCATTCAGAACACTGCGCTTATATTTAGCGGAGAGAAGTCGATAATTGGCACTGAGGTCGCGATAGTAATCCGTGTTAATATCTTCTGTTTGCCTGAGTTTTTTAAGTTTTCTCCCTAGTGTCGTGTGGTGATTACGTTTAATTTTAACAACTAACAGACATTCTCACCTTTGTTGTAAATGTGATAACACCAAACAAAAGTGGTAGAAGTTTCCATTGTACGCGCTAACAGTATGCACTGGACGCCCCGCATTTTGGACTGTGATTATCAATCCATACGGTATCATCGATTGCTTGAGCAACCTGTTTTTCCAAATCTTTTCGTGATGTTATCTCATTTCACACAAAATAAGGTCCATATCGTTGCATTTTCGTTACAATGTTTTTATTTTTCTCGAAATGATGACCGTCAACCTGTGTTCAGTTAGGATGAAACACCCTGTGTTTGCGACTAAATAAGTAGTTTGCGACCCTATGTTCCTATGTGATTTTTTATCCTTGCTGAATGCCTGATTTGCCATGTCATTTTGTAAACGTTTTTTTAATCACGCTGTAGATAGTTATTCTGATACGTTTTGCTTCAGATTACACTATTTTAATTTCTTTGATGCATGTCGAACGGTCAATAATTTTCACGCACCTTTGATGTAATTGATGTGGAATACGATTTAAGCTAATTGGATTCATTTCAATATATCTTATTAATGTTGCATAAAATGTAATTTGCATGCATTACCTCTGATAAAACTTCATGCGTAACAAGCAGAAGACAATAGAAGTATACAGTACTAAAACACAAATTTTAAAATTTTACAGCTGCTTAATTAGCGAAACAAGAAAAATGCGATATTTAATTATTCTATTTTATTTATTGTAACGATAAGGCACCAACATGAAATAAAATACCTCAATTACAGGGAGTTCTACATCTTTGACTAAAATTCACGTGATTCTTATGATTTATTTCGGTTACAAAGAAGAGATATCACCTTCGGACCTTCATCTTGTATTATATTTATTCACGTTTCACATATATACATTTTTTTTTTGGAAAAAATTTAATAATATGATATATTCGATGGTGAGTACTTTGAAGTATGCGCTGTCAACTTTCAATGATGCGACCGCTTTTCTCTGGTAACAAGCATCGAAGAAATCACCAAAGATTGCTAGTCATTTTTATTCTGATAAATTTCAGTGGTTTAACCGTGGTTAGATTATATGTCTTAAATTTGTGTTATATATATATATATTGTTTTATTTTAGTTATGGATTGATAAAGTTTAAATTTCCTTATATAATATAATCCGGAAACAAATGCTGAAGTATATTATTTATATTAATTTAAGTTCAAACTTATTTATCTTTTATAATCGTCTGTCTGCAAAAGACGGAAATAGATTTTAAAAAATCATGCTTAAAAATTATTTTAAAAATAATAAAAATTGAGTAAATTGCAATATACTTTTTAAAAAAATTGCGATATAGTTTTCAAACAAATTGCATTTAAAAGTACATTTTTTTCACTATTCGACGGAGTAAAATTTTAAAATGTGCAATATTTAAAATTTATAAAAATCACAATAAAAGTAAATTGTGGTCGTCTGCTGTTGCCATTCGCGAAATGACGTCAGCATTATGTACAGATACGTTTATCATTTATAATATAGATAGATAGTTATTTGAATACGTTTTTATCGATAATACAGTAAATAATGTCTCTGATACATGTCGAAACGGTCAATAATTTTCACGCACCTTTGATGTATTTGAGCGGTTTATGATATAAGTTAATTCGATTCATTTCAATATATCATATTAATGTTGTGTAAAATATAATTTTCTTGCATTACCTCTAATAAAACTTCATGCGTAACAAGCAGAAGGCATTAGAAGTATACAACATTAAAAGAGAAATTAAAAAATTTTAAAACTGCTTACTTAACGAAACAAGAGAAAGAGGATATTTAATGCCTCTATTTTTACTATTATAAGGATAAGTTTTTAATATGAAATAAAATATCTCGATTACAGGGAGGCTCTACACTTTAGCCAGAAATTCACGTGATATTTATTTCGGTTACAAAGAAGGGATATCACGTTCGGACTTCTTGTATTATATTTATTCACATATATATATTTAAATGTTTGTTCGTAAAAAATAAATCATACAACTTATTCGATGGTGCGTACTTTAAAGTGTGCGCAGTGGGTTTACAATCGGGCGTCCGTTTTTTTTTTTTTTTTTTTTTTTTTTTTTTTTTTTTTTTTTTTTCTGGTCACAAGCATCTCAAACAATTTTGTTCAAAAAATATTAAACGTCATTAAATTGTCTAGAGCGTATAACAACATCTAATTCAAATGGTTGATTTTCAACAAAAGGGAGATCAATTGAACAAAAAAGGGCATTTTTGATCTTTTTTTTCACTTTTTGAGAATTCGAAAAAATAATCAATGAAAATTATACTTTACGGTGGTATAAACTCCAGCAAAAATGGTTACCAATTTTTAAAAACATTGTTGCGAAATGGTTTCGAAAGGTTTCGAGATTTTTTTTTCTTCGATATCCTTTCGAGAATTAATAAAATTTGAGCATAGAGATGCGCGTAGGAAGCCATATTCTGGCTCTGCTTCGTAATGTTCATCGAGCTAAAAAGATTGCGAGTAATTGTTATACAAATAAATTGCTTTTTTTTTGGGGGGGGGGGCAACAACCTACACACTTTAGAGATGAAAACAATGAAAAAATTCGAACATTTTGACCCAAAGAAGTATAACTTCCTATTAAATAGCAAAAAACTTCAAAATAAATTTTTATAATCAAAGCGCAATAAGATATTTAAATTTAAGAATATTTTAAACAAACTTTTGACCTGTTCCTATATTAGTTTTTCAATTAATTTGAAAACATTATCACGATAAGTGTTATTCAATATGAAATTGCAGTTTCAAAGGATAGTGAACATGTGGTACAAATTATCATATTTTTTTGTAGCAATGAAATCGTATAGATGTATTTTTTTTTTTGTATTTTCCGAAAAATGAATATATTCAGTATTAAATTCTACGATATATTGTTTTTCAAATTAAGTGTTCAAGAATACATTTTTATGTTAATTTAGGCACATCATGCGAGTGTTTTCACTGATCGCGAGAAATATTTTATTAAATTGCATTTTTGCATTATGAGACGGTTTGTAATAATGGTGTGTCACAGAAATAATGTCAACAGTCTATACAAACGCATAAATATTAGACTAAATTGAATGATGCTGTTGAATTAAGTTTTCCGTAATTAATAACTGCATGCAAACCCCTATCGTGACTAATTGAGGCCCTGAGTAAAGATGAATTTGGGGGCCCCATTCGAATCGTTGCTACATTAATGAAATTGAACTGATGGTCATTCATATGTGTATATGTGTCATTCATAAACGATATTTTCGCACCTTGCATTTTAAATAGAAGACAATTCATAA
This sequence comes from Maratus speciosus, assembly GCA_963932465.1. NCBI lineage: Eukaryota > Metazoa > Arthropoda > Arachnida > Araneae > Salticidae > Maratus > Maratus speciosus. The sequence continues at coordinate 163,027,204 of OZ010796.1, forward strand.
CTTAGTCAATTTAAAATTAAGTACCTTAATTAATAAAAATACTCTTTATTTCTTAGTACAGAACAAAACTCTTTTATATAACTTTAACAACTTGTTATATTACCTTAAGATGAATTAATAACTTCGACTTATGGAAAAGTTGGAATTGGAAAGAAAAGAATAAATATTTTATAATTTAATATATGGATTTTGGGGCCCCTTGAGGTGGGCAAAGACCCGATTTGCACATGCAATAATAAGGACCTGAGTGCACGTTATTCTGTATTATTTTTAAATTTTATAATCCATATCAATTATTATCTTCTCCATGGAACTGATGGTGTAATCCTAATGCTCATTATTTTGTCACAGTTATTAAAAAACCCCACATGTTTTACACATACAACGCATCCAACTTGCTACGTTTAAAATTACTGAAAAGCTTCTGTCCCGCGCTAAAGATTTTCTTTGCAGCCACCATTTTTAATTCACCACATGCATGATTGATTTTCTGAGACGATAATTATTTAGCAAATTAACAAGATTATTCTTTTTATTTAAATCCGAGATTAGCTTTACACAGGACAGAACTTAAAAAATGAAGCATCATATAACAAAGTTTTAAAAGGTCTCAGGACACTTAAAGCTGTAAAATTCTGGAAATATTTTTTTAGATGTTAAACTCTTATCTTTTCTGAACATTTTGATTAATAGTTTCGTTCAAGTTTTCATAAGAACATAAGTTATGGCTTTTAGAATGATACCCGCACAATACAAGACAGAACTGTAAAAAAATGAAGCATCAAGTAACAAAGTTTTAAGTGGTCTCAGGACTCTTAAAGCTTTAAAATTCTCGAAATATTATATTTTTTTAGATGTTAAACTCTTATCTTTTCTGAGCATTTTGATATAATTGTTTCCTTGAAATTCTCATAAGAACACAAGTTATGGCTTTTAGAATGATACCCACACAATAGAGGACAGAACTTTAAAAAAAAAATAAGCATCATATAACAAAGTATTAAGTGGTCTCAGGACTCTTAAAGCTTTAAAAGTCTCGAAATATTATTTTTTTAGATGTTAAACTCTTATCTTTTCTGAACATTTTGATATAATTGTTTCCTTGAAATTCTCATAAGAACACAAGTTATGCCTTTTAGAATGATACCCGCACAATAGCTCAAGCGGCGTTTCCGAAACTTTGAAGTCATTTTTCTCCAAACAATGTTTTTGGCTATAACGCGCACGACATCTCAAAAACTTCTGAATAATTTTTCAGGAAATTTTATAAACGTATGTTTCACATTAGTCTGTATAAACTGAACCTAAAATTTCCTTTTTATTGTTCTAAAAAATATTTTTTCAGGTAATTATAGTGTTGAAATTTTCTAAATTTTACATTAGCTAAATAGAACTTTGTATTAAAAATATAAAAATGCTTTAAATATAAATTTATTTAGGTTCAGGGTAATTACTACAATCTAAAGTATAAGTAAGTTTCAAAATTTTCATTCTAGTTACAAATTTTATTTTGTAATCCTGCGCGTAATCTGTTATGCCAATTTTTTGCTCGACAAAAGTCTGACAGTTTGGAACCCGCCGTAAATGCTAATTCTGCATCTTCCAATTTTTTAAATACATGAAATGAAAGATCATACTTATATCTTTGAATTCCAATAAAAATTGTGTCTTAAAATCTAATATGTTTTAAGATATTAAATATTGAAAATGATCTTTTTTTTTCATTTTTCCAATTTTAAGAGTCCTGAGACTCCTTAAATCAACTTCAAAGACACAGTAAGTGGACAAAACTAGGTTACGGACAGGATTTGTTTGGCTATCGGACACTTTATTTATAAGAAAAACTTATATCTTTTATTATTTTAAAATGTACATGTATTGTTCGGATATACCCCTCCATGATTCCATTGTAACATTTCTACAAATGAATTACGGTTTTATAAATACTCTATGACAACGCTATGTACAGTCGTGGAAAAAAAAGTAAACACCCCTTAAGTAAAATAATGCTATAAAAAGTGATAAAATATCTTTATTAAGATTGACAATCGTTTCGTCGAACCAACGGCGACATTTTCAAAATCATTCAGAATAGAAAATATTTTCACATAATCTAAAAACAATAAACGTTTTTAAATTATGCGAAAATATTTTCTATCCTGAATGATTTTGAAAATGTCGCCGTTGGTGCGACGAAACGATCGTCAATCTTAATAAAGATACTTTATCACTTTTTATAGCATTATTTTACTTAATCCGTTTATAAGTGATTGTTATACATGTTTTTGTAAACACCCCTACTAACTCTGCAACTAATTATAATAGAAGAATGTTACGATTGAAACGATTGAAATAAAGTCCACTTTATTCACCCAAACGATTGAAATAAAGTCTACTTTATTCACCCAAACGATTGAAATAAAGTCTACTTTTATAAATGATGTATTTCAAATTTGTTTAGGGGGATATGTACAAATGAAAACCAATCCAAACTTTGTTTTTTTCAATGGTAACATACAATCTTGACATGATATTCTAAATCTTCGGTACAAACTATACCATTAAACAAAATTTCACGTCATTTGGACGATAAGTTTTTGAATTATAAACATTCAAAATTTAGAGCTTCTAATGTTGAATTACATTTTAATATTTTTGTGAATATCTTCTGAAATTATAATCCTAATAATACTAAAAAACCCAAACATAAATACATTGAATTTGTAAGTTAAAAAAATTCTAATGTGAACTGCAACATAAAATTTGTTTGATAGATTTACATTTATTATCTCCTGCTTTATGCGAATTTCAATTTCAAATTTTTCTTCAAAGTTGTTTCGATTTATGATTAAGAAAACGGGCAAATGATGGTTTAAGGACCACCTATGATGTGCAGAAAAGCATAATTTGACAAAAAATATAGTTTACTTATTTTATTTGAAACATTTGGGCTGGCAATAGTCGAAAAATATTAAGAGTGGTCATATAAATATGGTCATTAAAATGGTCATTAAAATTGTCATATTGGCAAGGAATAATACATAATAGAAGTGACTTAGTCATTCACAATCTGTAGCATTTCAACAATCGAGTACCGAAATTCAATTTGGATACAGACACTAAAATATGCTCTTTTAAAATAATTAATTTCTCTTAAACTAATGGTACGAATTTTATGAAAATTTGTACTTAGGCTAATTGAAGAATGTATATGAATTTATTTCTGGTTTCAAACGGGTATTGCTAATAAAACAGCAAAGTTTGGGTTCGTTTCGATATATAGATGGCCCCTTAAGCAAATTTTGTATACATCATTTAAAAGTAGATTTTATTTTCAATCGTGTGCTACCAGAAACTGTCTTTTACAATAATTTGTTGCACAGTTAGTAGGGGGTGTCTACTTTTTTTCCCACGACTGTACATTCGTGGAAAAAAAGAGTAAACACCCCCTACTAACTCCTCAACAAATTATCGTAGACGATGGTTACTGCTACTTAACGATTGGAAATAAAGTCTACTTTTAAATGACGTATATAAAATTTGCTTAGGGGGCCATCTACACATTAAAACGAATCCAAGCTTCATTTTTTTTTCAATCACAATACCCAATTTTAACGAGATATTTCAAACGTTTGGTTCAAACTATGCCTAGACATAGAATTCCAAGTCATTTGAATGATAAGTTTTTGAATTATAAACATTCAAAATTGAGTGCTTCTAATGTTAAATTACAGTTTTATATTTTTATTTATAACTTATGAAATTATGATCCTAATGTTCTAATTTTTTGTGTAGCAATAAGACTAATAGACCCAAACATAAATACGTTGAATTGCAATTTTTATAATTTTCTGATATGAATTATGAAATTAATATTAAAAAAATTATGAATTGCAACCTACAATTTTTTTGATGGATTCAGATTTATTAAGTCCTGCTTTTTGGAAAACCAAAATTTCACATTTTTCTTCCAAGTAGTTTTCAAATTTTGCTTAAAAAATGGCAAAAGGTTGGTTTAAGATAGAAGTGACTAAATATTTTGAAATTTCTTATGCTATCCTGTAATCTAACAGGCTTTATTGACTGCTTAAGGTGCCTTGATCAAGAAGGGATCTCTCTCGGTTAACAATCGAGTACCGAACTTCAGTTTTGATACAGCCCTTAAAATACGCTCGTTTTAAAATAATTAATTTCTCGGAAACTTATGGGACGAATTGCGCAAAAATTTGTTTTTAGACTAATTGAAGGGTGTAGAGTTCATTTATGCTTTCAGAATTGTGTACTTCTATTGGAAAAAAAAGTTATGGTTCGTTTTAATATGTAGATGGCCACCTAAGCAAATTTTATATACATCATTTAAAAGTAGACCTTATTTTCAATCGTTCGGTACCAGTAACTTTCTTCTACGATAATTTGTTGAGGAGTTAGTAGGGGTGTTTACTTTTTTTCCCACGACTGTACATTACTATGAGAATGATTCACATATTCCACCTATCACTTTAGATACAACTGCTCCTTTTTGACCCTTGCAAAACAAAAAATAATAATAATAAATGCTAATTTAAGAAAAAAAAATAAACAATGTCAAACATTGCATAATACTAGTTTTGTTTTTGTTTCGTTATCTTAACACAATCATACTCATTTGTAAATAAATCATATAATTTGTTATTTTTTAAACTGAGAAAAAGACTACCAACCATGGTGCAAACCGATTTTTATCAATTTTAAGTATGTTGTAGAGTTGATACCCCTAAATATGTGATAAAGTATTGTCTTCAAATACCCTTTGGCTTTTGAGAAATTAGCGGTTAAAGTTAAGCATACGGTTTAAATTCCTATTAGTTTGCGTTTCTAACCTCCATTTTCGTGATGTCGAGGCAACATGCCCACTTACTAATTCTGTTCCTTTTTCTTTTTTAATTAATTTTATATTTTTCACATGGTGCAAGATTTATGCATAATTATGAATTCCTGCAGCTTTGAACTTTTTGATAATTTATTTTTTTAAATTTGCGTTTTTTTTAATTTTTCCCGAATATTTTCTGTAATTTTATTTATTTATTTTCTGTATTTATATATTTATATATTTTCTGTATGAATAATTATACTTTTTATGTATGAACTCGGCTGACGAAAATTCAAACTAATTCATGTCAAGAAATTTTGCTTTTGGAAATTTATTATTATTTAACTTTGTAAATATTTTTATTTATTGTCGTCTTGTGATTGAAGAAGTGCCCAAACATTTATACGAACCCATGACTTGGTTTTAGCTGCCACAGCTCTTCTAATTAAACTATTGAGAACGAATTCAGTGGACACATTTCATTACCCGACTGCCATGAAGGGTTATGTGTTTCACGCGTATCTGGGTATGTGGATTTCTTTATACCCTCGAAACATCCCAACGGTTGGATGGATTTTAATGAATGAGGTCTCTAACGATTCGTCTTAACCGTCCGATGGTTATATGCTAGGTTTTGTTCTTATAAATTCAAAATGGCGGTAGCAACGAAAAAAAAATTACACACCCTATTGAGTGGCCTATCATTGGATAGGTCTTTCAAAATGAAGACGATGTTTCATTGACTATTTTACAGTCAGAAGCTCCGTTTAAATATTACACAACCTGGAAGTTGTGTAGGAAGGATCTCTAGCTGTACTGCAACTCTAACCATCATACACATCTATAGGCCTCATCAAAACAGTGTTTATAGATAGGAACTAACAATTAAATACAACTTAAAAGTCATCAATGCAAGTAAATAAATAAAAAAAATAGGTAAGTAATATAAAAAATTGTTTCACATTGATGAGAAATAATTAATTAGCTCGCTTTTTACGGAGTTTTTGATTTTTAAAAATTTAATCCATTTTTAGATAACCTTTTTGGCAATGACATCTGGTTTGTTATCTGAAACAGTTCCGCAGAATAAACCGCAGGCAACGAAACTGCAATAATCGTTGGATATGTATTTACCTTTATATATTTTAACACAATGATACTGATTGGTATTGAAACTATACAAATTCTATTTTTTTTTTTTTTTTTTTTTTTTTTTAACTGAGAAAAGTTTTACTTCGTATCCAACAATTGTTGGAGTTATTTTGCCTGCTGTTTATTATTTTAAACTGTTTCAGATAACATACCACATGCCATTTCTAAAAATGTTCTCTGAGTTAATTGTGTCCGCCAGATTCGTTTAGGATAAATTAGATAATTTGATTGAAGAACGTTGGCAGCTAAAGTTAAAGTTGTGGGTTCGAATCCCTGCCTGAACACTTTTCCATTCAGTTGGAAAAATTAAAACTCTTATAACAAAGGGTACGCTGACTTAAGCGAGTTCTGTGTTAGTTTCACTTTCAGAGAATACAATGACAATTAAACCACCTTAACACAACAACATATTTTTAAAATTAACAAAACTGTTTTTATCCGTCGCAAATCAGATAATTGAATATCATTGTAAGAAACAAAAGTAGTATGTTATCGATATTTAATATTTTCATGTAATCTATGATATTTACCTTCACAATTTCAAATTCACTGCAAAAATACATATTTACAAGAATGTTAAAATATATCTAAATCACTTAATGGTATTTGAAATATACTCAAGGTATTATTTATTAACAATGCAATTTCTCTTTATTAAGATATTCCTCGTATATTTACAATTCAGAAAAGAAACTGTTATTAGAATTGACACATATAAAAGGATCATGTTTACGTAACAGTTTAATTTATATTAACACTAGTTAGCAATATAAATATAGAGCTGTATTTAACGGCACTGCAAGCTAATATCATTATTTTAAGATAAGACTATTACAGCTTCCCCCCAGTGATATTTTGTTAATTATTATAATTATGTAATTGTAAAATTAATTATATTGTTTCTGAATACATGGACGATACTAAAATAAAACATCGTATTGTTCTCCTTTTGTACTAGTATTATTACAGATCATTTTAAATATTACTAAGTCAACATTTATTTTTCTTTTAATTCAGGTCTTATTTAGTGAAAGAAGTTTACTGTTATGACGAAATTAAATAAAGGTGATTGATAAAAAAAAAAAAAAATTGTGAAAGCAGGAAGAGTAATGTAAACAAAAGATTTAGATTTTTCAATTCCCTTTTATTAAACTCATTTGAAGCTGCAAACAATAAGGCATTAGAGTATTTTAATGCTAAATTTAAAAAATCACATAGTCCTATTGTAGCGTAAGAAATAAAAAATAATACGGATTGTGGGAAACTTTAAGGAAATTATTTTGAAATTAAAAAGAAAACGTAACACATAGTTAAGGTTTCAATATGATTTTAAGAAAATTACACGTAGTTTGTTATTTAAAACAGTATATTTGAAACCAGACACCTTCCGATAGAGCGCAGTATGCAACATTTGCAGTTAAAGGACTTAAAAAAACTTTTTTTTCATATAGAAACAATTTGTTCATGCAATCTACTCTTTTGGCAATATTTGATCCCTTAAACGAATAATTTTGCATAAACTGTTATAGAAAACATGACATTTTAAGAACCGATTTTTAGAAGAATACACTGCAAAACAAGTAAAATTTAAATTAAAAAAAAAAAAGCGACTACGCGAACTAATTAATTATTTCTCATCAATGTGAAACTATTTTTTATATTACTTACCTATTTTTTTATTGGCTCGTATTAATGACTTTTAAGTTGTGTTTAATAGTTAGTTCCTATCTATAAACAGAGTTTTGATGAGGCCTATAGATGTCTATGAAGGTCAGTGTTACAGTAAAGCTATAGATCCTACCTACACAACTTCCAGGTTGTGTATTATTTAAACGGAGCTTCTGACGGTAAAATAGTCAATGAAACATGGTCTTCGTTTTGAAAGACCTATCCAATGATATGCAACTCAATATGGTGCTTAAAAATGTTTTCTTCGTCCCTACCGCCATTTTGAATTTATAAAAACAAAATCTAGCCTATAACCATCGGGCGGTTAAGTCGAATCGATAGAGACCTCATTCATTAAAATCCATCCACCCGTTGGGATGCTTCGAGGGTATAAAGAAATCCACATACCCAGATACTCGGGAAACATATAACCCTTCTTGGCAGTCGGGTAAAAAAGAAGAATGTTTCTTAATCTACGAAAATGTACAATAATCTCGAACGCAAATATATAATAACCTATTACGAGTCACCCAAGATTCCGATAAATGATCCCTTATCTTTAGAAATCCCAGAAAACTGTTCATTTTAGAAATTTGAAGAAGAATTTATAAAAATAAATTTTTATTAGTTGCCCGTAATTTTCGGAAACGTTTACTAGTAGCTTTTACAATGCATGTCTCACTGTACCCGGTAAATAAGTTTTTGGATTCTATCAATTCAGAAGTAAACGTTTTCGGCTGCATAACTGAATTTGTGCATGCAATTTTAATAAAATAATATTAATTTTCATATTAAAGTTAATGCTGTTAATTTTGTATGCTTGTCTGTTAAACATGCGTTCTAGATATCAAAATATTTACATGAGAATCGACAGCATCCGAATAATTGATTTTCCGATTTGAGAAAACTGATTATTGCACTGTAAAAGCTACTCAGAAACGTTTCTGAAAATGACGGGCAGCTAATAAAAATTTATTTTTATAAATTCTTCTTTAAATTTCGTAAATAAATGGTTTTCTTAGGTTTTTAAAGATAAGGAAACGCTTTTCGGAATATTCGGTGAATCGGAAAAGTATATATATTGTATATTTTTGCTCTTTATTACAGTACATTTTTGTTATTAAGAAGCATATGTCTTGTTTTACAGTGTATAATATGTTACATTAAAGAGAAATCTGCAACTTGGAGATTAAGGGATACCAGGGCATGTTGGACATAGGGGCACATTGGCCCATCAGCGATATTTTTTCAATTTATCCGATAGATGACTTTAATAGCTAAGCGATGTGCGTTTTATTTAACCCATAACAGCGTCATCAGTGAAGAAGCAATAAAAAAAAATTTCAAATTTTTGATTTTTAACCAGGCAATATTTTTCCCCCCTTATAAATAATCGTTTCTGATTTGTTTCTAAATAAAAGTTTCACTTTGGTAAATAGCAATCTAAATTGCTATTTTTCAGAATTTATTTTCTACCTACTGATTAAAAAAATATATTAACAAAATATTTTGATACGACGATCAAAAAAGAATAAATGGCGATATGGGGCAAGTTGACTCATTTCATCTGAGGTATGTAAGCCCAGTGGGCCAACATGCTCACAATATACAGGGTGATTCGTAAAGATCGAAAGAGCGGGCTATTTCCTTAAATATTGCCCCTAGACAAATACAAAGTTTCAAAAAAGGTGCAAAATTTAATGACATAAGTTGCAACTCCATGGGGGAAGTCTATTTGAAAAAATACAAAATTTTTATACAGTCCCCGTAGAGTAAAATTCCCAATTAGGAAATTTTTCCTTATCCATTCCTGAATTAAACACAAAAAAAATTCATTTCGATATCTGCAAAACTCGCAGAGATATTAAAATCCAAAATTCGTGACTTACACCATTTACCCATACCTCTGAGCGATGAGTTATTGATTCATTTTGAATGCAAGAAAAAATTATTAAAAGTCTTATTATTAGTTATTAAAAGTCGATTTAAGACAGTGCATCTCCTTTGGACATGTAATAGCAGAGTATAGATTGCGCGTTAAACCTGCTTTCAAAATATGCTGGAGGTCCGCACTAGATGTCTGCACGGGTCGAAATATCCAAGCCCCGGTTCCGAGCCGACCCATAGAAAAGAAAGTTCGGCCCGGCCTGCAAAAAAATCAAAATCTTAGCCCGAGACCGGCCAGACCGAATTTCTACAAAACATAGTTTTTTTTTACATCAATATGGTTAAAAATTGTTTCGTATGCAGGAGTTCTCGCCAAAAATACTTATTATAGCTTTTTCCTTTTTTTTATGTTTATAATCTTCATTTTTAAAGAAATGCCAGAGGCTGTGATATTTATTTATTTTTTTTTATGAATATATGAATGAAAATGTTTAAGTTATCCTTTAAGATCGTTAATCCATATTCTATTTATTGGAGACTTTGAAAAATGCTATAGAGTAAAATCTTCTAAGACGGAATTACACAGGAAAGAAAAAAATGCGTTATAGGCAAGTTCCCTTCTTAGGAGGTGTAAATGCAGTATATTATTTTATCAGGCATTATTATATTCATTTTGCATAGATCAACTTATTTCTCCGTTTATGGCAGGTTTCCGTCATAGGCAGGTTCTTTTTCATTGGTTTTACCGTATTTTAATTATTTTTGCCTTCAAATCTACTATCCTTTAAAAAATTAATTTTAAAGTTTAATTGTAAAATAATGGCGATTTAAAAATATATGCATTTTTTGTAAACATTTTTGGGCTGAGCCAAATTTACTGATTTTTGCACGAATCAGGGCAGTCAGAGACAATGTTTTTAATACGGGTATGGGTCGAGACCGGGACTGAGAGTTTCGCCCCTTGCAAACCTAGGAAGAAGGAACCCAATCCCGGTTCGATATAAAAAAAATATACGTTAGGCCCGGCCCGGTCGAACCTTCAGAAAAAAGTAAGATCCGGGCCTGGCCCTGCCCCAGAATACAGACTTTTTTAACGGCCTCGCCGGGACGATATAAAACCTGAAGTTGTGAGTGCTAAAATTATGAAAAAACTGTTAATCGGCATGCTAGAAAAAGCCTTGTTTTAAATAAACTGACGGACATTTAAATAGTACAGAAAGAAAGTGGAAAGGGCATTAAACTGAATAGGAAGTTTAAGCTACGGGAAGAAGTTACTTACTCACCTGAATTTTTTTTTAAAGTATTTAAATATTTTATTAAGAGCCAATCTTTGTTTAAAACTTTAAATGCGTATTTCTGCATGATGGTTTTTTTTTTTCGCCATTTCCCGTCTTTAAATTATTATAAATCAAGAACTGTTAAAGAAAAAAGGTCAAAACTTGGAACATGTCTATTTTTTATTATTTTACATTAATTTTGTTTCGGCAAATTCGAAAAAATATTTACTTTTGAAAATATGATTTCGTAAAAAATAAGTTACATCCCTTTTTAAACTTATATTTTTAATATTTTTAAAGTTAATATTTTCAAAAAATCCTGAAACAAGATTTAAATTATGTTTTCCTCTTTAATTAAATGGAAAAAAAATTGAAATTCGACAAATAATGTTTCGAGTTATAACGATATTAAATTACCCCACTTAAAAATAGTAATCATTTAAAAATTTTTATAATACTTTATGTCAAATTTTGGGATGTGATTTTGTTTGAAAATTATATGGTTAACCATCCCAAAAAAGTAAAAAATAATCAACGTTATAACTCAATAAATATATTTTTTACATGTATCCTGGAACACTTAAAGTATCGTAATTTCCGGTGTATAGCCCACGGATCAAACAATCGTGTTTCGACCCAGAAATTTTTAAAAATAAAATGTAACTTTTTAGATCACGGTAAATATTGGTCTTCAAATACTGAATAAAATTTCTGGGTCCAAGCTGAAATGTTTGATCGGCGGGCTATGCACCCGAAATTACGGTAATATTGTTTCTTGAATTGCACGCATTCCAATTTGTGTCTAATCCCTTAAAACATTACGAATTATTTAAACGGAATATCTGTGTGATTTTCCGATATTGGAAATTTTACTCTACGGGGACCGTATAAAAATTTTGTTTTTCTATTTTCTCAAATAGACTTCCCCCATGCAGTTGCAATTAATCTCATCCAATTTTGCACCTTTTTTTTTAACTTTGCAATTGGAAGTATGTGCCTAGAGGCAATATTAAAGGAAATAGCCTATTGTTTCGATCTTTATGAATCACCCTGTATATTTTTTTTATTGCGTAAATAGCTGATGAAAAAATGGCGTAATGTAAAAGAGACTCGAGGACTAGTTGTTTCTTAAAATCTAGGAAGTTTTCAAAAGTTTATTTGCAGAAACTTTATTATAAAATTATTGTATTAGTTTATTGGATTCTCTATTATAAACACTGTAAGTGACATAGTTTAAGATTTCTTTAAAATCTATTTGCCTTAATATGATCCCAATATAAATTTTGTGTAGTGCCTGCTTGAGGTGCTGTCACATAGCTACTGACGCATCTCTGGCTGCCACGATAGTTCGTAACTATGTTAGAAAATGGACAGAGGAAAGGTTCCAGGAGGGACAATGAAGCTGCTGTTCACGAAGTGAAATTCACAATACCGACAAACTTTGGGCCACTTTTTCCTGGTTCCACTCACATTTCCATTATTAAAAAATATTATATGTGATTTTTCAACGTCGAAATGGGGTTGTAAACAATTAACATGAAACAATGAAGCAAACTGTATGGTTTTAAAGAGGAATTCCTTTATTTTTTTTTATTTTTTAACTCTTTTGAATTTTATTTTTTAACTCTAAAAATTTTGGAACAAAGAACCAAAGAAGCTTTGGACCAAAGAAGTTTTGAACCAAAGAAGCCTCCTGCTGGGGGCTTCTTTGGTCCATTCACGTAATTTCATATAAAATTAATGCATTTCATATGTAAATGTACACATTTTTATTGAAACCCTCTTGCAATAGCATTTACTAATAAATTAACATTGCAAACTCGATAAACTAATGTTTTTTTAAACATTTAAACACAATAAATCAATTGTTAATATTAAAGAAACGAAAAACAGTTTTCGTCATGTTATCTTCCGGAACTGGAACAAAAACAATTAATGGAAGATTTTGCTACAGTAACATTTGAAAATTATGTTACTTAAAACATGTTTAAGAGATTTGATTGCATTAAAGGCATTTCTAAGTAATTGGGGCTATTTTCGGGGGGGAAAAGGGCCTGGCACAAAGTAGCCCCGAAATACTAGTTCTCATGTTAGCTTTATGAAAACGTAACCATTTCCTCTCAAAATAAAACGTTTAAGGAAAAACTATGATCACACATGGGTTACAGGTTACCAAAGGTAACATTTTGATACTTACCTTATTTGTAGCTCTAGTCCAGATTGTTTCACTATAGAAAGATGGAGAGTTTAAATTTACATACGAAAACAGTTGTTTAAAAACACATCCAGTGTTGCCACCAAAAAAATTAAATTATGCCCAAACTATTCAAATACCCTATAGTAAGGTATAAAATATTTATCCAGGGCAAAAACTCCAAATTATCTTGTATTGTTTGTTCAATACAAAGAATTTAAAAAAAATTATGGGATGGACCAAAGTAATCCCCACAAGGAACAAAGTAGACCCCCGGTTAACGGTAGATCAATCAGCGAAGTTGCTAAAACATAATAAACCGGGAGACGGCAACACAGACAATCACCTCATCGAGTTCACGGCTGAAATTCCAGAATTAGTAAAAACTGGATTCACATATTAAAATGCAATCGGTCTGTCAAGCCATATCTTGGTGGAAAACACCTAAAAACACGATTTTAGCGGTTGACTCGTAGGTTTACCATTGTGTTTCCCTGCTCCCAGTCCTCCATGTTTTCATACTTTTGGGTGCAGGACAGCACAATGGTATACAAAAGTTTGTACGCCATGTAATGGATGTACAAAATTTTCAACTATTTTTTCGACTTTGGTTGAAATTGTGTTTTCAAACGTCTTATATGTTTTACAAATTATTACTTAGCCATCGTTTTTCACGTTATTAAACTCTGAAGTTTTATTATAGTAGTCCTAATGCGTTGAAAAATGTTTCATAATCTGATTGACGCCTGATTTTACGTTCTTTTTGATAATTTTAATGATACTTTCTTAACGGTAGGTAAGTAAAGTGATAAAACTATTTTTGTATTACTATAGCAAATCCTAAAATTTCTTTTTCGAAAATTTAAGGTATGAGGCAAACATTGGACAGCATTAATGAAAATTGCTGTGTCGCATATTCTGTTGTATATTTATATTTATCTCTGCACAGACGAATCTTTTGTAAAGAATGGGAATCATAAGATATCATGAGAAAATGCCTACATTATGTTTTTCATTGTGTCAAATCTAAATTTAGAGAATTTGTCTGAATCAATTTTGTAACCGCTCAAAATTTGCAGCCAAGTGATATATTTTAAATCATTTTGTCCTGATATATATATACATACAATTGGCAATTTTTGTCCAAATTTGGTCATAAATTTAAACATTTCGCTCTTGCAAAACTTCGTGCGCTTTTAATTGTAATTTTCCTCTATAAACAAAATATTTTCAACCAAATTCACATTTTCGTTAAATTTAAAATTTTGTTGCCGTTGCAGAATGGTGCAAAAGTTTATTTATGTGACTAACTTAAATTCTGCTGTCTTTGATAAAAAGAAAATGGTACTTGAACGTCAAAAAAAATTATTTTGACTTAATAAGCTAAAAATAGTTCTAAAAATCGTGGGGGCATCTAGGGGCAGACAAATTAAATTGGAACGAAAATGCAATAATCTAAACTATTTAATCATATCAAAAATCGAGCTTAATCGTGCTTTATCATATAACTTTTCCTATATTAAAACTGAAAAATTTGAACAAAAAAAAAGAGTTTTTTGCGACATTAAATATGAAATAACAGCTGATATGTGCAAACTTTATGCACATAAATCCGATAGTATAAAGTCCATATTTCGTTTGGAAGCGTCCATAATCGAGCAGTATATTTTATTCCGCTTCAAGTAACAGAATAATGAACAATACTCAAATTGTTTGATTCATTCCTAACTAAGAAGCACTAACTTTGTGATAGTCTATGGACCATACAATTATATTTATATCAAAACCAATAGCAGGGTACAACGCCATAACTGTTGATCTATAACAGGCAAAAAATAAATTACGCTAGGATAAACTTTTAAAAATCGACTTTTGGCCAGCTAGAATCGGTAAATCATCCACCGTGCAAGGGTTCAAAGGACTTTCGTCAAATTGGAAGAATAACATCAGCGGAGATTGGACCACTTGTAACAATGGCATTACCAGTTAATGTAATAGGAAACAGCGTGTTCTAATTTACATTTCTATTCAAAAATCAAATCAATTTAGAGAGCCACATACCACGGGGGCAGATTGGCCCACTGACTTGATGTCCTGCTGATCTTCATATAGAAACTATTAGCTTATATTTCTAAAATTTTCGCATACATGGTTATGTTTTAAGATGCTCTCGTTATACAAACAAAAAAAAATACAAATTATGATAAAATTAAATTTATACGTGAATATGTAGTAAAGAAAAAATGGGTCAACCATCCCCGGTCACCACTCATTGCGGTATTTTGATTTGTGTAGCATGAAAAAGAATTGTTCAAAATGTTCATTCTTTAAGGCACTGCTGTAAGTAATACCATTGAGTCGGTGCATGCAAAAGTTTAAATAACTCAAAATTAGGAAAAAGCCAAAACCAAAGGCCGTGTTTTTTTAGATTGTTAGGTTTCATTTGTTTACAGAGAAGATATCAAATCCTTACTTGCATGGAAGAACAAAATGCGGTAGGCTGTGTTAATCATTACCTTTAATTTGCTGTTTTGTTTTGCATCAGGTATACTAGTTAGAGTGTACCAGAATATGACGGCGAACAAATCGCATTAAACAAAGTTTGTCATTCCAAAATTACTACATCTTATCCTTTCAATAGCGCCTTCCACTGTCGAGATTTTAAAATGTTATTTTTCATGCGATGTGGAAAGCCCCCTATCACTGTTAATGTTTATCCGCAAGTCTCTCCAACCGATAGGGCCTTTTATTGCTTTTCACGTCTACTCCTGATTTTGGAGACAACCTTAATAGGAAATGCAGTATAACTATAGGGTTTCCCAAAAGTTCTTGACATATTTTAAAATTCAATATAAAATCAAGTAATTGACGTACACAAGTAAGGTTTGTTCTAAAATGCTTCTAAAGATGAAAAGTATTCTTCAAGCAAATGAAAACAATTAGTTCCAAACATCGAGTATAGATGGCGCCAGTTATCCGTATGCTTGGTTTTAATGTTTTCAAACATGCGTTTTTTTCTGATTTTAAGATTAAATTTCACGCTGTAACACAGACATGATGATTAACAGCGAAAAAATACAAAGTATTTCCCTCGGCTGTGGCTGAAATTAAAGTATTGAAGATGATAACCACGCATATGATCCAGTCAATTCCACAACCAATCCTAGCAAACACGTGGATTGAACTGGAGGTCTGTTTGAATATGGATTGAGCTACAAAGGGTACACTCATTGAATTATGCTAATGGATTGCACCAGTTATTATTAAACTTTAAGTGATTTTGGCAAAATAAAATTATCTGTAAATGATTGTCTTGAGGGGTTTTTTTTTTTTTGCTTCTTTCTGATTAATTTAATGTACAGTGCCATCTATGGGAGGAGATATGAACTAATTTTTTATTCGCTTGAAAAAATCTTTTCATCGTGAGAAGCATTTTAGTCCAAACCGCACTCCTGTAGGACAATTACTCAATATTTTATTGAATTTTAAAATGGGTCAGCGACTTTTGGGACACCCTGTATTTCATTAATAGCTAAGACAATATTATTTTACTAGGACTTTTATATAATAAAATGTTATATCAATAAATCACAGTTCCATTGAACCGCAGCACTACTAATATTATTTGCATTTCATCGCCATAAGCACAAATTATAAATGAAATAACGTTTAAAGAACACATCAGCTAGAATATAGGTTTAAGTGATTAGGATTAAACTAAAAGCATAACTGTGAATCTCATATTTAATTCTTTTGTTTAAGCAATACAATTTTTAAGGAAAATAAAAAAAACATTTGTACCAATAAACTTAATTCTCAAAATATATCTCGCTTGTTATATCAAAGTGTTTCATTAAAATATTATGATTCTGCTAGACAAAGTTTATTAAATTTGAAACAGCTGTGTTCAAAATCATCCACATATATTTAAAAAAAAATAGTACAGTTAATTTCCATATCTGAAATACATTTTAAAACTGAGATATTTCTGAAATTAAAACATCATGGTGAAGTTTTGAAATGGATTTGCTACATTCTCCAAATATAATTTCGGCAATTGCGGATACAAAAATCACTTAATCCTCTAAATAATGCATGCAAAATCCTCGCATTACTGAAATGTGTTGATGTACGGAAATACTTTTATTTGATTTCAAACATATACAGAATAAATAATTGAAATGTAACCGAATGATTTTACATTTAAAAATGGCATTAATTTTCAATTTACTCAAATTTACATTCAATGCAAACTTTTGCAAAACCTATCTGACGACATACTCAGCTACTTCTAAATTCTTAGGTATCTATTATTGTCAAAGAGTAAAAAATCCGTATTATTATAAGATAAAACTTAATAACGATATTGCTTCAATGAATGTATATTTAATTAATGTTATATTTAAGAAGTATAGTTAAAAAATATATCTGCTTCAAAACAATACAATATGCAACGAGTAATCATTAATTAGAATGTTTCTTACAAATTAAATATATTTCATAGTATAAAACTTTTCTAAGTTAAATATTTAAGGGGGTCTGGTACACATTTTCAAAAAATTTTTATTTATTGAGTTAAAATTTTGAATTTTTTGTGATGGTTAACCATATCATTTGTAAACAAAATCAAATGATAAAACTTCTCATAGATTTTTTAAAAAAATTTAAATTTAAAATTTATGAAAAAAGTGGTATAACTTAAAATCGTTATAACTCGAAATATTATTTGTAGAATTTAAATTGTTTTTCATTTAAATAAACAGAAATATATATTTTTTAATTTAGAGCCAGCATTTTAAAAAATATTAATTTTTTAAAAAATTAAAAATATTTAACGAAAAAATTACAAAAAAAGTGGTGCAACTTAAAAAAAAAAAAAATCATATTTTCAAAAGTAAATATTTTTTTCAAATATGCTGGCTCAAAAGTAAAGTAAAATATTTGAAAAAGATATGTTACGAGTTTCAACACTGTATCTTTAACGGTTCTTGAGTTATAAGAATTTAAATATGAGAAATGGTGAAAAAAACCTATCATGAAGAAAAACGCAATTTCACAAGAACTCGTTTCCTTGACAACCATAGCTTGAAAGGCAGATTTTGAAAACAAACCAAAACGAAAAAATTAATATTTCCTGTTCTAATTAAGATAGAAACATGATTTAAACATCATTTTAAGCAGAAAATGGCAGAAAAATGTTTAGTCCAATAAAAAAAATATTGAAAATTTGAAGATTTTTGTGTCCCGGACCCTCTTAACAAACATCCTGACATCACACTCAGATTCGAAAGCATTAATTGTTTATGATGGAGTAGAATTTAAAAAGAAATATTTTTATTTCGTAATTTGCATATGCTTTTCTTTATTATTTTTTTTTTCAAACTCTGAATGAGTGAAAGATTCCATGCTTGCCTTAAACATATACAGGGTGTCCATAATTAAACGACCCTAATTTAAAGATATCTACATACAAAACTATTGTTCATAAAATTGTGAAATTTAGTGAAAGCCATAATAAAGGGATGGGAATTCGTTTAAGTTAAAAAATATATAAATAAAAATAGTTCAAAATTTCGCCACAAGAGGGCTATTTTTAATAAATTACACATTTAGCGTTATGATGGTTTAGAAATGTTATTTATTAACTTAACCTTTTTCTAAAGACAGCATTTCACGACATATTCCTAGCATTTATCAGAACACACTGCGGTCAAGTGTGAAACATGCTATCTTACGATTCCAGATGGTATCTGAAAATGATGAAAGTCATGCAGAACATGTTTGGTTATAACAAAATTTGTTAAACTATCGTAAATATATACTAAATGTGTAATTCGTTAAAAAACGGTCTCCTAATTTTTTTTTTCGCACAAAAAAAATTCCCATACTTTTATTATGTCCTTCAAAAAATTTTGCAATATTCTGAACAATAGTTACGTCTGTAAACAACTTTAAAATAGGCTCGATTAATTATGAACCATCTGTAAATAAAATTTCTAAACTATCGTAATGCTAAATGTGTAATTTATTCAAAATAGCCCTCTGGTGGCAAATTTTTGAACTATTTTATTGATATTTTTTATCTTAAACAAATTCCCATCTTTTTAGTATGTCTTTTGAGAAATTTCACACCTTTATGATCAATAGTTTTGTCTGTAGACAACTTTAAAGTAGGGTCGTTTAATTATGGACACCCTGTATATATACAGTCGTGGCCATCAGTTTAGGACCACCACTGAAATTTAAGATCCAGACAATAAATTGCGTCTGCGACATTTATTACTCAAAGTTCAAACGAAAAGCGACTACAGTAACTCCACTATCAGACGGAATGATGCCATGTGACGAAAATCGATTTGACTTATGACGTTATCAGTGGTTTCAATTTTAAAAACGCTAGTTTCTGCACGGTGGTCCTAAACTTTTGGCCACGACTGTATAAATATCTCTTTAACTTGGCAATCACTTTAGCGTAGTCAGTGTTTTCGTTTTCGCGCTATTAATTTTTTTACGAAGTATAATTTGAAAAATGAGTTTCTAATCAGTTACCAATCATAGAAAAACTTTTCATCATCGCAATGCGTTTTGCGGATTTCTTCCTTTACTGAATAGCTTAACCCCGATTTCGATCATATTAAATGGCAGTCAATAAATTAAGCTCTGAATACTTTTGTGAGCCACAAATTATCATGCAGAAATCCTGCAAATTCAATCGCAACCTAAAAGTGATTACGGAATCATTTGTGGCGTCAGTCTTAAGCTTTTCGTGCAAGGTGTCCACTATTACTATGGCTAATCTTATTGTATTGTATCCTCCATTTCATTATACATCGTTCATTTTCATATTTGTTTGAAACATCCAACATAAGTTATTATATCCAGGGTTGTGCAAAATTTTAATTAGATTAACGATTGAAAACTAACGATTAATTTTTTAATCATGACTAAAGATTGACCAATTAAGCTTAGTTTCAATCCAACTCATAGACTAACGATCAGTGATTATTTTAATGTAATCAATACTTTGATTACGATTAAATCAATTCAATTCTACTCATAGACTAATGACCAATGATTATTATGATGTAGTCGCTTGCTTTTTTACGATTAAATCAATTCTCAATCTAAATAGTCAATCTAATTAGTCAATCTAATGAAGGATTTCTGATTAAAAACTTTATGTATTCTTCTGGCCTTTGGGGCCTTTATTTTAACTTTTTTTCAAGCTTCTTCTAGTTTAATCACCCTTGATCGCTGCTAGGTTGCTACACCGGGTCTTGTCTTCTTGGACCGGGTTGTCTTTAAATATTTTGGATTTGATTCGGTTTCGAGTAGGTTTTGACTCTCTCTAGTCGGGCTCGGTATGACTCGATTTTTTGAAAAAAAGTTTTGAATATTTTTCGAATGTAGAAAACTATATATGAATACAATCAAAGTATAAGTGCTCATTTTTTGAAGAATCGATAAAATTGATATCTACGGTATACACATACAAATAGATATAATCCTAATAAACCGATTTTATGTCATGAATTTGTGAAAATATTTTATGAAGCTGTTGATTAAACAAATATACTTTAAATGCGGTGTTTGGGGAGTGCTACTATAATATAGTTTTAGTATTTTGTTACAATTACTTACAGCCTTTTTTTTTCTCTTGAAGAGTGTGCATCAAGAGTATATGTATATATAGAGGGGTTTATTTTACAGCGCTGTCCAAAAGAATACGAATATATGTTAGCACATCTTTAGCGGTTAGTTTTCTTTTTTTAAACAGGAAGCTCCTACAGTGGGAGTTACTCTAGCATGTTTCCCTATATAATTGAAATCTTTGTATTTAAATTGTAAACGAATGTATTTAATAATTGTATTGTTTCTAATCGAAATATTTATATGCATACTGTCCAACAACTTTATTTTAATTCTTATATTCATTCTTAATAGAGGGTGATTTCTTTTTCTGCCTTGCTCTTTTTTCCTTTTCTTCTTTTTTTTTTATTCCCATTTGATATAATAAAACAGGTGGTGGCAACAAAAATGACTACGTAATCTAGTTACAAGATATGAAATTATGATATGGGACTAGATTTTAAACGATAGTTAAATAAATAACTTCTCTGCCTTGACATAACTTATGAAATGAGCAGCAGAGTAAAATTTTTCATTTTGGCGTTAACTTAACTTCCTTGATTTCCGAGGGGAAATTAATGCAAAATTAAAGCTTAAAGAAAGTACTTTTAAAATATTTTAGTAGGATCCCCCCACCCCCAGCGGACTAAATTTGATGACAGAAAATGACGTCAAGTAGTACAATTGAGACAAGATTTTTCATTGTATTATCCTATAAGTTACTACGGTAGTGTTTTTTCAAGATGACTTAATTATTTAGAAACATATTATTAAGTGTACATTAAACAGTGTTATCTGTCACGTGATATCTTAGTACGATATGACGTTACGTTATTAAAGGGAGCTAAATCGCCATTCAGAGTTACTAATATGTTATTAAGTTTCGGCATTAAATTTTGACACGTTAAAGATATTGATTAGTACAATACAAATACTTCAATCTGCTTCTTTATATTATGATACGGTACGAGTGAACAGCTTACCAATCCGTCATTTTTACGACACTAACACGTTATCGAATTTCGGCAGGAAATTTTATGTTGTAAATATCGATTAGTATAACATAAATATTTCAATCTGCCTCGCGATATATTGGTAGAATATGCGTATAGCATGGCACCAGTTCTTCGTTATGGATAAATCGTATAATCGAGTTTCAATATGAACATTTAAAGCATCGAATATGCATATTAGTACTACAAATAATTCACTTTGCTTTGGGATATTTTTTCTAAGATATAAGCAGAATAGGGCGCCAATTCGCGTTTTTGCCATTCATGCTGTCGTGTTTTGGCATGAAAGTTTTACATGTTGCAGATTTTGACCAGTTTCATAAAATATTTAATCTGCCTCATGATATCTTGGTAAGATATCAGAACAGCAGGACCAATGTGTGAGTAATAAGCGAGCCTGAATCCTCTGGGCCTTTTAATCGCATGTTATCATTATTTGCCTTCATCTAGCCCGGAGTGCTTTACATAACGAAAATTACCTTCAAATTTTCAGGTGTGTGTGTGGGGGGGGGGGGGGGGGGGTACGGGCTTAAATCGTCTGTACTTGTAGCTATCTTTCTTCCACAGACTTTAAGAAAAACAGAAGTAAATAGTGTTTTCTTCCATTCAAAACAAAAGGTTTTAAAATTTGATTGTTAAAACGTTAATTTGGCAATTATTTCATCTCAAAACTTGATGACGAGGCACGACCGTCAATTGACGAATTCGCTCTTCTTCTGCTCATATCATACCGAGATATCACACGGTAGACTGAATTATTTATTTTGTACTAGTCAAGATATACAACAAACTAAAGTTTCATGCCGTAACAGCAAAATGTGATAGTACCATCATACTGAGGAATTGACGTCTCTTTTTTATATCATATCAAGATAAGCCGAGGCAAGCTAGACATTATTTTATTTAGTTTTAATAATATTGATCTATATCATAATTTTTTATCATAATTCTCTGACCGAGTCTCTTTTATTCATGTCACCCGCTCTATAACAGTTGGTACTTACAACTTAGAGTAAAGGTTATCTAAATAATACTAGATAATGAATAATTAAATACTAATCATTGATTAAAAAACAGAAAAATAATAAATAGTAAAATCTTCTTAATTTTAAGTTTTCGACATTACCCAACATTCCATGTTCCAGGAGTACAAAAAACTAAAAAATGGACAAGCAGATTTTAATTTAATATCGGCTGCTTAGCAACTTCATCTGTTGCATTTGTATAGTATAAGTAAGATCTTTCAATTTTTTCGGAGAAGGAAATCTGATTGTATTCATCTTTTTATAACATTTATATAAATAAAAATCTAAACGTTCGTTTGTACAAAATCGCTAATCTCCGAAAGTTCTTCACCGATTACTTTGAAGTTCACGGGTTAAGTTGCATTCGAATACGGAAGTGTTGCTATATATTTATTATGAGTCTTGCACCCCAACCCCCCATTTGCCACCACCCCAACCAGGGGGCTGTTTTTAATTTTTTTTTCTCCAAAACACATCATGTGATATATCATTGGAAATCCCTTGGACTACTGTTTCCTATTATGCACCTCGCATCTCGCTGCCCTCAATGTCCACACGTGTGGGGAATAAAAATAAAAATATAAATAATCGTTTGTACAAAACCTTAAACCTCCGAAAGTTCTTCACCGATTGCTTTGAAATTCACGGATTGCGTTGCATTCGAATACGCGCGTGTTTTTATATATCTATAACGAACCTCGCTCTTCGGTCCTCCAATTTTCTCGCAACCACCAGGGGGCACTTTTTTAATTTTTTCGGACACACGTCATGTGACATACCATTAGAAAGCCTTTGACTGCTCTTTCCTATTATGCACCTACCATCCCCTCATCCCATTTTTACCCGTGGGGGCACATTTCTATATAAAAAAAAAATGAAATGTTCGTTTGTACGAAATCTTAAACCTCCGAAATTTCTTCACCGATTTCTTTTAATTCACCGATTGCGTTGCATTTGAATGCGCGCGTGTATTACTATTATGAACCTCGCATCCCCCTCCCCCCAATTTCATCCCCCGTGGCACTTTTTTAATATTTTTCGACATCCATTATGTGGTATATCATTAGAAAGCCCTTTGGCCCCTCTTTCATATTATGCATCGACCCTCACTATGCACTCCGGAGGGACAAATTACTGAAATATTTGGTCAGTATTTTTTATGATATTTGTTTTTCCTTTGTCTTTTTAGCTCGTGTTTTTTTCTTTGTTTTTTTAGTTCGTGTTTTTTTCTTTTTAGCTCACAGGCTATTAAAGCCTGAGAGCGAATTTACCCGCAGGTTCTGTATGTACGTATGTATGTAACGGGATAACTCTTGATAGAAATATCCGACTTGCTTCAAATTTTGTAAATAGTTAAATTGTGATAAGGCGCTTCAACGATTAGATTTGGGAGTTCATTGGTTAAGTAGAAAAGGGGAACGGGGGCTAAGCCTCAATTAATTTAGATAAATGGTTTTTTCATGCAGAATTTTCCGATTTGCTTCAAATTTTGTAAATACGTTCATTCTGATAAGGCGTTTCCCTGATTAGTTTTGGGAGTTCATTGGTTAAACATGAAATGGGCAACGGGGGGGGGGGGGCTAATCTCCCCTTAAATTAGATAAATGGGTTTTTCATGCAGAATTATCTGATTTCCTTCAAATTTTATAAATAGGTTCATTCTGATAAAGTGCTTCCCTGATCAGTTTTGGTGTTTATTGGTTGTGCAAAGGGGAAAGGGGAGCCAATTCCCCCCCCCCCCCCTCCCTTAATCCAGATAGCTTGGTTTTTCATGTAGAATTATTCGATTTGCTTCAAATTTTGTGGATAGGTACTATCTGATAAGTCGCTTTCCTGATTTGTTTTGTGGGTTCATTGACGAAGTATAAAGGGGTGAACGAGGGATAAAATACTCCCTTAAATTAGATAAATGGGTTTATCATGCAGACTTATTCGATTTGCTTCAAATTTGGTATACCGGTTTATTCTGATAAGGATTTTCCCTGATTAGATTTGGAGGTTCATTGGTTATGTATAAAGGAGGAAGCGCGGGGTAATCCCCCTTAATTTATTTTTCGATGGGCATTATTCTTTGAAATAAGAGTATATTATACAGTTAGTGTGAATAGCCTGTGAGCTCAATTTCATAAGTTTAACTCGGCATATATATTTTTAATTCATTCGATTTGACAGGGATGCCACCGCACATACTGCAAATGACAATCGGCCTTCCAATTATGAAGTTGCGACATATTCACATGCCAAATCTTTGTAACGGCACGCGGCTTGCAGTAAAAAAAAAATAATGAGCAACTTCGTCGAAGCAACAATCTTGATTGTTGCTTCAATTGATGAATCAATTACCTATTTGATTGGCGTTTGTAATCTCCATCAACAAAGATTAGGGCCAAGATTTTAAATTATGCGGTTTAGATCTAGACATGAATTGCTTCTCGGGCAATTATATGTTTCGTGTTCTAGAATCGGCAAATCAGACAATCTCTATATCTGCACAGATAATGTAGCAACAAAAAATATTGTATACCCACAAGTATTGTAAAATTAAACATATTAGAAACGTGCACTTTCTCTTTTCTTTCTTTTCCATTTAGCCAGACTGAGCCACAGCAACGCGTGGCCTGGTACAGCTAGTTTATAATATTAATCATATATTTTTCCCCTTTTAAGTAAGGAGTCAAATTTAAAAATTCAGGTTAACTGAAATTTATGAAAATTACGTTATACAAATTCTATTACTTTGAAAAATTATAGTAGAATGCCTTTTAAACAGAATAGAGACATGTAGGCAATACAATTTCAGTGTGAATTTCGGACAAAAATTTGTTAAGCCTGCCATTATTTTAACCACTTAACTGTTTTGCCCGAGTGCAGAGAGGATGTTTTCTTTTGCCACGATGATTAGTTTATCTACATCTCGAAATTTATCGGATGATATGTTTGAAAAGAAAGCAATAATGAAGAATAATTAAAATTACTTTAAAAATTACCCATATGCTGGCTAATTGTTAGGGTAGAGCGTGATAACTGGGAGGGAAAAGTAGTTAGTGTTTTTTTCAATATTTTCTCAGTTGAAACTTGATTAAATTGTGAAGACAGGATTTTTAAGGTATGTTATATCTTGTTATAAACAGTATCCATTATTTTAAAAGTCAAACAAAAATAAATCATCTTTGTATGACCAAAACATACTGAATTATAATATTTTGAATTCTATGAATTTTCAGCCTGAACGGGCATTTCCGTGTCCCAATAGCTAGTATAAACTCGAATTTTGTCATTTTTAACTTAATTATCAAAATTTAAGGAACATACCTCCCAATTCTTCTGTTCAACTTTATTGTTATTTCATGATTATGAATTTTATTTACATATATAAATTTATATATAGGTATTTTGATTTACATGTATACATATCATATAGTGGCTATTTTAATACTGTAAATAACAGAAAAAATTATTGTTTTGAAAATTGATACTTAATTAAAAAAACATGAGTCTGATTTGAAATCAAAATTCGCCACTGTTTTGTCAATTCACGAAACCATTTAAATCTGTTTTTTTTCTTATTAAAATGCCAAGAAATCGAACAAAAAATGACTCATTTTACAAAAAAAGAAAACACATTTAAAAATTAAGGTCAAAGTGCGTGCTTCGAAAAGATTTTTAAACTGTGGAAGTCATAAAAAGACGTTTATTAATTAGTAGCATTAATAATTAATTAGTTGCAGTAGTAATGCAATATTATCAAACATGCATTTAGTTTAAAGAACAATTAAAACATCGTTCGATTGTTTGGCGCATGAATGAAATTTTATGAGTATATTGTTGAAATTAACTGGTTTGTCAGTATATTTTGAAAGTTTCTTTTTGGTAAAAAGAGGGAGGGGGATAAAGAGCAAATCTACTGATTTATTTTCATAATTTTATGATGTAAAGCCAACATCGATTTCGCTTATACAATGTTATATTTTCTTCAGCTTGTTATAAGTTTCTTATGATATACAACAATTTAGTATGATTATTTGCACAAAATTTGCTGCAACAAATTAGTTATCCCATACAGAATTTTTTTTTTTACTTTAATTCATTAAAATCCTTCAAAAATGTCTGAAAATATGTAAATGTACTGTGAAAATATTCCTGAAAGTTTTTGAGTATTTTAATGAAATTGATTACTCTGATTATGCTACAAAATTTGATTTGGCGAGAAGAAGGAGAGATGCAAAGCATCTTCTATGACTTATTCTTACACATTTATGATTTGAAGCTGACATCAAACTGTTGCATTTTGCTTTTACAATAGACTTTCTTCGTCAGTTTGTTGCAAGTTTTTTTTATAATATAAGCATGATTCAATCTGTTACCGTAATGTAGTATGTTTAGCGTAATTTAGTATGTTTATTAAACGCAATTTACACCTTCAAATCAGTTATCTGATACAGAATCTTTTTTCCCCCTTTAATTCTTTAAACTGCTTAAAAATTGTCTAAAAGTATGTAAATGTGCACTGTAAAAAGATTTGAAAGTTTAATAAATAATATTTAGATGATTTCTTTGTATTTATTTAGATTAAAATTCCAAAAAATATATATATCTATATCTTTTTTGTTGTTGTAGTTTCAAAGTTTAATTCAGTTGAATTAAGAGAAATACACTTAGTACACAAATCTTAAGATTTTATTTTTAATCATTAACAGTGTTTAATTCAGACACTTTTCTCCGGAAGGGATTTCTGTGGCTTCGGGGGGGGGGGCATTGTAGAGTTTCTGTGGCGGGGGATTGCACTTCATAACCATTGTAAATACAAAATCTCAAATCATCCGGGTGGGAACATGTCATTGCTCCGGCGGTGGTCACCCCCTGAATTCAACACTGGTAATTAAGAATGGATAATTTTTTTCCCGTGAGGAGTCACTAGGCTAGAAACGTATAAAAAAGTTGAGTTGAATCTTTTCTGTTTTTAACTTGAAAATTACTGCCATTCGAAAAAATACAAAAAATACATTTTTATGAAATTTCTTTATATATCTCTCCAAATTTGCCCCCCGGGCATGAATGGTGTCCTCAAAATTTAGAAACCGGAGAGCAAATTGGAGGGAGGGGCTCAGGATGTGCATAACATGAATAAATGGTCACAGGCCTTTCCAACAATATCTCACTTGTGGGAGTCGGTAAACGTTAGAAAAATGCTCCTTTTTGGGTCTACTATCGCTCCTCCTGGAATACATCCTCCCCCCTCTTTTTGAAATACCGTTTGCAGAAATGTGTTACTGTACGCTGTGACTATATAGAAAAGGACTAATACAATGTAGCAATTTCATAAATTTTACTTAATTATTTCTATCTGAGGGCAAAAACTTATTGATACCCCCTCGTATGTAATGATACGTCATTTAAGTTAGTGTGGTTGTGTAGTGGTTAAATATAGTGACGTGTTAACAAGAAACGTCGGATTTTCAGCTGATCTCGGCGTAAAAGATACTCTGGGCAATCGTCAGCAAGGCGATCAGGATGAGAGTACTCGTAAATTAGAGTCATAATCCATTTTTGTTAGTTTAAAAGAGACTGGTCGAGTATAATTTAAAAATGTTTCAAGAATTTATAGAGGACTTTAGTGAAGTTCCTTTGGATAATTCCCGGTCTCAATCATATCTCTTGGAGTCAAATCGCTGCAGGTTTACCACGACTGCAGCTAGCAAATCGTGTATGTATGATCATATTAAACAAAATATCACAGACTATCATATAAATAAAACTGTCGACGATGACATTATAATCGCTATTAATTTCCATTTTGCTTCACCGATAGTCTTGTGGTGAAAGAATAACTGGAAAAATCCTGATATCCTCAGGCATGGAGATTTGCAATTGATTACCACAAGGTAAATGCTATTACATACTTGAAAGCATTGAAATATTTTTCTGTAAAATGTGGTTTAATTCGATCCCAGTTAATTCTTTGTGCCCCGACGGTACTTTAAATTACCATTAAAATATCTTGTTATAAAATTAATTTAATACATCATTTAGTAGTACTACAGTTTAGAATGAGTTACAGATACTTTATGTATGTTATCATTATTGGCTGCACAAAAGAAAAATATTTTAAAAAGGTTGATATCTTTTTAAATTGCATCTTTTCAGCTATTTTATCTCCGGTAATGTAGAAAAAAACGGATATTTGTCAATTAACAGAGAAATCCTGACAGACGTGCTGCCAGGAAATTTCTGCGAATTGAAGAAAGTATTTCTAAGAGTGTAGTGCTCCCAAAACTAATTGTTGTGGCTATTTAACCCATTAACAGTGTGGCCCGAACTGGATTCGGGCAAGAACACTTTGCTTGCTTCGTTATTAAAAGCATTTTGATACCACTAATTTGTAACTGTAAATTTATCTTTATTGATTGTCAGATATTTTCGATTAAGTAAGGTAAATATTTTAGTATGAAAAAGTGGTGTCCAGCCCCATTTTTAATTTTTTTGTAAGAAAACAAATGTCACTGTTAAGGGGTTAAGCCACCGTGTGTCCGGCATTGCAAATAAAGCTTTTCCTATGCTCTGCAGAGAACCTTGCTATCACTAATACACTATTATTACTAATGACAGCATTTGAAATTGAACATTTGGACGTTTTGAAATAGTCTGCCCAGCAATACAAACTGATGAAACATCTAAAACGCGACATATGTATGACAAATATAATTATTTTGCAATAGAATTTTCCCTATTTAAAAATGCCATGTCTTTTTGCATATTTCATTGAAAAAGGACTCGTTCTAGAAGAGTTACAAATATTTGTATTATTCCTAATTACAGATTTTTCTTAGGTTTTAAAAGGGTATTTCCCGTGTTTTAAATTCTACGTGCTGCTGTATATACTTTAAGTGTTATTGGCTTTCTATTTCTTGTTTGACTTCTCTATCATGCAGTATATATAAGTGTGCCTAGATCTGTTTTGCTGTTTCGATCCTCGGGTTATTTATATGGCTAACATTTGTATTATATCAAAAAACAACTCATGTCTGAGATATAAGCAATAAATTTCCACTACAAGACCCACAATTGTTATTGTGAAAAAGATTACCATTCTGAAAAAGTACACACTTTGTATCGTCTATTCCCTTTAAAACCAGCTGTAGCAAAAGTAATTCAAAGAAGTATTATTAAGGTAAAATAAATTTTACAAAAACGTACTTCAGTGTTGAATTAATATTTTCGGGGGGGGTGGGATTCGGATATTTTCTAAAGAAACATTACAGAATTCAGAAGAAGAAATTTTTTCTTCCGTAGCATTATAGAAGAAACTATCAAAAGTCTTCTAGGACTAAGATTATGCTAGACATAGTGAGCTCCCCTGTTTTGTCACTTCCAGAATTTTGCAATGAATGTCTCAGTTTTATCTTTACACATATTTTAAGGTATAATTTCTGGGATAACATTTGTTTTATCAAAGTTCTTAATTGCTAAAGACTGCCTTTGAATGATTAAGGTATCCGAATACCTTTAACAGCCAATTTTCGGCCAAAATATCAATTTTTAGATTTTGGTATAATACAATAGCCAGATTCTTTATCTTTCCAAATCTGTTTGAATTTTGCTTATATCTCATTCAGAAGTCAAGTTATTGCCTTTTTAAAATTACTAAGTATCAGTATTTTGAAACCGAAAGTATCGTTCTGCTCACCGGAAGTTCACCTCTACTCACCTATGTTTTTCAATGCTAAGTAAGCACAAAAGTGAAGAAGCAGAGATAATTATTAAAAGAATTTGAAAAAGAAAAACAGCAATTGTTTTAACAAAATAGATAACATAGTGTAGAAATTGAGTAAAATATTAAGGTTTACTTTTCAAAATAAAGGGAAGATTTTGAATAAAATTTTGTTTTTGTGTTTTCTGAAAATCAATTTTTTAACATTTTATGTTTACGCAAAACATCATAACGGAAAAAATTATGGATGAATCTCTTTGAAATTTTTTTTGTATGCTTTGCAAAGTGTAATAAAGGGAATGAACTACACTCGTAACAGTAAGTGGATTAGTTTTTTTTTTTTATTGATAAACTTTCCGATTTGCAATAAATTTTTAGTAATTTTTGCTTCATCACTGATTAACTTTCTATATAGTTTTAAATATTTGACTCACAAATATGAGAGTAGTTCATTCCCTAGAAAAAGGTTTAATAATTATAATAATGTTTAGAAAATAAAAATATCTTGATTTAAAGTTGAGTTATGATGTTTTGCGGAAGTGATTATTTTCGCTGTTATTTGCTTATTTTTTCCCCAAAATTAAAAAAAATAATTTGAAATGTATAACTTTTTCTATTTTATTTTACTTTTTTAATCACATCATGATATACAATGCAAAAAACAAGTCATATTTTAAAATAATTTTAAAAAATAACTCCGAAGGTATTCGGATACCTTAAACTAGTTTATACATTAAAATCCAAGCCCATATTGTCTCACGATCCCACTTGAATGTAAGTTCGAAAACAATAATTGTGATTTAATGTTTATCTTAAAAAGTCAAACATGTTCATTTTATTTATGATAGTCAAGTAAATCAAAATTTCTGCATTATATTTTGGATAAAAAAAATGCCTTTCTTTTAAATTTTGATAGGTTTTAGTGATCAGGATGATAAGCTAGCTCTAAAGGCATTATTTTGATAATTCATACTTAATAGTTTGAGAGCGAAACGTCAAAATATGATGGACGTACAACAAATAAAGCATCAAGATAAGATGTAATAGGAATTTTGACGCTTTTATGTTTTACTTTCTCTTTTACTTGAAGTTTTCAAGCTGCCAAAACTTTTTTAATTAAACAACGAAATTTGTAAAGAATGTATTTTGCTTATTGTTTTATAATGCTTTGAGGAAAATTATGAAATAATGATTAATTAAGAATATCGATGAACAGCTGGTAAATATTCAACAAATACGATATTACATTAAAAATCCAAAACATCACAAAATTTTTACTAGCTCTTTTTTATCATTTTCTGAAACAATTTTTGGCAATTTATAGCATTATTGTTATCTTTATTGTTATTTTTTGTTAGCCCTAAAGTGAATTTAAATGTTGGTTTTTAAAAGCAGAATATTTAAGTTCTCTTTTTGGTTACGTTTCATGATGGACATGTACGTTTATTATCTGTTTTTAAGATTCCGTAACTTCAAAAAGAAAAAACAGAACCCCTATACTCTCTCTTTGTAAATCCCGATTATGAAAAATCATGTTTTGACATAGAATTATAAATTATTTATTTTCGGATTTTCTCCGTTACATGTGCAATACGACCTTCATTTGTGCCAAATTTTCTAGATTAGTTCTATAAAGATTTGAGAGTTACTATAGTGTACTTCCAATTCACATAGAACCTTGAAATTTGGCAAGAAGGAATGTCTTATACTATATGTAAAGGAACAAATTCGAAAAGCATTAATTTATAAATCTGTGTCGATTTATTACGTGACAAACACGTGAATTCGCATAGTGATATACTGAATTTATTAAAACATCATATTATAGATTAATGATTTTTGGATTGTTTCCTTTACATGTGTTATTATATCTTCCATGCAAAATTTCAAGGTTCTAGGTCAACCGGAAGCACACTATAGATTTTGAGTATAAAACGTACAGGGTGATTCCGGTTGTCCCAGACACTTTAAATTTGGCACAAGGGAAGGTCTAATGGAACACGTCTAATGGAAAAAATCCAAAAATTATTAATCTATAAATATATGTTGATTTATTAAGTGATAAACTCATAAATTACTATAATCGGTAGTAACACCAAATTAACGCATTGTAACGGTATTCGGTAATGTGCCATAACGGTACGGAACCTTCAAAGTGCAAGTTCCATTCGTAGTTCTAACTTATTTTTTTCGTCGTACATTAAATATTGTAGGTTTATTCATTTTTCAGAGCTACTTTCGATTTAAAAAAAATAAAAGATTGATATACATATTCACTCAAAATAACATGAGTTATTGTAATCGGCGATGTATTTTATATCGGTTCTGATATTCAGTGTTATTTCAAATTTCTTCTGTCTTAGACAGCAGAACACACCTTCAAGGATTGTTCTACCTTAACACATACATATCCATCCACTAATCAATACATGTTCTGCAGAAAGCCATAGTTTGTGTATCTAAAGCAGATATGCCAACCATTTTGCCTAATTGATAGAAATATAACCGAAACAAAATGTGCCGGAATCGATTTATCATTTTAACAATTTACTACTTCTTCAGGTCTTCTTTGTGTAACAAGATAAAACTCCATTCGAACTTTCTCTACTTAGAGAAAACACTACGTAATTTGATCTTCTGTTGTATTACTTCTTTATTCGAAAAATACTAAAACACTAGAATCGCCATCTTCTTGTTATTCAGTGTTGATGTTCAGAATCAGTTTTAAATATGTGAAGTTTTACACAGTAAGATACTTTAAATAGATTTCTTCTCCTGTACCTTCACACAACCGGAGGGCTGTGTAATGGGTGTATGGGCCAGCCATCATGGAAAGTATGCCTTAACCAATTTGTCTAATGGTTAGGATTCTAGATTTAAATAGATGGACCAGTATTGAATTCATCATGAAAATTTCATTTTCGTTGAGGTTTGGACTTGCATTATATCGCTCATTCTTTTCTGTTTATCGCACGTGGCTAGAAATCGTTATAGTACTTCAAAAACTAACCCAGTAGATACCTAATTGTTGGGCATTTTGTGATTTGTACCCGTACCCTTTTCCTCACAATGCTCTATCACTCACTTTATTATATAAAACTGAATTATAAGAAATATTTCTATAAAAATTCAGAAATGTACAGTAAATAAAAAACAGTCCTCGTACTACTAAACCAACATGTTTTCATTAAACAAAAAAAATTAAACAAAATAACAGATAAATTAAACAAATACAAATTTCAAATTACTTCGAAAATCTGCTGTTTTATACAGCGAGATACAGCTTCAAGGGATGTTTGTTTCTAAAACTTTTACACACCCCTCTACTGTCTATTTTTATGAATTGCGAAGAAACCTGAAACAAATGCATAGAAATATTCTAAAGTACCTGCATAACTATTTGCTATAGCTACAGATCATTTTGAGCATTTTATGTTACATGGTGATCCAAAATGTTATGTTAAATAATATTTATTGTAGGTTCCTAAATGCCCTCGTGACTTAATCTTCAATGAAATATATGAGGTAAAATATGTCCTTTACACGGTCTGCGTAGTGCTCAGCTACAAGCCCAGGTAGCACATGACGCTGTTATAGCGTTAAAATTAAGTCAGAACTGTTGGAAATTGGTTACGTTGTTTTATGTCCGTTGAAAATTATTTTTTATTTCGCAATATTTTAGACTAAAAAATTTGGAAATAAATCCGTCATCGGAAAAACTTTTAAAAGACGTTGTTTCATAGTTACGATATTTTCGTTATTTTCCCCATCGTTTTAAAATAGATATTTTCATCGTTATCTATTTTCTCTTTACTGCAGAGCGAAAATATTATATTACAATGATTTAATAGGTATTTTTCCGAGATGAAAAATTCGTTAAAATAACGTTGAATTATCTCAATTCATTTTGGAATACGCCGCGCATGCGCAATTTGGATTTTCTGCACAACCATCCATTCCTTCCTTCCACGGAGGAAATTCGACCGCCATTGCGATTGCATGCAGTCAACGTGTTGTTGTTTATTGTTTCTGTGAAAGTGAAACATCTTGGACACGTGCTTTTCATCTTGCTAAAGTAAGTAATTACATTAATATAATACATTTGCATTATATATATTTATTAACTGCACGAATACTTAGTTTTAATAATTATTTCCAATTGTATGATGTACGGTACATATATACAAAGATATATATATCTTTGTCTGTTAGTACTTAGAAACAAATAGAAAACTAAATTGATGTGATATTTTTTACTGATTAATAAAATTTTAGTAATATTTAAATTATTAAGTATATCGGGTATTATATAATAATTTTAAAGAAAATGATCCATGTGCAAATTTTCTTTTATTGCATCTTATTCTTTCCTTGCATATCGTGCATAGATT
The DNA here is from genome assembly GCA_963932465.1 of Maratus speciosus. Taxonomy (NCBI): domain Eukaryota; kingdom Metazoa; phylum Arthropoda; class Arachnida; order Araneae; family Salticidae; genus Maratus; species Maratus speciosus. The sequence continues at coordinate 163,061,997 of OZ010796.1, forward strand.
CCTTTTTGGTCATTTTAGTAGCATGCTTGGTAGTTTTTTTTTTTTAAGATATTGTAAAAATACATTGTGTAATATGCTGTACTCTTAAACACCTTTTTGAATGTTGTTTAGATATAAAATTTAATAAATTATAAAAAAATTTAAATAGCCACATTTTCACAGCTTGTTCTGCCTAAGATTTTAATGCATAGTATTTTTTATTCTATCAATATATTATGAAATGGCAGCCAGTTAAACAAGAATTTAAAAAAAAAAACCATTTTTTCCTAAAAAAAAAAAAAAGCATGTAAAATCGCTTCTAGAAATCAAAAGTATTTCTTTAATTACTAATAATTTTTTTAACTTTCTGATGTTGTGACATATATGTTGAGTAACTCTTGTAGAATTTCTTACTATTGGTTCATATAAATATAAAAATTAAATTTGTATTCTTAGCTCTAAATTCGTAAAAATCTAAAACCTATTGAACAGAATATCGAATAAAAGCCAATGAATTCTAATTGAGGTTGCATTCAGTATTTTAATTCTTGTAAGCTGTTTTTATGGCTTCATCTGACTAAATCCTATTAATCTCATTCCCCTGTCTGTCACAGAGTTTATTCCCAGAAACTGTATAGTGAGAGACTTGAAATTTTGTTTACTTATCACTAAATATCTCCTTTCGCAAAATTTTAAGTGTCTTACATTTTAATTGTAGGAATCAACTTAATGACATTTGACCAGTTGTCCGATTTAGATTTTTAAAACAAATCCTTTCAATCACAAGTTTTAATTCGTCTTTGTTCAAAAGAGCATGAAATTAAAAAGTTTTGTTAATTCAGAAACTTTGTAATCAAAAAAGTTTTCACTTTTTGGTAAAGATAAGATTTTTCAGAAAATATTGTCAAAGTTATCATTTTGAACCGTATTTCCAAAAGAAAGAAAGAAAAAAAAAAGACGCAAAAATCAGTTGACATGTGACCCAAAATTGCTTATAACTCAATAAGTAATTTATCAAATTTAAATCCATTTTGATTCCAAATCACTTAGTCCTGTCAATATGCCTTTTTGTTTAAAAATTAGTAAATGTGTGAGAATTTCCGGTTTGTTGAGCAGTAGACTTGAGAATTGCTTAAAATAAAATTTGTTTTAAAAAATTAATGATTAAAATGAAGTAAATAAGCTTGTAAACATTAAAACAATGCATGAAATGTACGAAGAAATGCATTTTATATTTGTGTATTAAAAATTAAGTGGATGGGTTTTATTTTTGCAAAAACAGAAAAGTTAGGTTCGGGTCATTCCATGTCAAATCAACCAGTGACTCAACCTGACCATTTCAGATTTCAATGAAACTCTCAGGAATCATTCTCTCCGGTGATATAAATGAGAATACAATTTTATAATTTTTTTATCACGTTAAATTTTCGTACAATTAATTATTTAAAATTTTGAAAAATCATCATTTTTTGGGTTGCATAAATTGTTCAATTTTGAATTTCTCAAGTTCTATCAGGCATACAGAATTTTATGACCCCTCATTTTAAAGATAGTTTTATAAGTTTTAATTTGATACCCAAGTTGACTATGTTCAGTTAAAAAAATAAATTTAAAAAATTTTGAAAATTTAAAATTTAAAAATTTTTTAGATAGTGTTTTTTAAAAATTTTGAAAAAAAATGTATGTTTGTTGTAATATTATAAGCTAAAATTTCTAAAATTTTTAGAGTGGGATCTCAATGGGATCAAGAGTTATGAAATAAAAACTGAAAATTACCATTCAAATAACAATCTAATCCTAGCTATTTTGTTATTTATGTATTATTTGAGTGGTAATTTTCAGTTTTTATTTCACAACTCTTGATCCCATTGAGATCCCACTCTAAAAATTTCAGAAATTTTAGCTTATAATATTACAACAAACATACATTTTTTTCAAAATTTTAAAAAAACACCATCTAAATTTTTTTTTAATTTTTAAAAATTTTTAAATTTATTTTTTAACTGAGCATAGTCAACTTGGGTATCAAATTAAAACTTATAAAATTCTCTTTAAAATGAGGGGTCATAAAATTCTGTATGCCTGATAGAACTTGAGAAATTCAAAATTGAAAAATTTATGCAACCCAAAAAATGATTTTTCAAAATTTTAAATAATTAATTGTATGAAAATTTAACGCGATAAAAAAATTATAAAATTGTATTCTCATTTATATCACCGGAGAGAATGATACCTGACAGTTTCATTGAAATCTGAAATGGTCAGGTTGAAAATTGAAATTTTTTGGTTGATTTGACATGGAATGACCCGTACATTTGTACAATTTTTAAAAATACCAAAATATGCATTAAATATACATAATTTATTTTCCCTTTTAAAATGAATATGTTAAAAAAAAATGTTCTGTCCTTCATGTATAAAAGTGGGTTTTTTTTTAGTTCACGCATGGTTTTTTTTTTTTTTTTACCCCTGTTTTCAAAAGGTCACAAACTGAGCCTAACATAATATAATCAACTGAAAATGATGCATTTTATTCACATATTAAATGATTTAGCATTAAAAACATCTAAAAATTGATGCACATCATTTTAACATGTTGTATTATAAGAAAAATAAGTGTCAAAATGTAGCTCTTTCTTTGCTAGAATTTTGTATTAGCTTATTCTGTTTAAAAACTAAAACAGTTATTAAATAATTTTAAATGATTTTATTATTTCTTGCAAAATTTGCTGTTTTATTGTTATAGTACTTAGAAATCTTTGAATTTTATATACTGATAGCTATTTATATAATTTCATTTTAAGGTTTTTAGTACGGCAAATATTCTACTTTTTTTTTTTTTGGCATTGAATTGAATCCTTAGGATTGATGCAAATTTGCATTAAAATAGTTTGACATTTTTAAGAGGGAGAAGAGGGGCAGTGGTATTGGGCAAAGTAAAACAAACATGAGTATAAACAGGGCCAAATTCAGTTTCTCTTGCTTTCACATTTGACCTTCTCTTTCATGTGACCAACTGCACATTTAGGCTGCATATTAAAAGAAATATGAAAGCAGAAGTTTTAAAAAATGTTTAAAAACACTGCAGATAAGTGGTTGTTTGATTAACACTTCAATTGTAAAAATATCTTATCAGCAGATTATTTTTTCTCCCTGAAATATCTGTTGCAGATACTTGGAGAATTTTCTGCTATTGGGCATCAATCACGAGAAAACTTATTTTGTGAAAAGATCACCAGAAAAACTGTCAGACGATTGTGAAAAATGTGAATTTCATCAAATAATTAAAGGGAAATGGTCGCAGAAAAATATTGTGAATATCAATCAATTGCAGGGGAGAATAGGCAAATTTCATCAAGCGATATTTCTTTAGCCTCCTTATCTATTCATTATGTTGTACAGTAAACTCCCAACTATATGGCCTACTAAAAAAAATGAGGAATGTTGCAAACGACCGAGATATAGGTTCCCGTCCGTGGGAAAGGGCTATCTACGATAGGAAGGAGCAAGAAGGGGTTGCAGAATGTAATATCAGAGCAATGATAGACAGAAAGGGCGGTTTAAATTATAAATATTTTCTATAAAACCTTTTTTCATTAAAGAAAACAGCCGCAGCTGCAGGATATAAGAAAAGCAAAGAACCAGTCAACATGTTGGCTTTATTTTAAAACTGTATGTACTTTATACATAAAACTTATCTTAAAATGGGTAACGTTTGTTTTAAATATAATCCTGTGTATGGGGGACAAAAGTGAGTAAATATTTATAGCACTCCGGCCTACCCTTCCGCCACGTTAAGCCAGATAGTCGGGAGTTTACTTTAATTCAGTAATCTCTTTTCTTTTCAGATGCTGTTCGGGCTAAAGTAGGAGAGCCTTTTGATGAGAGTAAAGTCGAAGACTGCATAAAACTTTTCCTTAAATATGCACCTCTAAAAAAGAAATATTCAGACAAAATGCTGAATAAATCTGTATAATATATATATTTTTTTTTTTTTTTTTTTTTTTAATAAATGGTTGCAAAAAGTATGTTGGCTTTCTTTCTTTAACGCATTCTATTGTCATGATTTCTTAACATTGAATTATTAAATAACCTTTTATAGATGATTAATGATAAAAAATGATTCTACTCCTTGAAAAGTTTATTATCCCTGTTAGTATGAAGGTATGAGTTACTGATTTCTTACTATTTAATATTTAGAAGTTGTTTTTCATTTTTGAGCACTTTTTAGTAATCCATAGGATTATTGATGCATCTTTAAAAGTTGTGTTCAATATTGATCTTTTGTAACAAAATTTACTTCATTTTGAAAGTACAGTCAATTCTGTGAAATCTGCCAATGTATAAACCACAGTTCTCTATTATCTGCCATTCATATTGGAATGTTAACGATGAAAATTGTCATTAACATTTGAACACATAAAGTTAATTTTTTTTTCTTCTCAGTTATCACTTTTTCAGTGAATAAATTCTTAAATATAAAATGGATATAAATATTTTAAGTTTTCTTGAGTAACAAAATTTTATCTTGGAGCAAGAAATACTGTGTTCATACATTTACACTAAAAAAAAAAAAATATATTAAAAAACTATCATTGTGTTTTGTCAATGTTTAAAATAAAGAATAATCGGTAAAAAATGTATTATAATTTAAATTTTCCTTCATCTTAGTTATTAAATACACTATACCAGTATTGCATTGTAATTTTAGTGTATTTGTTCCTAATTTATAGTAATTTAAAAAAGTAAAATATAAACAAAGGTATGATCTATAATCCGTCAAAATGTATAATTCATCATACCCTCAGTTTCAAAGTGCAGATTTCACAGAGTTTATAACTACATAATTATGTTCAGGTACAGAAACCTTCACAACAAGAAAATACACTAATTTTAACATTTTACTGACAGTGGTTTTATTAGTTTGCTGTGTACAGTTGTATAATTTTTTAATTTCTTCTTCCTCAACCCTTCCTATCAGTTCTCCTAAGTATTTGCAACTGTGCAGTAGTGAAAGCTATTGTGTAAAAAATATATAATACCAATGAATGAAATAATTTTCTATGCTTTCACACAAAAAAAGAGATATATTTAAATCGTAACAAAAATGGCTTTGAAAATTTTGAATGCAATTTGCATGCAATATTTAAAAGAATTTTATTGCAGATAACAGCTTCAAAGTTAATTTAATAGCTATTAATATTTTTAAAGAAGACAGTTTTAATTATGCATTCTGTACTATTGGTATTTTTGCAAATATGTATGTAAAGTTATCAACATTTGAGTGTATCAATCTGGAATTAAAAAAAAATCCTTTTACTTTCAACATGATCTCCTTTAAAAGAAATTACTTGTACCCAAGTATTTCATGATATTTTGTAAATTTGAATCTAGATCTTCCCCTCTATTCAGTGGTGGGATTCAGCCGGTTCGGTAGAACTGGTTAATTTGTGTTGAGTTTGGCGAACCAGTTGTTAAAACTATATATGCAATACTAAAATCTCATTTATATTAACATTTGGGCAGCAAACGAGTTCTTAGATTATTTGAATTCTATCACCGCCTCTATCTGTACAAAAGTAGTTTAGATTGTAAAATAGCCCTTTTCAAGCTGAAATTTTATGTAATAGAGTATTCAGATTTTCTTGGAGAAATAATGAAAAATGATGAGAAATTTATCAAAATGATAGCAGAAAAAAAAAAAAAAAAAAAAAAAAAAAAAAAAAAAAAGAAATTTGCAGGAAAAAAAACATTGCTAATTCTGACAGACTATTGCGAAAAGAAAATAGCAAATTTCGTTGCCTGCCTATGTTTGGGTCAGAGGATTTTTTGAGGCTTGGTCAAGTACTTTTTTTTAGTCATTTTTAACCCTATCAGGGGCAAACAGTTGTTTCTGTAATGCTGGATTCTATCTGAATTTTTAAAGGTGTTGGTTTCAAATCTGGAAAAGCAGTTTTATAACCTTTTCCCCACCAAAATTTTTCTAGTTTTATCCCTCTGAAGGGTTAAATAATGGAAAACGATTTCTTAAAATATTAAATTTATGTAAATATATATATTTACAATATGTGTTTATATATATTAAAAATAAGAATTTCAAATTACCGCGTAGAGAAAAAGAATTTTTTTTGTAATTGTAGAACCAAAGTAGAATTCTCAAGCTCTAAAAAAGCATGTGGTTTCATCTCCGTATTAGCCATTAAAAAAAAAAAAAAAAAAAAAAAAAAAAAAAAAAAAATTAGGACTACCAGCACACAATAAAATTTGGATACAACGTGTACTTATGTATTCAATCCTATTTTTAATCCAAACTACAACAAATTAAATTAGCAATTTAAAAAGTTAGAAGAAAGCCTACACTCATTATCATAAATTTTGAGAAAGTATGATAAATGGATACTCTCTAGTGTAATAATAAACAGTGGAATAAATATTTCAGAAACAAGAATTCTACTTATAAAAAGGATTTTGAGAAATAACATTCTTTTTCAGTGTATTTTACAGGGTGTCAACGATTTAAGTCATGATTTTAATCAAGTGATTTTTTTAAAAAAATTGATTAAAATCAAAAATTTTCTGAATGTTTAAAATGACATAAAAAAGTATTCAAATCTAAGATGAACATAATTTGGAAAGTTTCTACAGGTATTGTGACTTATGAATACACAAGACAAAGCTTTAAATAATTGTTTCTAAATGTAATTCCTGAGTACTGTGAAAAATTTAAGTACAGTAAGTTTGTAAAAAAGCATGGTTTTTATCTAACAAACATAAAAAGCATTTAATTTAAAAATGATATTTAAATCTAATATAACTTACAATGTCATAATTTCCTTTTAATAATCAAGTTATTCATTCTTTTATATACAATAAACATAGCAATAGAGTGTCAATGATTTTAATCAACTGATTTAAATCAGATGATAAAATCACATATTTTTTGATCTTTTAAAATAGTGTGAAAAAGCATTATAATCAGTAATGAAAATTATCACTAAATCACTTGTAAAAAATGTAATATTTGTTATTGTTAATTATAACAATGTTAAACTGTGTAAAAAGAAGTATGATACATTTAAAAAACATCTAACTAAATGTTAAATAACTCATTATAATATTTAGTAGCTATTCAAATATTTTAATGTTGTGGGGAAACAATCTGATTTAAATTTCAAAATACAATTTTTGTAATCTATTTATAAATTATGTGCGAGTTTGCTGTATACATCGCTACAATTTTTTATCAATTTGATATACATATGCTTTAGAACCTGTGTAAAATTATTGGCCGCTTTATGAATTTATCAAACGATTATTTATCACCTTTTTTTCAACCACTTTTTCAAAAATATAGATTGTGTTCTTAATTAAACAGTTAATTGTTTAATAATCACAAAATTTAATCTGTATCATCAATTTAAAATTAAATGCAATTTATCAATCACTTTAAAATATAAGCAGTATTTAATATTGGTTTACATAATTATTACAAAATATTAGTGCACATAATGTTATATGTTACTAAAGAAATTTTTAATTTACAGTTTTTTTTAAATTTCTATAATTACATAATTAAAATTTTATTAATTAAAGCAAAAAAACATGGATTATGTTAGTAATTGGAGGGTTATTCATTTTTTAAATGTTTAATTCTTGGTAGATGTTTAATATTTTAACACAAGGAAAAAAATATAAAAAATCTGATATAAATAAAAAAAATCATGATTTTTTTTTTTTTAAATCATGATTTTTTTACACCCTGGTATTTTAAGATAACACGATAGTATATGAGAACTGATTAATACAAAATTTTAAAAGCAGAAATTTCAAAACATGTTTTGTACTTATAGTTGAGCTCATATATGCTAAAATAATTTTATATTAGAAATATTGAGAAAATCAACTGATAAATCTAATAACTGCAACATTTTTATTGTCAAATGCCTCTTTTATCAATTGAAATCTTTGAGGGCAGGGGTGATTCTGGTCCGAATTTTCTAAAGATTAAAAAAAAAATAATTTGTCATAAATCTGAAAATTCGGACATAAAGTATATTGGAATTTCGACAAATGATTGCCGAAAAAAAAAAATCAAAGTTGTCTATTTTTCACAGAAAAATCATCAATTTTGTTAACAGATGATGGGAAAAACGCGAATTTCATCAATCGCGAAAAAACTGCAATTTTGAAGTAGATAAGCGAGTAGTTTAAGTAGATATATATACATAATATGAAAAGGAAAGTTAACAAAATTACTAATCTTAAATTTAGCTTAAAAATTTTTTATTTTCTTATGAAGTGTTATATACCCCCTCCCCTTTAATATTCCTCTAATTTTTAAATGTTTTTCATGACATTAAATTGCCCTTGGATAAAAGTGGAACTAACGAGACAATATTGCGGATTTATTCTTAATTTTAAACGTTTTTAAAGTGTTAAAGTGCCGTTGAAAAAAGGGAAAATTAACGAGGTAGTATTGCGGATATACTCCCATTATTATTATTATTATTTTACGTTTTTATTCTCATTAAAATAACGTTGAAAAATAGTAATACTAACTATGATATTTGAGCTTTAAACAACGTTTTCAAGACGGTTGTTATCGCGTTGAAAATTTTGCTAAATTAACCGTCGGAAAATAATCGAATCAACGAGACATATTTTCGAATTTATAACGTCAACGAATACCGTCTTTTCAACGATATGCGTTGTCGTTTTTTCATCGTTTTAAAAACGAAACTGTGCTACTAGGGAGCTTATGTACACTTTGAATGTGGTAATCATGTTTTCTTAAAGGTTGAAGTAAAGATTTCCAAACAATAGAATGCGGAACAGCGAACTGACGACTGCATTCGCATTAATCTATTGGGAACATGCGTAGTTGCTTCATGAACGTTTTGCACAATACATGTTGATATTAGATGTTTGATTAAAAGTACTTCATCTTTTAAGATACCAGCGAGGTTCAATTTGTTTAACATGAGTTAACATTAACTATTGTGGTATGGGTTAATTTTAACAATTCATGGGGAAAATTCTCCTGCATATCTTCATGTGTTAATCGATGTAGATCACTGTAAAAAAAAAAACGGATTAAAAAACGGAAATACTACTGGCAATCTAGACGCCAGTACTATTTCCGTTTTTTTACGGGAATTTTTACACATAAATTACAGCAAATGCTCCGTTTTTCTGATTAAAAACGGAAAATTTTCTGTAATTTATGGCGGGTAAAAATTCCCGTAAAAAAAACAGAAATAGTACTGGCGTCTAGATTGCCAGTAGTATTTCCGTTTTTTAGCACTTTTCTTTTTACAGTGTAAGCATAAACAGTGGTTTTTCGTTCTCCTGTCAAAATCATTCTATCAGACCATCGGCCAAGAAATTGAATTGAAAATCTGTTTCTCAATTATGCATATATATATATATATATATATATATATATGCATATATAATCTGTGTATATAATCTGTTTATATATAATCTGTGTGGTTATATGCAGCTGTAGCGCTTATCGCATGGATTTTATTTTTATTTTTATATTTTACTTTTAGTTTTACTTTTGATTTTTCTGAGCTTATATATATATATATATATGTATATACAAATCCATTTTATGACCTCCATTGTTGCAAGTCGGAGAAAAATGAAAGACATCTGTAGAATATTTTTTTCTTAGTTCTGTATTCTTAAAGAGTTAAAAATAGAGTCAAAAATTCATTTTTTAGAAACATAAACACTTCATTTCATACGTACGTGATACGCACCATATTTGTTAATCTCCCTTTAATCTTTCGTAAAAAGCGGATTAATTTAAGCTGAGTATAACGGTGTCGCAACCAGAATGTTTGTTTAATAAACTAAATAAAATTAGTTCTACATAAAACATAAAATTAAATAAGTAATGGAACATTAATTTCTTTTTTCAAATCGTTGTTTGAAATCAGTTTTTACGGAAGATTAGTGCAATGTTGACAGGTATGTAAATACACATTAAATCGACTCAGGATACTTCAAGGATACAATTCTTCTTGGTTAAAATGAAATATACCTGAAATCTGAGAGAATAAACTTTTTATACATTTAATTGTATGCTTAAGTTCATTTTGAAAAAAAAAATCAAGCAAACTAGCAGCTTTAAATATTAAGTACGTTGAAGCAAACGGCTAACATCAACTTAAGAGACATCTTATCTAGCGATAAACACATCAACGTCAAACCATTGTTCATTGAAAAAAAAGAAGAGTAAAAAAAAAATCAGTTAAATTTTGAAACAAAAAATGCAAATATATTTTATACATAATTTTTTTTTTTTTTTTTAAAGAAATCATTTCTCACTAACAATTGTATATCTCTCAAATTTGTACAATATGTTTGGAAGTCAGAGCTTTAAAACGGAATGTGCATCTCTATACTCTCTATACTGTTAATAATTTGCATCAAACTGTCCTTTCATTTGGCTGTATTTTGAAAAAAAACTTTTATTGATTTATTTATTATTTGTTGAACACATACATCTGACATGTGTGCTTCACATCGGGTGTCCACTTATAACTCATCGTCAATTTACAAGGACGAGAAAGTCACAAGGAAATTTACAATACCAGATTATTAGAACCGGGAGCGCCACAAAGAGTGTGCAACGTATCCAGCGGGAATCGAACCCTCAACCCTCCTACGCTGTCAAGCGATTAGCCATTTGATGCCTTAACCACTTAGCCATGGTGCACACTTGAAAAAACGTTTTCATAACCGTAATTGAGCTCTATTTTAACCATAACATGGGCAAAATTTGATCAGAATAGAGTTAAATTACGGTTATGTAGTAGCTTTTTATAAAAACGGTCAAATAACTGGGCAGTTTGTTGCAAATTTTTAGCAATGTATAAACGAACATGAGACATTTGGGCGATCGGTTGTCAACAGAGTAAAAAATCTGTAAAAATGGTTTTATAAATTATTTGAAAAACATTTATTAAACGGTAATCATAAACAATTCAAAAAAATTACTATTTTTTTGATGAAATTCGTGATTAAATAATTCATCATTTCTATTATTGCATTGAAAAATAAGAAAGATTAAAATAAAGCAGGAAGTGTTGTTTTAATGTTACGATTGCGTGCAAAAATCCATAAATGGGTAAAAATGGATAGAATTGCTTGACCAAATCGTAAAATCGCATTAAATGCGAAAACTTCTATTAAAAAACACGCATATACATAGTTATTTAAAAATAAAATGTCAATTAAATAAATATTAAGACTACTCAATCAGAATCGCTTACCTTTTTATTTAATATGTCTCCAATTTTGTAATAATCAGCACTTTATCAAAGCTATTTATAATATTATATTTATAGCTGTTTATAGAGAATTATTTCTTTAAGTTCATGCGCTTTTCACACGGCAAAATCTCGGAAGCTAATTATAATCCTATGGAACCGTTCTTTTTAAAATTCTTGTTTACGTTGAAATATATATATACAATGCTGAGGTCAATTTCCAATAGGGCCCTTTTTTACTTTTTCGATTTTGGTTGTAGTTTTTTCTTATGAGGACACTTTCACTTTGGGAAACTGTTCTGAACTAATTACTGACCTTATAAAAAATCTGCAAACAAAATCGAAAAAGTAAAAAACAAACCTTCTCAATGTAGATCTTAGCTATCCTATTCAAAAAAATGTTTTAAAATATAGAAATTTAAACAAGAAACTTGTAAAGAACGCTTCCACGGCTTTAACATTACACTGTTACAAATTTGCAACAAACTGTCCAGTTTTTCGACCGTTTTTATAGAAAACGTTTACATAGCCATAATTTGATATTTTGATCATAATATGAGGGATAATATGGTCAGAACATAGTTTAATTTCGGTTATGTAACGACTTGCAATAGAAAAGGGCGAATGACTGAACAGTTTGCTGCAAATTTTTACAATGTAGCTTGCAAGTTTTTTCCTTGACTTATACTGTTAACAGTGGTGGAAATTTGGCGCAGAGGTGGAGCCTATTGACACCACTAAATTATAGTAGTATTTTGCCTCTTATCTAATGATCAAATTTCTGAGTTTTTATTAAACTGAATAATACCAAAAAAATTTAGTGGTGTCAATAGGCTCCGCCTCTGCACCAATTTTCCACAACTGTGTTAACAAGCACAAATTAAGTTTAAAAAATCAAAAAACCCGATTGCGTAAAAAGCGAACTAATTAATTACTTCTCATCAATGTGAAACTATTTTTTATATTACTTACACATTTTTTTATTAACTTGTATTGATGACTTTTAAGTTGTGTTTAACCCGTTAATAGTCGCCCGTTGGTCTTTTCCCTGCCCGAAATTGGTTATCTTCCTGTAACTCATTTCCCGTTAAAGTTACGATAGCGAAATTCCGTGTAAAACCTTGAGTGTTCACACTCTTGTGTAGTAAAATTGCAAGTCATTCCTGCTATTTCTTAGCATTTTATCGCATTCTTAAGTTTCAATCGGTCTAAATGACAGCGTTGCGACCACTTGCGTTAGTTGAATTTTTCCCCCTCGTGTTCATCCTTTCCCATTTCCGCGAAATCTGTGGGGGAAAGTTTCTTCGAAGTACGGACTCGCTCTGCCTGTTGTTATTTCGTCTCTTTCTTTCTTTTTTCTTTCTTTTCTCTTTCTTTCTTACTATTTTACCCGTTCATAGAGTACTTTTTTTTACTTTTAGAATGTGACTTAAAATTGTTTTATTATATTAGTTGTGAAGTCAGTTCGCACAAAAAACTGATGGATGGTCACTTACATTTTTTTTTCATTGTCAAATATTGTGCGAATAAATTCTCAAATTGATAATCGTTTAAATATGGAAATAAATGGGAAATTCATCATCATTATTTGTAAGAACTTGCTTTCCATCTATCACCGGAACATATAAAGGAAAAAAAACCGACAATAACACTGCCAAACCATTAAAAAAAAGAGAACAGAATTTTGTAGGAATCAGTAAAAAAATTGCAGTATCTCCAAAATCTGAAAAGTATCGTTTTTGTACAATAAAACAAATTCGAAAGATAAAACAATTTTCTCAGAAATGTAGTATGTATATCTGCGAAGAACATCCATATAATTTATTTGTACAATAAGAAAAATAATGAGAATTTTATAATGTAGGTTAGAAATTACGCAAATAAAAATATCTTTTGGCTAATTCAGTGAATGTTTATACTATGATTTTAAAAAATATTTTAAGTATTTTTCTAAAATTTATCTATTGTTAAATTTTCATACTGCAAGTAAAAACACATTTTTTTAACAATGCCTCAGAAAATGTATTTTTTTATTATTATTATTGAAATCCAATAGAGGCTTGGGGACGATGTCTAACAAATTTAAATTTGTTGGCCTTCATCAATTGTTCAAACTATTTTTCAGAATAATGTTTTCCAGAATATGAGAGAAAATTCATTTAAATTAAATTATTGCTGCATTTTTATAATTTTGGAGAAAATTTTCTTATTGTTTTGATTATTTTAATGAATGTTTTTATAAAACAATAAATTATATCATTAATACCTTATTAGGAAATGTACAATTGAATATTTATTTTAATTAAATAGTTGCTCTAAAATACATCCCTATTAAAATGAACCTTTCAGTGATTCTATTAATTAAAATAATTTATCCATCTTAGGATTTAAATCTACAATTGCAAATGTATTTAAATTAAATATGTAATTTCAATAACTTATTTATTATTTGCTTTATATAAGTGAAGTTCGTATCCAGATTTTTATTCAAGGGCGCTGATCCCACCCTGAAATAATTAAAAAACTACAAATCGTGCATTTTCATTTGAAAAATGGATTTAATCACAAAATTTTGCGAGCTCCCCCCCCTCCTCTCCCCCCTCATACACACACAGACACCCCACAAAATAAATAAATAAATAAAGCGTAGTTACAACATTTATATTTATAATTTCGAAGTTAAATATTTTTTACCTTTTTCTTTATAATATATATATATATATATTTATATAATTAAATATTTTTAATAATATTTGGTTTATGTGGTGTTTGTGATTTCATAATTATTGGTCATTTTCATTATTTTTCAATAGTATTATTGTACAAAAAGTTTATATATATATATATGTGTGTGTGTGTGTATATATATATATATATATATATATATATATATGTATATATATATATATATATATATATATATATATATATATATATATTGTCTTTAATTGTTTATTGCATCAAATTTTATGGTTTTTCATATGTTTTAAATGAATTAATCGTCCGCAATATGCTGGTGAATTAGTGGTATTGTATTTGATTTTCTGTTGCATGTCATAGGTTCCATTTTTACTTTCAGTTTAATTGTTCAATTTAATGTCAGTGTAATATATTGATGCTAAATTTATTAATTTTATTTTATTAAATGGATAGAGTGCCGGAGTATCATAAAAATCTACCTGACTCTGATTCTGTCCTTCCAAAAAATAAATAAATAAATAAAAATACCCCTATCACGAATTTAGATTCATATTCGAAAATGTTTTCCTACTAATTATTGATTCATAGTAACACCAGAAATTCAATCAAATCATTTACTATTTACTTTTAAGTATTTATGCAAAACGAAGAAAGAGTTATAAAAACATTTATCTAGATGCCAACTGAATATATACGCGCAATAAACAATTGCTGTAAAAAGTTGTAAAATGAATAAGTTCTGTAATCTTTTAAAGTTCAGTCAATATTTTCACCCTACGTTATCCGTTTTCGATCATCTGATAACACCGGCAAGTTTCCCCTTCATTTTCGGCGTGCTGGTAACGGCGGCAAATGGACCGAACGCGACTACTAACGTTCTAAAAAATGTCGCGACTACTCTCGGGTTAATTGTTAGTTCCTATCTATAAACACTATTTTCATGAGGCCTATTGTTACAGTTCATTAATGATAGGGATATATTTACATATAATTTGGTAAAGCAATAACATTTAAATTGACATTTTAAACTAAAATAAATGCAAATTAATTAAAATTAAGAGCAATTATATGAATAATAATACTTAAACAGTTAACGTGAGAGCAAAGTTAATTTTACTTTACAGAATTATGTCTAATACTAGTCAAGTGTAATTGAGAGCTTTCCTGTTTCCGTTCGGAGCTTTTTCACAGAGAGAGAGAGCGGATATGGGGTCATTTGCTGGAAAAGTCCCCTCATTTGGGATATGCGATATATGAACCGCCATGTTTTGAAGCGGTCAAGAGAAAGTTCTAACTCAGCGGAAAAAGGAAAACCTTTCGCCCTTTGCGAAATAAACTTAACGTTCTTGACATTACCTTTAACCTGGACAGCTATAATTTGGCAAGAGCGGGATAAGAAGTGACACTGTAAAAATCCGCAAGGATATCAGTTACAGGTATTATTTTCCGAAAACAGGAAGCCCGGGTCCGGCATAGCGTTACTTTAATATTTAAATTAGGTGTTTTACGTCAAAGGGCGGAGAAAAAAAAATATCGGCGAATGGGACAAGAGAAGGCCTATGATTTGATGCAGGTGTAAGTGTAGGTACCCCCCTCCCATTTTTAAAAAAAATGCGGAAAATATAAGAAAATAAGAGTGAGTGGAGAAAAAAAAATCTAGAGTATGGGGTGTTAGGTAGTTTTCAGAAGTTAGTCAGCCCTCCATTCGAGGTTTAAGAGTTATGAAGAATGGTAGTATGGGACGATTATTTTTATTAGTCACCGCCTGAAATTATTGGATGCGGAGGAGATTCATCGCGCAAGAGGAGCCGGAATTCCTAAATGGAACGGAAAGCAGGGGGCCAATTGTGAATCGCATAGGGAACTAAAAAAAAAATTAATATACCGGACCAAGCCAAGTCGAGAATCCAAATGCTATAGCAAAGGCGAGCTGTGGAGATAAAGAGAGAGGAATATGTAAGGGACGCCGAAATGGTTCTGGAGCAGTAAGATGTCATAAAGAAGAGCCGTGGAGAAAACGATTGATGAACATATGCATGACGCCGAGGCTATGTTATACATATTAATTAAAAAAATTATTATAACAAAATTATAAATTATTAACCATATGTGGGTAGATAAGCGTAAATGTTTGCGAAATTGTACTAAAGTTTTAATGTCTTGTATTATGCTGCTATGATTTAAGTATTAATGTTTATTTCAAATTGAAGTAATATTTTTGATTGATGCATTTACTTCCTTCAATAAACTAAGTATTTTTTGTTTAATTGAATTAGTTTAATTGACTTGATTATCCTTTTCAGTTAGTTAAATGATTAATAAATATATTGAGTTACAGTAAATTTTCCTTAAATAAATAGAGGGATCGTTAATTTAATGTGTTAGCTACTATTTGAAATTTAAAGGGAACTTCGGGAAACTAGATAATCTTAATTGTTAACATGGATAAATTAAATAAGAATAATAACAGTTTTATAATAAATACAACGCCATTCATAAGGTAGGGGAATAATTTCATACGGTCATATAGTTCTGATGAGAGCTTGACATTCAGTTTTGTTGATTGATTATCCTCTCTCATTAAATTTCCTTTGAATTAATGTGATGTACGAGTTTAATTTAGTCAAAATTTAAATGTTTATTTAATAAAAAAAAACTATTTATAAATCCTTTTGTGGCAAAATTGTGATATGTCGGGTTCTCATAGGAATAAATGGGTCGATTAATCATCCTGATTGTCCTTATAAGGATAGGGGCTTATAAATTTAATGCCTTAAATATTATTGTGGTGTTACATATATTATAATTTTTCAGAGGGAGCTTTTGCATGCTAATTCGTGGTTCCACACAAAGGGCTAAGTAAGTATTATTGGATTTTGCTTTCAACATCAAAAGACAATCGGGATAATTAACAAGTGATATTAAAAATAGCTAGTGGTGTAGATGAAATAAATATTTCAGGACACACCAAACAAGCAAATCTTAAAAAAAAAAAAAAAAAAAAAAAAGACGCAACAAAATGGAGCCGTGCAAATAGCGGCATTAATAATGTTAAAAATAAAGACATAAATAAAGTATGCCGCGAAAGATACTTACCTGTGTTAGAATTAAAATTTTATATGCATAAATTTCGAGTATAGTATAGACTTGACAACGGTTGCCGCAAAATTTCGGCATAATTATTATTGGTGTGCATTTTACTTAATAATTGTGATTTTAGTGATTTAAATGTTTCATTTTTTTTGTGAATTTGAATTTTATGTGGTGTGAAATATTTAAATGATTTTGTTTATTTAAATGATTTTGTTTGTTATTGTATGGATAGTCATAATTGTGATTGCTTCAATTATTTACCCCCCCCCCCCCCTAGTGTGATTTTGAATTATTTCAGTTACGCAGGACTATAGATATTCTTTTGAAAATTATTAGTGATTGCAAAGAAGAGAAAACTAGTATTTTATTCCTTTGTATTTATTATCTTCTAGGTTTATTTACCTTTTATTTCTCTAGTTATATGCATATCTTTTGATTTGAATTTTCTTTTAAATTATGTGTGAGCAGTATATATATAATTTAGGTGTAACTGACTGTATATTTTAATTAGGAAGATAGGTGATATATTAGATAAATTTGGTTCTATTCAGAATAAGTAATATATATATATATATATATATATATATGCACGAGCATATGCACGATAATATTTTAGGATGTTTTTTTTAAGGTATAATAAGAATAATAACATCGTAGTAGTGGCAAATGGGATAACGTAGTCATTTAAATTATAGGTTATATTGTACTTTCAGTAATTTGTGAAGTCATTTGTTTATACAATCATGACTCTAACAGAGGCAGAAAAAAAATATCAGATATCCAACAAAAAACTGCATTGGTGGAACATATAAATTTAATACCGGCTTTCAGTGGGGAACTGGTATCAGTGTCCTATGCAGACTTTAAGCAGTCGTTCGAGAGACTTGCAGGATTATTCGGGTGGGACGAGAAGGAAAATATTTTTGTACTGTTTACGAGAATCATAGGTCCGGCTGCTCAATTGTTAAGGAATTATGAGAAAGAAAATAAAACATTTGATCAGCTGTGCGAAATTCTAGAGAGCAGATATGCAGTAAAAGACTCTCCGGCTATTGCTTTGCAGAAATTCCTAACTTTTAAACAAGGTCCAGGGATGTCGGTGCAAGAATTTTTTGACAAAGCAACACATTTATCGCTCTCTGCTTTAGTGGTTAATGGGGGAGACGATGCAATAATAAATAGAACTAGAACTGAAATGTTAAAAACCATGCTTTTAAATAATTTGAGCCCGGAAATTAAGAAGGGTGCATAGCAAGAGACCCGAGGGACCCAACAGAGATCCTTAAGTATACACTCTTAGAAGAAAAATCATGGAAGGCAGTTAGAGTGGAACCCGTTTCTCATGCACTATTAACTATGCCCTCTTCATCAGCTTATGAGCAAGGGGCTAATCAATTAGTATGTGCAGCCGCACGGGCTGATAAAAGGGAGAGAAATGAATTAGACGAGCTGAAGGAACAGGTGAAACGCTTAACCGCTCAGATGGCAGAATTAGTCAATCTAAACTCGCAAGTTAATAGCAATAGAAGAGATGTGTCGTGTTTTAAATGCTCCTTATCAGGACATATTGCCAGATTTTGTCCCAATTATAACAATCAAAGAGGCAATTATCACAATCAAAGGGAATCTGAAAGTGGATTTGGTAGGAGCAATAACGGTTTTACAGGGGAAAGTCAAACTAATTATGGAGGTAATAGGGGTTAGCAAGGTAATTATAGAGGTAATAGGGGACAGCAAAATAATTATAGAGGTAATAGAGGTCACCAGAGTAATTATAGAGGTAATCAAGGACATCATAACAATCCTAGAAATGATACAGAGGGAAATAATGAAAATGCAGGACAGGACGATAAGGTAAATCATGAAGTAAACAAGGTGAATGGGGGCGATTTAAACGGGTAGAGGCCGGGTTGTTTAAGACAGAATCGACTCAAACAGGGCCTACAGACTGTCGAAATTATGTATATTCGTTTTTTCCTGGTTGTAATGCCGAGTTACCATTTATTAATATATGTGTAGCATTGCTCCACTTAAATTTTTAGCAGATACAGGTTCATCGATAAATTTAATATATAATAGTGCAGTAGCGAATTTTAAAGATGTTCAAATTGATGAGTGCAGGATGCCAATTTTAACCGGCAGTGGAGAGAAAACAATTTTAAACAAGTCAGTAAATTTGAATTTCTTAATTTCTGATACAAAATTTAATGATACATTTTATATTGTACCAAATGAGTTTACGAGTGAGTTTAGCGGTGTTTTAGGGATTCCTTTCCTTAGCAACAACAAGGCGATTATTTTTGTGAGAATAATTTAATAAAGTTAGGCAGCAAGGAAAAGGTAACTCAAAGTAAACAAACATCCGCCCCAGTCCAGCATGTTTTAGCTACTCAAACCCAGAACCGACCGGAAGATAGAGTAAATCAAAATTCGGCAGTAAAATTAAATGAAATTTCAGAAATTAAGAAAACTAAGAACATTTATGCATACGTCAAAAATAAAATAAGCATCCCGCCTCATTCCAAACAACTTGTAGAGCTTAAATGTAGGAAAAATGTAAAGGATTTGGATTGTGATTTTGTGTTAGAGCCTTGTAGATATAAATTAACAGATAAGATGCTAACTTCTAGGGCAATTTGTTCAAGTGAACATGGTTTATTTATATCGGTGGTAAATTTTAGTGATGAAGAAGTTGCATTAAATAAAGGAATGGCTATGGCGAAGTTAAATTTTTGTAATAAGCAGGTTGAGAAACCAAATTTTTGTGGTAATGTTGTTAATGAGAGCGCCGATACAAATTTTGATCCTGCTGACTTAGAATGGGATTCGAGTATAAATTTAGATCATTTATATGACCAGAATAAAAGTAAAATAAAAGAATTTTTAGAGAAAAACAAAGATGTGTTTGCTGGATCAGTGCGCGACCTGCCAGGGTGTAATACCATTCCACATGAGATTCACCTTAAAGATGATAAACCTGTAAAATCTAAAGCTTATAGGGTCCCGGTACATTTAAGGGGACGGTGGAGCTTAAAATCCTTAAAAATATTTTTTTTTATTTTTGTAAATTTCAACTTAAATATTATTCAAGAGTACATTATATACATTATAACATGCATTTATCCCAAAAAAAATTAAAAAAAAATTTTATTTTTGAGAAAAAAATGGAATTTTACGCGTCGTGTTGGAAATCTTCGAAACGCCCCATGCGTCTTCAATATCAATGAAAATCCCCAATATTTTTTATAAAAGTTTGGTTTATATATAGAAATTAAATCGAGCATCGAATTTTACATATTTGAATTTAAAGGTTAAAAAAATTTGAAAAAATTTGAAATTTTTTCGAAAAATTTTCAAAATTTCAAATTTTTTCGAAAAATTTTCAAAATTTCAAATTTTTTCAATTTTTTTTTTATTTTTTGTAAATTTTATCTTAAATATTATTCAAGGGTACATTATATGCATTATAGCATGCATTTATCACAAAAAAAATTATTTTTGAGAAAAAAATAGAATTTTACGCGTCGTCTTTGAAATCTTCGAAGCGCCCCCTGTGCGTTCCATATCAATGAAAATCCCCAATATTTTTTATAAAAGTTTGATTTATATATAGAAATAAAATAGAGCATCGAATTTCACATATTTGAATTTAAAGGTTAAAAAAATTTTTTTTTTTTTTAAATTTTGAAATTTTTTCGAAAACATTTTGAAATTTTGAATTTTTTTTTTTTTTACCTTTAAATTCAAATATATAAAATTCGATGTTCTATTTTATTTCTATATATAAACCAAACTTTTATAAAAAATATTGGGGATTTTCATTGATATTGAAGACGCATGGGGCGTTTCGAAGATTTCTAAGACGACGCGTAAAATTCCATTTTTTTCTCAAAAATAATTTTTTTTTTAAATTTTTTTGGGATAAATGCATGTTATAATGTATATAATGTACCCTTGAATAATATTTAAGTTGAAATTTACAAAAATAAAAAAAAAATTATTTTTAAGGATTTAAGCTCCACCGTCCCCTTAAGAGAGGAACTAAATAACCAATTAGATACTTTACTTGAGGCGAACATTATATCCCCAACTATGTCAGAGTTTGCTTCACCTGTTGTTTTAGTAAAGAAAGCTGATGGCCAGCATCTTTTGGCTGTGGACTATCGTAAAGTTAATAAGAACTTAATTAAAAATAATTATCCCCTTCCAAATATCACGGATTCTATTGACGCTTTAGCGGGCTCAGTATTTTTTTCAACTTTAGATTTAACTAGTGGGTTGTTTCAACAGGTCATTCGGCCTGAAGACCACCACAAGACGGCAATTATTACTCATCGCGGATTACATCAGTTTAATAGAGCCCCTTTCGGTTTGTCAACAAGCGGAGCCGCTTTTCATAGGCCTATTAATTATATTTTAGGTGAATTAGCTAGTTTAGGAATCCTAGTTTATGTTGATGATATTATTATTTCTTCACAAGATATTGAGTCTCATAGCAAAATTACAAATGGTTTTTGACAGATTAAGAGAGCACAATTTAAAACTTAAGCCGAGTAAGTGCAAATTTTTAACCGAATAAATTCATTATTTAGGATATGAAATTTATAAAGTTCAGGTTGCTCCCATAAATAAAAATATTGAAGTTGTGAAAAATTTTAAAGTACACAATTACCGTAAAGCTGTAAGAAGTTTCCTGGGAACCTTAACTTATAATAGACGTTTTATACCAGATTTTAGTAAAAGATCTATACATTTAACAAATTTAACTAAGGAAAATGGTCCTTTTAAATGGACGCCTGAGGCCCAGAAAGAATTCGAAGATCTGAAGGAAGCATTGGTTTCTAAACCCTGTATTAAGTTGCCCGATTTTTCTAAAGAATTTGCCTTGTATACGGACCAAGTGGGAAAGCTTTAGGGGCAGCTTTAACTCAATTAGGGGACGACAATTTAATCCATCCTGTAGCGTTTGCGAGTAGGAAGTTTAAGGGAGCGGAAGTAAGATATTCAGCGACAGAACGTGAACTTCTAGCTCTAGTTTGGGCTACCGCACACTTCAAATGCAATCTAGCTAATTCTCATTTCACTATTTTTACTGATCATGCTCCACTTACATTTGTTTTGATGATTAGGGACCCAACGTCCAGAATCACTAGATGGATTTGCACATTGTCGGATTTCAATTTCTCGGTTCAGTATATAAAAGGAAAATCTAATTCTGTGGCTGACTTTTCGTCGAGGTATGTAAATAATGCAGAAAATGTTAATTCGGTTAATTGTGTTCAGAATACTGGTAATGTAAATGAAGAATCTGTAAATATTTTCGAACAGCAGAATGATCTGATTAAGATGATAAAAGAGGCCCAAAAGAGAGATAGGAAATGCAGCGAAATTGCTGATAAAGTTGATAAGGGTATTGATATTGCTCCTAATTATCTAAAATTTTATTTTGAGGCTGATTTGTTAGTATGTGAAGATCCGAGGGAATCCCTAGTAACAAATGGGAAAAAAAATTAGTTGTACCGTTGAAAGTAGTTCCAAAAATGTTTTCTTTAACACAAGACTCTTTGGTCGGGTGTCACCAAGGTTATCAGAAAACTATAGAGCGTATTAGAGAGTATTTTTATTGGCCGAGCATGACTTCACGCGTAAAAAATCTGGTCGAGTCGTGCATCAGTTGTCAGCAAAGGAGGGCACACAAGTCTAAACACTTGGCACCTTTGCAAAGAATGACAACACCTTCCAGCCCGTTCTCGGTTGTACACTGTGATTGCATTGGTCCCATGACACCAACTATAAATGGTAATAGATTCATAATCACGTATATCGATGCGTTTAGTAAATGGATTGAGGCATACCCAGTTCAATCGATAAATTCGGAAATGGTTGCAGATACCTTGGCCGATTTTATTTCTAGACATGGGCGTTGTAAGAAAATAATAACCGATCAAGGACAGAACTTTTTATCAGATGCGATAGAGTCAGTTTATGCCAAATTTGGTATTAAACATAGTAGAACAACCCCGTTTCCCGCTTCCGGAAATGGGAAAATCGAACGAGCATACCGCTACTTAATTAATGCTCTTTCGCATATTGTTAATGAGAATTAATTAGACTGGGACGTAAAGTTGAAATTCGCATTCTTGGCGATGCGTACTTCAGTTCACGATTCCACAAAAATGACTCCGGCAGCGGTAGTTTATGGCAGAAATTAACATCTCCCTTATTATATATTTGACGTTAAACTTGAAAGTAAATACGCAGACCCACCCTCTTTTTGCGAACAACTTATTCTGTCCATGCAGAAAATTTATGGAAATGTTCATTCAAATCTCGTCAAAGTAGCGGAAAAACAGGAAAAGTTTCGAGAAAAAACATCAATAATAAAAAATATCGCAGTGGGTGATACGGTCTGGCTGTATTCCCCCTCAGTAAAGCCTGGTAGAAGTAAAAATTTAACGAAACCTAATATAGGCCCGTAGACGGTTATTCAGAAAATTAACGATGTGAATTATAAAATTGCGTGCGAATCAAATCTTATGAAGGCCCAAATTGTCCATGTAGATCGCTTAGCTAAACCAAAATCTCGTATGGAATTTCCTCCTGTGGATTGTAAACAAAATATCGACAGCTCTGTAGCGCCTTCCGATTCTGACGGAACAACGAATTCAGGAGGGATAAATAAGTCAAATGAAGCGACCGGTGTTTCAACCGGGAGCGAAAGCAAAGATACGCAGTTCAGAAGGGATGCGGAAGATCAATCGTTCACTCGTAGGAGAAGATATTTCTTCCCCCACCCAGTCCAAGCATCGGGGAGAAAGCATTGCCCAAGATATGACTGGCGGAAGTAGTATGGGTTTCGTTTTGTAAGGGCATTTAATGGGAAGGTATATTTCGTTTAGTGCGGGGAAATTTTATTCGAAATCAGTGTAATTGTGTACCGTTTTTTTTATTACAGATAATCACTACAGTTACGTGTTTCATGTGCGTTTATTGTTGCTGTTTTTATTGCGCTGCCGTTTTTTTGCAGTTTATGTAATTATGTAGTAGAAATGTACGTTTTTATATACATTCTATACGAGTATGGTTAGCTGATAGCAATATTTTTGTCAAAAAGGAAAACAGTGAGAAATGTGGTAAATGATACATTCTTTTGGTAATGATTATTGATTGTAGTAGATATATAGTAAGGACAGATGGCCTAGCAATAAAAATGATTCGCTATAGATCTAGAGGTCTGTACTGTCGATAAAGGGTAATGAGAAAAGAAATATAATGTTTGGTAGCAAAGTGAAATCGTATGTACAGTCGTGGAAAAAAAAAGTAAACACCCCTACTAACGCCTCAACAAATCATCATAGAAGAAAGTTACTGGTACCGACCGATTGGAAATAAAGTCTACTTTTAAGTGATGTATATAAAATTTTCTTAGGGGGTCATCTACATATTAAAACGAATCCTAACTTCATTTTTTTCAATGGCAATACCCAATTTTAACGAGATATTTCAAATCTTCGGTTCAAACTATGCCTAGACACCAAATTTCAAGTCATTTGAATGATAAGTTTTTGAATTATAAACATTCAAAATTTAGTGCTTCTAATGTTAAATTATATTTTCATATTTTTATTTATATTTCCCGAAATTATGCTCCTAATGTGCTAATTTTTTTGTGGTAATAATACTAATATACCCAAACATAAATAAGCTGAATTTGCAATTTTTATAATTTTATGATATGAATTATGAATTATGAAATTAATATTCGAAAAAAAATATGAATTGCAACCTACAATTTTTTTGATGGATTTAGATTTATTAAGTCCTGCTTTATGGAAATTCAAAAATTTTACATTTTTCTTCCAAGTAGTTTTCAAATTATGCTTAAAAAACGGCAAAATGATGGTTTAAGGGGCCGTCTATGATGGAAGTGAGTAGACATTTTGAAATTTATTCTGCCGTACTGTAATCTATCACGCTTCTTTGACTCCTTGAGAGGTGCCTTGATCAAGGAAGCGGCTCTCTCGGTTCACAATCCAGTACGGAACTTCAATTTGGATACAGCCCTTAAAATACGTTCGTTTTAAAATAATTAATTTCTCGGAAACTTATGGTACGAATTGCATAAAAATTCGTTTTTAGGCTAATTGAAGGGTGTAGAGTTCATTTATGCTGTCAGAATTGGGTACTGCTATTGAAAAAAACAAAGTTATGGTTCGTTTTAATATGTAGGTGCCCCCCTAAGCAAATTTTATATACATTATTTAAAAGTAGGCTTTATTTCCAATCGTTCGGTACCAGTAACTTTCTACTACGATAATTTTTTGAGGAGTTAGTAGGGGGTGTTTACTTTTTTTTTTTTTTTTTCCACGACTGTACGTTGTTTTCGCCTAGGTATTCCTTTTAATGAGTTAGGGCCTGAGAAAAAAAAAAGTATATACATAAAATTAAGATTAAAAAAAATGGAAAAACAAATGATGAAAAATGGACTGTCCCTGAGGCAAGTACAAATATGATTTCCTTTTGGGCTCATAAGTCGAAAATGAGCATAGTGTAACGCAGGAAAAGCTATTTTACCCTCTTTGACATACAGAGACTTATAAACAATTTATCAGACGGACTTAGCTTCTATAAACTGTTTTTTTAATATGATTTATGTAAGTGCATGATATAAGTATTGTTTATGTTGTACTGTGTACTGTACAAATATAAACAAGTTCATTAAATTAGATATGTATTAGTATAGTGATCTACTGTTAAAATCATATGATATGCTCTGTATTTGGTATATTCATCTACATATGTCGTCATATGCAAATCATGAGATGTTATGTCATGATGTTCATTTTTACATCCAATTTACTATATTTTCAGTTCTTTCTATAATGTGTTATTGTTGTTTGACCATTGTTAATTTCTATTATACAGAATGAGGTAATTGTTCTGTATTACTTGTAAAGTTGTTTATATACATATGTAATCCTCTTATTATGTTTCTTTGTACCTATTCAGAGTTAAGATTTTTTTTATGCTATTCGAAATTCACGCATGTTCTCTATTTTACTAAAATTTAGGCTTTCTATTTTTTTATCGGACCTTACTTGTTCTCCAAAATTACGTGTGAATTCTATTAATATGTATGTCACATTGTTTTTCATTAGGCTAAAGCTTGATAACATTTCTGGCTTGTCACTCACCGATGTCTTCTTGAATATTTTTGAGTACTAGGTAGTGTGTTCTAGCAGGAGTTAATAATATATTTTTTTCAATATAAGGGTGGCATTAATTTTAAGTAGGGTTATTGTGATGGAATGTCAGGTAAATTTTGAAAAGTTGCTAAGGTATAGCTCAGAGGAGAGATGAGTGGATGCAAATCTTATGGGAGTAGGACCGGTATACGACTATAGGATTGGTGTTGTTTTTACTTGGGAATCTTAATTTAGTAAACGTGTAGGTGTTTGACAGTTTTACAACTTTGTTTCTGAGTGAGAATGGAGCTCGCAGACTTCCTCAGATTTTCTTCTGGAGTTTTACTAGTGGGTGCTACTTAAATTGGAGTAGGGGTTGCATAATTTTCGTAGGTTTAGAATTTGGAGATTTGTATAAAAAATATATATTTTTTGTTTTTGTAAATTTGAAATATTTTTTTTTAAATGATCAGGGGGAATTTGTGTTACAGTTCATTAATGATAGGGATATATTTACATATAATTTGGTAAAGCAATAACATTTAAATTGACATTTTAAACTAAAATAAATGCAAATTAATTAAAATTAAGAGCAATTATATGAATAATAAGACTTAAACGGTTAACGTGAGAGCAAAGTTAATTTTACTTTACAGAATTATGTCTAATACTAGTCATAAGTATAATTGAGAGCTTTCTTGTTTCCGTTCGGACGTTTTTCACACAGAGAGAGAGCGGATATGGGGTCGTTTGCTGGAAAAGTCCACTCATTTGGGATATGCGATATTTGAATCGGCATGTTTTGAAGCGGTCAAGAGAAAGTTCTATCTCAGCGGAAAAAGGAAAACCTTTCACCCTTTGCGAAATAAATTTAACGTTCTTGACATTACCTTTAACCTGGACAGCTATAATTTGGCAAGAGCGGGAGAAGAAGTGACACTGTAAAAATCCGCAAGGATATCTGTTACAGGTATTATTTTCTGAAAACAGGAAGCCCGGGTCCGGCATAGCGTTACTTTAATATTTAAATTAGGTGTTTTATTTCAAATGGCGGAGAAAAAAAATATCGGCGAATGGGACAAGAGAAGGCCTATGATTTGATACGGGTGTAAGGGTAGTTACTACCCTCTTCCTTTTTTAAAAAAAAAATGTGGAAAATATAAGAAAATAAGAGTGAGTGGAGAAAAAAAATCTAGAGTATGGGGTGTTAGGTAGTTTTCAGAAGTTAGTCAGTCCTCCCTTCGGGGTTTTAGAGTTATGAAGAACGGTAGTATGGGACAATTATTTTTATTAGTCACCGCCTGAAAATATTGGATGCGGAGGATTTTCATCGCTCAAGAGGAGACGGAATTCCTAACTGGAACGGAAAGCAGGGGGCATAGCGATCTTAGTCTTGTCCTCCCATCAGTTCCTTAGATGATGCCCTTCTCGTGCTTAATTCCCTTTTGTGAATCGCATAGGGAACTAAAAAAATTTAATATACCGGACCAAGC
This sequence comes from Maratus speciosus, assembly GCA_963932465.1. NCBI lineage: Eukaryota > Metazoa > Arthropoda > Arachnida > Araneae > Salticidae > Maratus > Maratus speciosus. The sequence continues at coordinate 163,089,729 of OZ010796.1, forward strand.
CAAGTCGAGAATCAAAATGCTATAGCAAAGGCGAGCTGTGGAGATAAAGAGAGAGGAATATGTAACGGACGCCGAGATGGCTCTAGAGCAGTAAGATGTCATAAAGAAGAGCCGTGGAGAAAACGATTGATAAACATATGCATGACGCCGAGGCTAGTGTCCCAGTTTTCAGTGATCTCGTCGTTTGAACCCGCAACAAAATAGCCAACATTTAGGTGGCCAGAATTTGTGTTCCAAGGACTGGATACATGAAAGTTCTGGATGTTAACGAGTAAGAATAAATTAGAAGAGACTTTTGTGCTCATAAGAGACTTGTTAACAGTGTGATAAAAGTACTGAAATTACACATTACATAATATTGTGGATTATTTTGGAGAGATCGGTGAGTGATTACTACAGTGCTGCGTATCTATATACAGGAAATAGGAGTGGTGAACTCAGAAGGTGATCTTTGGTGAGACTTTTGTGAACTTTAAACAGTTTAATGTTTTAAAAGAACTGTGGTTTCCGAATAAAACCTATTGTGGACTATTCAGCAGTTTATCTTGGAGAGATCGGGGAGTGGAAATTAAATTGATGTTCTATACAGGGTGATTCATAAAAGATGGGCAGAACTTTAAGGGGTTATAGTACACTTAAAGACAAATAATATTAAATAGGAGACTAAGGGTCCCAGACGTATTCCCAAGGAGATAGGGGGCATTAAAGTTTAGGGTCCGAAATTTCAAATGATTATAAAACATGGAAAAATTGGTCGATTCGTTTGCGGTTTTTGCAAAAAATTTTCTTTATGCCAGTATTTTCTTGAAATAAAATTTTAAAGTTCAATTTCAAAAAATGCCGATAGGGGGCGCTTTAGACTTTGGAGTAACAAACAACTATTTTTTAACGTTATTTTTTGTATTTCTTTAAATGATTTCGAAAGCTTAGACTTAAACTTAAATTTTGATCTAAAAATCTGAGTCCTAACGAGTAGTTAAGTAGCGTAAACTGAAATTTGAAATTTGAAACCCTTCTCCCCCCAGAACAAAAATCAGTTATTCCCGATCTTTGTGTCGTAGATTAGGCTCTAACTACTGCCGCGTTTTGCTAAAATTATTCTTTATGTCAGTATTTTCTTGAAAATAAATTTTAAAGAAAATTTTCAAAAAATTCCTATAGAGGGCGCTTTAGACTTTGGAGTAACGAACAACTATTTTATACCGTTATTTTTTGTGTCTCATTAAATGCTTTCTAAAGCTTAGACTTAAATTTTCAGCCTAAAATCTGAATCGTTAGACGTGGTTAAGTTTCTGGGGAGAGGGGTTTGAAATTTCTACTCCTGAGCACAGTTCAGTTTACCATGTCCACACATTGTGTGCTGTGATACGAGGTAAAAAGACACAAATTAGGATTATGTTACCAAAGCATATTTATTAACATGTAATTACAATAAATGTTCAAAATTGTGACCACCAGAGGTTATGCACGCAGAACAACGGCGAAGAATGGAACGGCGAACATTCGCGAAAACATCAGGCTTTTCGAGCACTTCCCCTACAGCGGCAGAAAGTCTGGCGACCAGTTCCTCGGGGGATTCAATGGGTGTCTCATACATAAGAGCCTTCAATCGTCCCCAAAAAAAAGAAATCGAGGGGTGAAAGATCTGGCGAGCGAGCAGGCCAAGCAACAGGACCACCTCGACCAATCCATCTGTTCGGAAATGTGATGTCCAGATAGTTGCGGACGTCTCGTACGTAATGGGCTGGCGCTCCATCGTGCTGGAACCACATGACCCGCCGGATGCGTGGAGGAACAATGTTTAACAGGTCTGGCAGCACATGTTGCAGACATGTGAGGTATGTTTTACCGTTGAGGCGTTCAGGAAGAAGGTACGGTCCGATTAGGTGGTCTCCGAGGATTCCTGCCCAAACATTGATGGAAAAGCGTCTCTGATGAGCATGTGGATACGTAGCATGTGGATTGACATCCGCCCATACATGTGCATTGTGTGTGTTAAATGTACCTTCACGTGTGAAGGTACATTCATCGGTGAAAAGCACAGTTCGTCCAAAATGTGGATTTAGCGCGTTCTGCTGCAGAAACCAGCGGGCGAATTCAATACGATTTGGATAATCCCCTGGAGACAGTTTCTGGACTCGTTGCACATGAAACGGGAGCAAATGTTCATCCTTCAGTACCCTCCAAGTCATGGACTGTGAGGTATCCACCTGCCTAGCCACTGTTCGTGTACTTGTACTTGGCTGCGCCGCTACTACATCCAGAATGGCTTCTGCAACAACTACTGATTCGTCCTTTTTTGCACGACCTGCATTCGACCGGGAAGCGAGAAATGATCCCGTCTCACACAACTGTCTGTGCAAGCGCTCGAAAGTTTTGCGGTTAGGCAACCGCCTGTTGGGAAATCGCTCTCCGTACATTCGTTGTGCCTCTGCACCATTTCCATCTGCCGCTCCGTAAATTAAATGCATCTCAGCCTTTTCTTTATTCGTGAAGGGCACCATCTTCCGATTCATTACTACAGCGACTTACACTTGACTCACCGTTCAGTGGTTTTTATGCCTGAATCGTGTCGAAATTTTGCATACGTGTTCTTCTTCTTCCCTATTTGACATTTGCATACTTTCTGTTTCCTTCTTCCCCCGGTGACTAGCGTCAGGAATGGAGCTTTAACGTTTGCATGAGCGACGTTTCCAACTGTGCCAGTGCCTTTATGAGTGAATTCCGACTATGCAGTCCTTGACGAAAGTTGTATTTTTGCCTCGTATCACAGCACAGAATCGTTGGGCATGGTTAAGTAGTGCAAACTGAACTATGTTCAGAAGTTGAAATTTGAACCCCCTCCCCTCGCTACTGAACCACGCTCAGCGATTCAGATTTTGAGCTGAAAATTTAAGTTTAAGTCTAAGCTTTAGAAAGCATTTAATGAGACACAAAAAATAACGGTATAAAATAGTTGTTCGTTACTCCAAAGTCTAAAGCGCCCTCTATCGGAATTTTTTGAAAATTTTCTTTAAAATTTATTTTCAAGAAAATACTGAGATAAAGAATAATTTTAGCAAAACGCGGCAGTAGTTAGAGCCTAATCTACGACACAAAGATCGGGAATAACTGATTTTTGTTCGGGGGGGGGAGAAGGGTTTCAAATTTCAAATTTCAGTTTATGCTACTTAACTACTCGTTAGGACTCAGATTTTTAGATCAAAATTTAAGTTTAAGTCTAAGCTTTCGAAATCATTTAAAGAAATACAAAAAATAACGTTAAAAAATAGTTGTTTGTTACTCCAAAGTCTAAAGCGCCCCCTATCGGCATTTTTTGAAATTGAACTTTAAAATTTTATTTCAAGAAAATACTGGCATAAAGAAAATTTTTTGCAAAAACCGCAAACGAATCGACCAATTTTTCCATGTTTTATAATCATTTGAAATTTCGGACCCTAAACTTTAATGCCCCCTATCTCCTTGGGAATACGTCTGGGACCCTTAGTCTCCTATTTAATATTATTTGTCTTTAAGTGTACTATAACCCCTTAAAGTTCTGCCCATCTTTTATGAATCACCCTGTATATATTAATAGTTATAGTAAATATATTGATGTTCAGATTTTTGGCGAAGGTTAATATCTGTCAAGGAAATTTTTATTTGCTTTAATGTTATACATATTAATAAAAAAAATTATTATAACAAAATTATAAATTATTAGCCATATGTGGGTAGATAAGCGTAAATGTTTGCGAAATTGTACTAAAGTTTTAATGTCTTGTATTATGCTGCTATGATTTAAGTATTAATGTTTATTTCATATTGAAGTAATATTTTTGATTGATGCATTTACTTCCTTCAATAAACTAAGTATTTTTTTTGTTTAATTGAATTAGTTTAATTCACTTGATTATCCTTTTCAGTTAGTTAAATGATTAATAAATATATTGAGTTACAGTAAATTTTCCTTAAATAAATAGAGGGATCGTTAATTTAATGTGTTAGCTACTATTTGAAATTTAAAGGGAACTTCGGGAAACTAGATAATCTTAATTGTTAACATGAATAAATTAAATAATAATAATAACAGTTTTATAACAAACACAACGCAATTCATAAGGTAGCGGAATAATTTCATACGGTCATATGGTTCTGATGAGAGCTTGACATTCAGATTTGTTGATTGATTATCCTCCCTCATTAAATTTCTTTTGAATTAATGTCATGTACGATTTTAATTTAGTCAAAATTTAAATGTTTGTTTAATAAAAAAACTATTTATAAATTCTTTTGTGGCAACATTATGATATGTCGGGTTCTCTTAGGAACAAATGGGTCGATTAATCATCCTGATTGTCCTTATAAGGATAGTGTCTTATAAATTTAATGCCTTAAATATTATTGTGGTGTTGCATATATTATAATTTATCAGAGGGAGCTTTTGCATGCTAATTCGTGATTCCACACAAAGGGCTAAGTAAGTATTATTTTATTTTGCTTTCAACATCAAAATACAATCGGGATAATTAACAAGTGATATAATAAATAGCTAGTGGTGTATATGAAATGAATATTTCAGTACACACCAAACAAGCAAGTCTTATAAAAAAAAAAGACGCAACTCTATTATGAAGGTTAGAGTTGCAGTAAAGCTAGAGATCCTACCTACACAACTTCCAGGTTGTGTAATATTTAAACGGAGCTTCTGCCTGTAAAATAGTCAATGAAACATCGTCTTCATTTTGAAAGACCTATCCAATGATATGCCACTCAATAGGGTGCGTAAAAAATTTTTCGTCTCTACCGCCATTTTGAATTTATAAAAACAAAACCTAGCCTATAACCATCGGATGGTTATGGCAAATCGATAGAGACCACGTTCATTAAAATCCATCCAAACGTTGGGATGTTACGAGGAAATCCACATACCCAGATACGCGTGAAACACATAACCCTTCTTGGCAGTCGGCTAAAAATCTGCACAAAAGTGTCTAGTCATTAAACTATTTTTATATAAAACAGATACATAGCCTTAATATATCTCTATCCTGACTAATGAGAATGCTTCAAATTATGAACAAGTTACTGTTATCTATAAAAACTCTTAAATGACGGGATACTTTGCTGCAAATTTTTAACGGTGTATTGTAGGATCTTAATAATGCCGTTTCTTTAAAAAATACTGGCAACGTTGTACTAATAGTTTACACGTACTACAAAACTACGTTTAAAGAAATATCTGCTATGCATTTCATGATTGAATAGCTCCAACATTATTGCAATATCGCACAATATTATGCGCATCAGCACAGACACAATACCAGTATTGTTTAAAATTTTAAGCAAAAATTAGCACAAATACATTTACAAAATTGCATTAAACTTGAAACTTTATGAGTAATACACGTGGTCGAAATTATTTTTTTAAGCGGAAAAGGGGGAAAATATAATCTACAAACAATCAGTAAAAAGAAAACTTTATTGAGATACACTTGCTTTTTTAAAACAAATTACTTTTGAAGTACAAATTCATTGTAAAAATCATCTTTGTAAAAAATTGTAAAGACTCGAGGAAAAATAGTATTTTTTAAGTTTGAGTGCGAAAAGAGAAAACATTATTATGACTGTTATTCTTCAAAGAAATAAAACCCTCGGGAGCTTCCAAATAAATACTTTAAATTTCATTAAAATATTTCACATGAAATTATTTTTTAGAGTCTTATTCATGTAAATGTGGTGAAGATCTTTTATTTTTACTAAAAATAGTTTCCTTTTTTTTTTCATTTTTCTCTTTTGTTTTCTGACGCCCATTCTCAGAATCAGAACAGGCGCATATAAGATTTTTAAAACTTTGTTATGTGTCATTCCATATTTTTTATATTGTCAGGGAATAATATAACCATCATATCTGTTACGTTAACTTTTATATTACTGAATTTATCAGTTCACTATCTTTTCAAACAGTTTGATATGTGTGTCTCATAATAATGTAATTTATGTGCTATATTTCAGGAAAATGAACAGATGAAGTATTTTTACATGTAAAAAAATTGCTCAAAATTCCCAAATAAAGGGTAATTCGTATAGAATGACATAGTGTAGACAAAACGCGCTTTTTATCCGAAGCTTGAGTTTGTACCGAAATATCAGGAGAATCCAATCTTTTCGCAGGAAAACCGTTTGTCACCGCTATTTCCAAATAAAAATCCTTGCATTATTAAATTACATACGTTTTTTGAAAAAATACTGGGTCCGCCGCTGTTTGGATACCCCTTTATAAAATGTTAGACTTTTCAATCATGCTTTGTCTGGGGCATCCGCTGGCCGCATCTGAAGTATTTGTGTTGTTTTATTTGGAAGTAAGTAAGAAAAAGTAATGTTTTGAACTTGACTACCGTAATTTCCCGCGTATACGCCGTGGCTTAGTTAAGTCTTTTTCATACCGGAAATTTTATTTAAAAAGAAATATGAAATAAATTCTAAGCAAAAGCAAGTCTCATTTTATTTACAATAAATTCCGGTAGAAATCGAGTTATCTGTGCTGCGGCTTATACGCGGGAAATTACGGTATTATTCATTTAACTGACATATATTTAGTCGAATTGTACGTGTAATCTTTTAAGTTATACGTATGAAACACTGTAGCTCAACTTAATACCAAAGATTTATGTTGAAAAAAGCCGAGGAAAGTCGTACGTGAGTTTTGTTTTCGCAAATCGAAGAGGTACATAGAATGAGCGAAGAAGATAGGTGAAACATAGAATGCTGGTACACAATGGAACAATGTATGCCCATTTACTTTTATAATTATATTTATTCCGTAAGGAATAATATGCATTACATGTGGATCTAATATGCTTTTATGTCTTTGAAACAAGGGCGCTTATAGATATGGTTAACATTTCTCAGCTTACCACACGTAAAAGCTATAAAACACCGTGTCTCGATTTATAAGTTCCTGTATCTTATAATCAGTCTACAGTGCGGTCGTTGATAGACGAGTGTTCTGAAATCAGAAACAACCATGTCATATACCAAATTGAAAATCGGTCGGTGAAGCACATAAAAAGTTACTACTATCTCACTTTTTACTAAGTGTGATACACGAAACGACAACTGCTATTACTAGTATTTGAAAGTAAATTTTTCCTCTTTCTATTCAGGTGTATTGGTAAACTCTCTTTACAAGATGTTCTAAATAAGAATTTTTAATTCTTTTCGGCGCATTTGAAAAGTGTTTATGACATTGCTTTGTTTCGCAGTCTGTCTGTCTGGCCGGATTTCTGACCGTGCTCTAAATACGAGGGTAGGCTGATAAGAAATGCACACATGCTCGCAGATCGTGAACGAGATCACCTTCAGAAGTACACCCGGTGGCATGTGAAAGTAACATCTCTCCCTGTAAGCATGTGCATATTTGAGGTCGTTGAATTCATCCAGTGTATTTTGAGAAGCGGAAGTATGGAGACGTGTTCCAGTGGCAACACGAGTTAAACAGTGTGTTGTTATCGAAATTTGAACTGCTGAAAAAGTGTCTCCTACTGAGATTCATCGTCGGTTAAAGGCAGTTTATGGTGTGAAGATGTTGTTTATAGGTCTACTGTAAATCGACGGGCAATACAAATTTGTGATTGCGAGTCTGGAAAAGCCATAATTGTTGATGAAAAATGCAGCGGATGTCCGAACACTGCCTCAGACGATAAAAACCGCACACTCGTTGCCGATTTGATTCAAAATGACCGGCGAATCACTCAATTGTTTATTTCATGCCATATTGGAATATCCAAAGAAGGTGTCGGCTTCATTATTGAACAATTGGGATGCCGTAAAATCTGTGCACCTCGCACGCAACTGCAGAAGTTCTGCGAAACCTGAAGTTTGAACCGATTCAACACACTCCTTACACCCCCGATCTTTCGACTCGCGATTTTTATTTTTCTCCTCTACTCCTCTACTAATCTTTATATCTCGGACTATGAGGTGACGGCAGATGTCAAGCCCTGGATTTGAGATTGTTGTACGTTGGTAGAAATGTGTTAGCGTTAACAGTGACTATGTTGAAAAATAAATGTATCGTTCTGAAGCTAAGAATTGTACTTTAATGTACTTGTTGCCTGATCTTGCTTTTATTAGTGTTCTAGGAGCATGTGTGCATTAGAGTGGAGTGAAAATGACTCCAAATATGTTTTTTGGAATTTTTTCTTCGGATATGTCTGAAAAGTTGCCTTCTAGGACACGGAATATAAGGTTAAAATTTCATTTAATTTGGAATTCATCTTTAGGGCTCTACCACCTCAAAGATTGTGGCCTTTATACGGAAAAATCAAGATTTCACTCTCTAGTGTAGATAATTCAAAATGATTTTTTTTACTAAATTAATGAATTCAGTAACCCATAAAAAATGACTGATTAAAGTATTACTTGTGATCAATCAAAGAGCATTCATGTTTTAATACATTAAACGGTAAAGATTACTCTAAAATGTGAATTGTCGCAAATAACATTGATCCAACTATTTTCCAATAAAACCAGGAAAGGCTCGTGGCCTGTATTTTGTTCATCAAGTTCAGAAAATAAATGACACAATAGCAATTTGTTTGCGTGAAGCTTGTATATTAACCACTGCAAGGGACGACTAATCTTTGTTTCCAAAAATCTAAGAGCATCATTCTTTTTCCCAGTGTTTAAGGTTGTTCCGTCAAAACATATAGCCATAAGTTGAGTTGTTTTCAGTGCAGTATTTTAAAACGCTTTCTGCAATATGCTTTCCGGATCTAGGAGATGGTGTAATGTGTGTGTCTCAGATACAATGAAATTGACTCTTCAATCAGAGATACATGTTCTTCACTTGTAGTTCTTCGATGTAATCTATCCCCAATTTGCTCTTGATGTAGTGTTTTATCTTTTCTTCCATCAAAATATATGCTTTCGATTCCTGCTTCTAAAGCTTTCAGATAATCTTTTTAGCACATTCTCTAGTTTTCTTTCGCTCTCTGTGTACTTTGCTTCTCTCAGTTATATGTGATGAATTGTTTACTGTTACAATGCGAACATCTTGTAGAATTGCAGAAGCTATTGCTGCCACGCATGTATCAATAACCCCATATTAATCTAAGACCCTTGAAACCGCAGTTAAGCACGTTCTCAATTGGCTTTGTGACTCTTCTTTACAAGTAGATACTTGCGATACGGATATTAATACTAACACCCTGATGAAGTGCTACTACTTCTTTATTCATCACCATTGTCACAGTAGATAACAACTGTACTGTACTTAAACTGTACTGTCTTTATTAGCTGCAGACTTTGAACTTACCTGTTCAGCCCTCAACGAGTTCTTTGTTTTCCTGTCTTCTCTTTGTCTCGACTTCTTTGATTTTTCACATGTACACTTAGAATTGGCTTGCATTTGCATGCCGAAATGTCTCGAAGTTTACTTACAGCTTCAGCTTTGAATAACTAAACCTTCTTAATGTAATTATAGTTTCTTTTGGATTTGGGGAATCGAATAAACTTCTAATATTCAGAAAAATTGTTGTCTATCATTTGATCAATACGCCTCTGGGAAACTACAATAATTGATGCTTTCCTCCAAATTCCTTCGATATTTTCTCTTAGGATTTCAATTACCCCTGACTTTGGTGGATCTTTACCATTCCTGGTGTGTTTTAATGGTGTCTTGTACATAAGTAATATTTTATAACGTCTGATATTGTTGGCAAATCAACTTCATTTCGTTTTGAAGGAGCACCAAATACGGGATATTCCACTGCACTTCTAGTAATGGTAAACTTAGGTTTGCCGCTACTCTTATTCATTTTTAATCTAAAAATGAGAACAAACAGTTTGAAAAGTCAACAAAACGTTTCAAATATTGTAAAATAAAGACTTAAAGTTTTAAAATGATAAATGAAGTTACACTAAGCATTTTGATTATAAAAATGTCAAACGAGATTACTAAAAAACCCTGCAAATGTACAATTTATGGTAAAAGACTATCATGTGAAACAATGGAAATATAAAGGTCCTAGTAGATCCTTGAAGGAGTTTTTCAAAATTTATAAAATTTTGCACTAAAAAGCAACTTTTGGCTGCTATCCGAAATCAAAATTCTAACTTTCGTTTTTTCGCTCCAACCAAGTGTGCATTTCTTTTCAGCCTACCCTCGTGTAATTGGATTACCATACAACTGATATATGATACCGAGGTTCAATATGCTGTGGTCGCTATTGAAAATAAAGTGCACATTATCTATAGTTTATTTACATGGACACACAAAAGAATTCCGTTACATAATGGTCTAAACGGGAAAATCTTTTGTTATGTATTTTAATGATTTTTACACTATTTAAAATATGTTGATATTGATATGCATCGCTAATGGGATTACAAAATGCTTACTGTAGAATATAGTAGGCATTGCGTTTATCATTGATTTACAGATTAACAAAAAATATGCAGTTACCGATCTGTCAATGAGCGATAATAAGTGAAAATTCGTTGCCTATTGTGGTATAGGATTTTAGTTTAACTACATTTTTGCGTATTACTTGGTGTGTATAAATTCCGTAGGTCATAGGCAGTGCTGTTCTTTCGTTTAATGACCGAAATTTCTGAAAGAAAATTTAGAACTATGTTATGCGTTTTCTAACTGAACTAAATCTTTTATAGTATAGCTAGTATATCTGGTATGTGTAGCATATTATGTAGTATATATAGTATATCTGGTATGTCTATCTATTATGTAGTATATATAGTATATTTGGTATGTGCATCTATTATGTAGTATATATAGTATATCTGGTATGTGTAGCACATTGTGTAGTATATATAGACATATATAGATCATATAGATAGTAACTGCAGAAATTACGTTTTCAAGAGTGTTAAGTGTTTCCAAATTGCTTACTTATTGTTCTTGTTTTAAGTAATTAAATTGGGAGCTTTCATGGGTGCAAAAATGTCTCTTCCATTTTTTTTCTTAAGGATTAAGAAATGTTGTGATGCAGAACTTGTATTTTAAAAACTAACTTCATAGTACTTTACCATAATCGCGTATATAGTTATGACATTATGAATATGAAAATGTAATATGAATTTTCAATAAACATTTCCCGTGTGTAGAAAAGTTCCTATGATTAACTACTGGCGCTCCACGATAGAATGATTTCATTTCATTTGTTTGTTTAGTGATCGTCTTTCACTTTATTAAAAGTGAAGTTTAATTACAGTGTTCTGAAAATGTTGTAAAATTTTTCATAATCTATCATTGTGCAATGATTTTTCTTACTTGTTGTATATACAATGGTTAATTTCTACAGTCGTTTAAATCTATCAATTAACTTTTTTTGTAACAAGTCTGTCAAACTATGCATAACTCTTTCTTATAAGTTGTTGTAAGTGTAACTAAACATTATATCGTGGAAAGCATTTTACCACGTTTATTGTCACTAGCTGTCTATTTAAAAATTTAAGTTCAAAATTGGAAAAATGGTTTTTGAAATATGATGTTATCTAATCCGATAACTTTCTTTGTTAAATTTCGTATATCTTTTTAAAAAAAATTCTTTTCTTTTTAAGAAAGTAATGAGAATTTTGCTGCGTAATTTTTACATAGTTAACTTCAAATACATTCATATGTAATTATCATTTCAATATACAGGGTGTCCCAGAATTCCCTGACACATTTCAAAATCGAAATCTACAGATTTTCCTGTATTCTACATAGTATGGGAAAATTTCGTTTAGTAAGAAAACGTATAAAAGGTTGAAAATTCACCTTCAGCAATTAATACCAATAGGCGGAAACATGCTTCAATACTTTTGTACAGCCAATCGGCATATCTTTATGGGCCCGAGTGGACAAAAATGGGTCTGGGATATAAATCTATATGGGCTGCCTACATAGGCCGATGTAAAATCGCCACTTTTTCCCATATGGACTCATATGTATTATTTATATAGATCTATGTAGATGCCTGCGTAGATTTATAATGATATCTATATGTATTTATATGAATACCTATGTAGATCTATAGCGATATCTATATTGATCCAGAAGGATACCTATGCCGAACTACAGGGTGTTTCAAAACTAAATGTCAGAAATGTAAAGGCGGGTAGAGGGGACAAAGTAAGCAGATTTCGTATAGGAATATGAATGCGGAAATGCATCTTTGAGGCAGGTAGAGGGCGCTGTTGAGTTCAGTGGATAAAACCACTTCGCTGGCTTCAATCGTCATTTTCCGCACGAATTTCGAGCAACATGCGTCGTTACACCAATGCAGAGCTTGCCGACATGCATTTCATGTATGGGACTGCGCAATGACATGGAGCGGCTTCTCAAAGGATGTACATGGAACGATTCCCGGGTAGGAATCTGCCGGATCGCCGAACATTTGAACGTCTTCATAGGGAGTTGTGCGCGAGTGGATCATTTAATACTTGGACGCGTGATACGGGTAGTAGAAGATATTGCAAAATTCCTGCTGTGGAAGAAGCAGTATTCTGCACGCTTAGAGAACAGAGAGAAGCTCAAGAGCTGTTGGACGTGCGTTGGGTGTGAGCCATTTCCTTGCGATGCCGCATGCATGGAATGCATGTCGGAAAGCTCCACATTGGTGTTACGATGTATGTTGCTCGAAATCAGTTTCGGGGATTGACGATTGAAGTCAGCGAAGCGTTGTCATCCTCCGAACTCAACACCGCCCTCTACAGCCTCAACTCTGCATTTTCGCACCCGCATTCCCATACGAAATCTTCTTATTTAGGCCCCCTCTGCCTGCCTTTACATTTCTGACATACAGTTTTGAAATACCCTGTATAAGGATGTTTTTCTATGTGGAGCTATAAAGCTATTTACATAGATATATAAGGATAGCCATAAGGGTTTATACAGTTATTTCTATTTGTTTATACTTATATTTAAGTTTAGATACCAAAAAAGAAATTCTTCGCCTCATTTAATGGATGGCATCATCGATTACGTAAGGTGAATATTTTTATTTAAATATAGTGGTTGCTCGGAAATGAATTTATTTCTTGAAAGTTAAATTTCAATTGATTCATATATGCCTCACTGCACAGCACAGTGTAGGATTAAATTAACTTAAAAATCTCCGTATTTAATGTTAAAAAGTTTTCTGAAGATTCAGATAGATTTTCTACTATCACTATCTAGCTCATATCGATAAACACATATCTACATAGTTTTACTGAATACCGGACAGATATTACTGATACAAAATTTTCTTATTTTTTACTGTTAATTTAATTTATTAATAAAGTAATATACATCTGATATGAAAATAAATACATAAGGTTACGTGGGGCAACTGGGTTACGATTTTACAATGTGACTCTGATGATTCTGGCAATTCAGCTTCAAAAAGCTAATGTTTATTTGAATTAAAGTCTGCCCTTTTGTAAATGTGTTCAGGTAGGTTCCCTCTATTAGATAAAAATGCTCAAAATTACATTTTAATATTTAAAAATAAAAATATATGCATATATTATACTTCATTCCTCATGGGTCCTCTTGCCCCATACAAATGGAGTAAGTGGACCAAAAGGGTCTATGTTCCACACGCGTTTATTTTTTTTTCCATATGGGATATCAGGTCCTGTTTGAAAAAGTCTAAACAACTTTAAAAAATTTAAGCCAGGCAGATCATGAAAATGATATATCGACTAATGAGCATTGTAACGGAAACCTTTGCTGTCAATGTGTCTATAACAAGAACTAAATGTGAAAATGTTAGATGTATTTATACCAAAAACATAAAACTTAAGTAAGTACTTATGTACTTTAGTATAGGTAATAAGTATAAAAATTATATGGGTATTTTAAGGAAAAAAATAACAAGGTAAATCTATGAACAAACGACTACGTAAGTACTTAAGCGCTTCACCTCTTTAGTACAATTTTCAAGCTTTGGCTATCTCGATTTCAGGGGCAAGGTACTTGCATTCGTAAAATGTTGAAATAATTTAATGACACCAGTATTTACAAGAGAATTTATTTGTAAACTAGCAAAAGTATATTTTCCTGTACTTAATAAAGGTGAAATTTTCATTATAAAATTCCTGTGACAATACAGCAATTAGGGATTAAAATTATGTGATGCTATAACGGCATCACCACCCTTCAAGCGATTAAGAAATTTGGTTTGATACCACCCAATATGCTTTTTTTTTAATTTCATTACGTGATTTTCTTTATTGTGAGCAAAAAAAATGGAGAAATTTATTTCCCGGAGTAAGAGAAACTCAAAAAAATATTTATAACTATTAGGGTAACTAGATCCAACATGGTCCAGTTACCCCTGATATATATCCCAGTTACCCCATTCTGGAAAAATGTATGGGGTAACTGGGATACCGGCTTACATTTGAAACATGAAGTAAATATGTATAGACACCTAATAGTTAGTATATGACTAATCTTTAAAAAAAAGATTGTTTGATAAAAGTATTTACAGTATTTCAATAAAAAGCCGAGGAAGTTCAATTAAACTGACGTTGTTTAAAAAAAAATAAAGAAACGTAAATTTTCGACAACCTCTCACAGCAAAGAGAGAGTTATGATTGAGTTTACACACGTTGTTTTAGGAAGTAGAGATTAAGGTGCATTGTTCACAAAAGCTAAAACTTCAAAAAAATCAACGGTTTTTTAGAAAATAACCAATGGCCCAGTTACCTCGTGGATCCACTTACCCCAACTAAACCTAATAAGTGCGGCCACAACCACATACTACAAAATCACTTTACACTGATATAACTTGGTTTCTCATTAGCAAAACGGTCCCAGCTAGCTCCCTGCTGCACACATGTGACGCATATGAATCCATAGACCCAATGATCGTTGCTACCAGGTTATGAGTTGCTGGATGCTTTTACGTATTACGAGTAAATTACGAAACTCCGACAAATAAATTATTTCATTCATTAATGAAGGAAAAGGTCCACCAAAGTCTGAAAGGTTCTCTCAAAAATGGTAGATGAATAGTGCTCGAACACTTGTCACTCTGAAACTCTAAACCGTTTGGAAGTTTCAGTAGTTTACTTCAAACCTTGCGTAAATACGGTTTAGACTCCCTTAGAAAGACTTCCACGGAAAGCAAGCACCGCTATCGGCCTATGTCTCTCGAGAAGATGATTGGACATAAAAAGCACTAAACAAAATTAAATGGGAAATGAGGTTAAAATTTCTCATTTATATTGAAATTAAAATCAGTTGAATTTAATGAAAAACACATTTTTCAACAAAAACAGAAAAGTGAAAATTTATTTACAAGAACACACACAAACAAAAAAAAACTCGAAAAATATTTTAATGATATTTAAAATATTTTACTTAGAAATCCCCGTGAGATTTATTTATCTCCATACTCACCATCCTGATTTATCTCTTTTTCCGTTAAATAGTTTTTCACCTTTAAAAAACAGTATTGATTTCCATAGTTTTTAACTTGTTTACAGAGAAAATGTTGAAGATTTATTTTTTACTTTAAAGGTGCTTTTTTTTTACAATTTTAAAGGAAAATGTTCTTCAAATTTCTTTTAATGATATTTTTTTGCTTTTTAAGTGATAATTTATAAATTACTTTTTTGCACAGTGAGTATTTTTCTTTACTATTTTTACAGCTATGAAGATACTTATTTTAAAAACAATTCTTACCGTTTTTCTAAGAAATGATGATGTATTAATATTATTATTTAACCGTTCTAATACTTTGCTTTTCATAAAGTTTTACATAAAGAAGCTATTTTAAAAATAAACCAATAGGACACAATTGAGAAAATATTTTTCTCCTTCTTCGGGTAACATTGTACCAATACACAACACCAATTGTACCAACATAACACCAATGCATAGGCGCCAAGTACGGGCATAAAAGGCGGCACGTGCCTGATCAGTGACTTTGCAGAAAAGTCTGGCCCTTCATCTTTTAGATTTACATGTGTGATCTCTATGATTCACTGTGACCCTCGCTCCTCGAAAATTTAAAATGTTCACCCATGTTGACGGTTTTCTATGTTCGAAATTTATAGAAAATAATTTTTATGAACGTTATTTATATATCATTATTACATGCATAAGTCTGATAAAACGTTACTATAACACCACGTGTATTATGAAACGCTACTGTTGAGAAAATAGTTCTATAAAATAACAGTATTTCCGCAATATCGGCATCGCATCAAAAATAATCTTACTATAACCCAAATAAAATGCTGAAGATATATTATTTTGGTATTATTTAACTATATTTCTTTCATATTTCCTTTAAAATTATAACGAGTTCTAAAAATGCTTGTTTTTTAAAAAAATTGTGTCCATTTAATTACATTTTTACAGCTTCATTAACAAAGTTAATTCATATACTAATGCTTTGTGAATTCCTCACGCAATAGGGACATTAATGGAAACCTTTTAACTTTATTTTAAGGTTTTTCCTGGTGATAAAAGTTGAGAATAATTTTATCACGAATATATTTAATTTGATGACGAAAATAACAAATGTAAGTTTGTTAAAATGTCGGTTATTGACGTTCAGCCTGTGTTTTACCTGCGTTTTAACAAATATCCTTATTCCAAGTTTTATTTTTTAAGTAGCAGGTATTTAATGCAATTTAAAATACAAGAACAATACTTTTAAAAGTTCTGTGTGACATAAATAATGAGTGAAATTCAAAGGTTTTTAAAGAATTCTAATAAGGGTCATTCCATAAAAAACTGTTTTTTCGGTACATGGTAGTGAATTTTTGACATAATATTAAAATAAAAATATTTTAGGAGTTTTACGAAATTAAATACATTGAAAGCATATATTTCATGAACATTGATGATTTCTGAACTTTTATATATATATATTATGAAGACGTGTATACCTAATTTACGTGTTTCACCTATTTTTTTTTTCTATGAGAATCTCTATTTATTTTGTGAATGTGATAAATATATTATTCATTCAATAATATATTTTGTTTTCTATGAAAATTATTTTATACGTAAATTTGATTTTAAATCAAGATATAACTTTTTCAAAAATTACATTTGGATTACTCTTACAAGGCTTTCGTTTATCCTCCGTTTCAGTAAAAAGGTATTCAATAATTTCCAAACTATAGTAGCATTTGTCGGCTAATAAAATTTCTCAGAGGCATGAGGCATCCCCTTTAAATTTGAGTTGTTAGACATGGTTGTGCTCATCAACGTTTGTCATTGATTTTGAATAATTAGCATAATTTATTTAATAAAAATAAACTTTTAATATACAGGGTCTTTCATAAAAGATGGGCAAAACTTTAAGAGTTGATAGTACATATCCAAACAAACAACTTTCATCAAAGAAAGCATGGTTGGAAAAAAAATAAATGTGCTAGAGGGCACCAATGGTGATGCTGTTATACGACTGGATTATCAGCTTGGTCTCCATTTTTAATCAGAAAATCTGGATTCGTGCCAGAAATTAAAAATAGAATTTTTTGATTTATTTAATGACAGAAATTTCGTGATTACATGTAGTATACATCCTTTTTTTAAATTTTCTGGTATGAATGTGAAATTTCGAGATAAAAATGGAGACCAAACTGGTAACGCTGTTATACTAGGCAAAAACACAGAAAGAACGATTAAGTGGCAAAAGCAAGGTTGGAAACTGCTCTCCGTACAATCGTTGAGCCTCTGAGCCATTTTCATTTGCAGTCGGAAATAAAACGAAACTGTTCCGGCGCATTTGGAAACTTGGTCGATGCAACCGTAAAAGTACCATTCCTGTTGCAAGATATCGGGAGAAGAACGACACTAATAGCATGCAAATGTGATATTGTGAAGAAGAAGAACGCGTATGAAAAATTTCGCCTCGATTAATACATAACACCCGCTAATCCGACTGCGCAACCGTCAATCGCGGTAGGAACGTGTAGAAAGATGTTGCCCTTCACTAATAGGAAAAAGGCTGATTTACATTTTATCTACAAAGGAAAATGGCTCAGAGGCTCAACGATTGTATATAGAGCGGATTCCCACCTTACTTTTGCCACTTAATCGTTCTTTTTGTGTTTTTGCCTTGTATAACAGTGTTACCAGTTTGGTTTCAATTTTTATTTCGAAATTTCGCATTCATACCGGAAAATTTATAAAAATAATCTGTACTATATGTAATCACAAAATATCTGTCATTAAATAAAGCAAAAAATACTATTTTTAAAATTCCGATTTTCTGAATAAAATGGAGGTATAACAACATCATCACCTTTGGTTCCCTCTAGCACATTTGCGTTTTATTTCCGACCATGCATTCTTTGATGAAAGTTGTTTGTTTGGATGAGTACTATCACCTCTTAAAGTTTTGCCCATCTTTTATGAAACACCCTGCATATCTATACTAATAAAAGAACAAATCGATCTGTGTGTCTCTGTGTGTGTCTTTATGCGAAGGCTAGCGAAAACTATTGCACGTAGAAGTCTGAAACTTTATATGCGAATAGTACAAGACCGGTCCTGATGCACCTGGTGCTCAAATTTTTAATTTTTTAAGGGTCGGGGCCCCTGCGCCCCTTTAAGTTTTTAAGAACTAAATTGTTAATAACTTGCCCCCATTGTATCCAATCTTCTTCGTTTTAGGGGATCTATTTCCATTTAGTGATTATCGCCTTTCTACTCTTCAGTTAAGATCCTGGCCCCTTGGGGCCCGATACAGGGCCACTTGATTTTTTTGTGCAAATAAATTGCTAATAAATTGCTTCCTTTTATTCCGATCTTTATTTTTAGTATCCCTTTTCCATTTAGATAATCTCACGTTTCTACATTCCAGTTATGACCCTGGGCCCCTGGGGTGCATAGGGCCGGTCCAGGGCCTGTTGGACTTTTTATTCGCCAATCATTTTTAACCCCTATTTTTCTCATCTTCTCAGTGCATAATTTTAAAGTTCAGTGTTAGGCTCTTCTTCTCAGAACAATATCTTCATACTTTTATTGGGGCCCCGGGGCCCTTTTTTAAACATTTACCCGATTCTTGTGCATTTCTTTAAAATATTATTTTAAAGAATGATTCATATTATTCCCTTGCTTAATTTTTACTAACTGAAGATCTAAAGCTCTAAGTGCTAAGACATTTTAACATTTTTTCATGTTAGGGCCCTGTTTTTAAATATCAATTGGCCTCTTTTGGGCCTCCTATTATTATAGCTCCCTTAAAAATGGTTCGATTCAGAAGCTTTTTTTTTTCTAACAATTTCTTAGGTCGTCCAGCTATTATATGAGCGACAAAAAAAATTTCTCAGGCTTCAGCTACCACCAATTTTGAATATTAAACGCCTTCTTGGGGGCATTGGTGCAGCTTCTTTAAAAATTATCCGAATTGCTTGGAATTTTTTTAACATAGTTGTAGCGTCCTCCGATTACTTTAAAAGATTTACCTCCGATTACTAAAAATATCTTTCTCCCCAACTACATGCCAGTTATGTCCCTGGCCCCTTGGGGCCCTTGAAGTTTTTGCACCATAAATTGTTAGTAAATTGACCCCTCTTAATCCAATCTTCATTTTCAGAAGCCTTTTTCCACTTAGTTATTCTCACGTTTCTACATTCCAGTTAAGAACCTGAGGCCCTGTAGGGTCCGGTCCAGGTCCATTGGACTTTTTGTGCAACATGCATTTTTCACTCCTTAATTTTCTCACAACATCAGTGCATAATTTTAAGAGAAACATAACAAACTTAACATGTGTAATTCATATCTAAAAACATGCTCTATTGTTTGCAGTTTTATTTAACACATTTCTAGCATCCTCTGACTACTTTAAAAACTACATGCCACTTAAGCCCCTCGTCCCCTGAAGCCTGGTTCAGGGCCTCTTAAAATTATTGCACCATAAATTGTTAATAAACTACCTTCTCTTTATCCAATTTTCGTTTTTAGAACCCTATTTCCACTTCGTTATTCACCTTCCGTTTAGTTATAACTTTATTCCAGTTAAAATCTTGGGGCATCCTAGGGTTCCATAGGGCCGGAGCTCCTTGAATTTTTTTGTGCGGCATGCATTTTTAACCACCTAATTTTCTCGCATTATCAATGCAAAATTTTAAAATTGAGTCTTGCACTCTTCTCCCCGGACTAACCATCTCTTATTTTTACTGGACGCTAGGGCCCTGTTTTAAGCATTTCCCCCACTTTTTGCGCATTTCTTTAAAATTTTATTCTAATGATTAGTTCATACCCTATGCTTAATTTTGACTAATTGAAGATCTTAAGTGCTAAGAACTTAGACCTTTTAACAAGTTTTCATATTAGGGTCCTGCTCTTTACTATCAGTTGTTCCTCTTTGGGCCCTTTTTCATAGGTCCCTTAAAAACGGTCCGATTCACTAGCTTTTTTTTACAACTTCTTAAGTCTTCCTGCTACTCCATGAATGACAAAAAAATTTCTCAGACTTCAGCTACCACCAATTTTGAATATTAATCTCCTTCTTGGGCCCTTTGTTGCAGCTTCTTTAAAAACTATCCGATTCTATTACATTTTTCTTTAACATAGTTTCAGCGTCCTCGAGCTAATTTAAAACTACTAAAATTTTTTCTTATAACCAACTACATTCCAGTTAAGACTCTGGCCCCCAGGGCCCGGTCTTTCTTTATACAGTCAATCAGGGTAACTTTGAACCACGGGGTGTAACTTTGCACCACCTCCTATTTTTCAATATTTTTGACTCTAAAAGAGTAAATAAACTCCAGAACTGTGCTCTGTTGGCAAGGTTCTAAACTGGGATTTCTACTCTTTATTTTAGAAAATAAATTAGCAACATTATGCGCAATTAATTGCATCATCTATTTTTTTGAAGTACTGTTTTCAAGTTAATTTTGAATGCTGTTTTGAAGTTGTTGTAATCCAATTAAATTTTCATAGTAAGTAACAATATACTCATTTATCAGACATATTATTGTCTAAATGTTCTAAATGTGTTAATATTTTGTGATTATTTGTTTATTAATAGTTAATAAAATGTAAAATAAGAAGGCGCTAGCATTTTACCGCATTTTCAGGGTAACTTTGAGCCAGCTCAAAGTTACACTGATGCTTATAATTTACTGATTATAGGTGCTACTGTCGAAAATTTCCCATATCTGCACGTATATTTTATATAAATGCCGAAAGTGTGCATTAGATATGACATGTAAATATTTTTACAAATATGTGTAAAATACATAAAATTCATTTAGAGGCGTGATTAGGAGCGAAGCTACTCAAATTTGACATTTCATACGTTCGACGTTTTTCATTCTTGTTTGAATAATACTAGTACTTGTATGTATTACTGTAACTATGGATATATTATAGAGTTAAAACATTGAAAATTGTTTTTCACTGCATTTTTATGTTTTATATGAACAATAAACAGGTTTTTTTATTTCTAAATGTTCATGGTTCTCTTCTTCCACTTTTCTTATGCCTGATATTTGTTGTAATATCATAAATTATACAAATCTTCTGATGTTGGGAAATGTAAATTCGCAGTCTTTACATATCTGAAAACATTTTTTGGTGTTTAAAGTTGTTCTGACTACAATACTTTTTTTATAATTAATTATTTTATATAAAAATTTATCATATGGTGCAAAGTTACCCTAAATGGCTAGGTAACTTTGAACCAGGTTAAAAATCCATTTTTTATTGCTTTTGTCCTTATTATTCCTTATTTTTTGATAGTCAAACATTAATTTAGGATCATTTCTTCTCTTTTATGCCCCTAGTTGCGACAATATTCTTCAAATAAGTGTGTGGCATATGAAAATAGAGAAAATGCGGATCAAAGTTACCCTGATTGCCTGTACCTCAGCTAGCACTTTTTTCGAACATTAATCTCTTTTTTCAGCATCAACTTACTTTTACTCACTATAGCTGTAAATTAAAAATCGCGTTAATTTAAAGGTAACTTTAGATAATGGATTTCAACAGTTTATTAAATATCGTGTTACTTATCGTGTTAAAAGTAATTCATTGAATTTACAAGGGGAGAGGTTATCTCTCTTGGGGACGCATTATTTTCTCCGATTCTAAGGACCTAATTTCAACGGGATTTGGTTCATTCAACGTAGATTACAACTACACCTATTTTCTGTATTATGAAATTTTATCTTAGAATTCAGTTACCAATATTTTCTAACATTAATGATGCAGTCTTTTTTTTTTTAATTCTATGATTGATTACTACGAAGTTTGGCTCACTCAAATTGGTTTTCGATTCTCCCCGGCACGTGCAGAGCACTTCCGGTACACGCTTTAGGTAGCGTTTACCCATGCTACAGGTTCGTTCGGAAAGAAGTTTGTTGGGGACACACTAGACGCTGCGGAATTCAATGGGTGCCTCCGAAATTAGGTTCATTTAAAAGGATTTCAAAAGATATGAAATCATACCAACTTGAGTTTTGTTTAAGGTTATTATTTACGGACCCCAGGCAACGCCGGGCAAGTCTGCTAGTATGAAATACCTAAATAAGCCTCGAAAGAAAACATTTCGTATTTGTATCCTCCATAATGAAAACCCTTGATACAATGTTATTAATACATTGTACTCGGGAAGCTTGAAAACACGTCTTATGGATATGTGTAATTTTACACACGAGCAGTGCTTTTGCATTTTATGTGTCATATTATTTCTTAGAAAACATACTCAAAATTTGCATTTTTACATTCAGAGTACTATGCATATAAATACTTCCTTTAGAAACAATACCATTATTACATAGCTACTAACTCATACTCTTTTTTGTACAACTAACATTTATTAGTAAATTTTTTCTTTTTAAATCGCCGTAATCTGGCGATAAAATCATGCAAAATGCTATCTTATTATATACAATCATTTATAATATAAACACGTTCAGATAAAATATTTTTGTTCCAAGTACAACGCCCATAGGCGGGGCTTCCTGTTTCAATGACGAAAGCGACCCGTCTCCAATGCGTTAAGAAAATTATGAATTAATTACTTATCGAATAAATTAACCACCAAATAATGAAACTACTGAGCGGAAAATATGCGGTTTTTTTTTTATTGCGGTAGAGTGTAGAAACAGGAAATATTAAACTTTTCATTTGGCATTTTTACTATCGCTTGCATATTTATATTTCTTTAGATAATTGTGATTTAGATTTTGTGTTAACTAAACTTGTATTAAATCAACATTACAAAATCCCATTTTATTTTAATTACCAGCTAAAATAAGCTAAATTATAACTGTTAAATATCTCCAAAATTGTTTATCTTTAATGAATTTCAAATACACTGGCAGTTTAAATTCTAAAAAAAAAAAAATAGTAACACTAAATTCTCTACAAATGTCATCAAAGAGTAAGAAGATTAGAAATGTCATTTGAATATTTAGAAATTAGACACTCTAGTATTGAAAATGCAGCAAATAATGATGTATCATGGAATTATGGGTTTAATATCTCATTTGTAGGACATTTACTAATTTGTACTGAAACTTAATTAAATAATTTAATTTTAACTACATATTTTCCAAAAAACTTTTAAAATGTTAAACAAAAAACATCTTTTTCAAAACTGATATTTTATTTAAAATATTTTGACAGCTGAAACATTCTTCATTAAATAAGTAAATAGAAAACAACAAAGGCAGCAAAATTCCTATTACATAATTTGTTATCTGTTATCTCTTATTTGTTATACGGCCATCAAGTTTTGACGTTTCCATCAAACTATTGACCCTTTAGTACAAAGCTTTGCATATATGCAAACAACAGTGTCTTGAATTGAATAGATTTTTTTTATTGGTATAAACCTAATTCACACCAGAAAATTAATATAGCAATATTTGCTTTAATTAATAGCAGACATTCCATTTTTAAATAAAGCGAAATTAACCCTTGAAACTTTCTGGTATAAAGTCAGATTCTCTGAAATACGTAATTTCTAGAACGTATTCTATCATGGGAATTAAAGGGTTAAAGGTTAAGTTTTATAAAGTAAATAATAACATAAAATAAGGTATTTAGAGACATACTTATTAAAATATTTACTAATTTGCATTGTTTTAGCGTAAAACAGTCACACGAGAGCAGTTTTTACTTTTATTGCAGATGTGCAACAGAAGAAAAATTTGACGTATTATATGAAAAATGCATCTCTGATTTTTTTCATTATTTTTCCTGTGTAATAAACCTTTCAGAGAATCATATATAATTTTTTCGAGACAAAATAATAATTCGCGCATTTAAGGGTTAATATATTACCAAAATAATGACATTCTGGTGTGTCATCTTAAACTCTAAAACCTATGAAAGTCTTAAAAAAATACATTTTTGTCAAGATTTTCAGTAAGGTATATAAATATAGCTTTACAATCCTAGCTTAAATAAAGAGAACTTGTTTCATTTTCCACAACCTAATATTCACTTCAGCAATTTTGCCAGACCTTGTATTCGAGTAATATCATTTGATATGTGGAGAACGACTTTTGCGAAAAAATGCCTTGAACATTTTAAAACAACCTTTATTTTCTGAATATTATTTCTGATAACACGGAGTTTTATCCGGTAAAGAAAAAAATGCGTTAAGGGGAGTGAGTACCTTTCGGAACCCAATTTCGCTCATAATAACATACTTTTTTCGATTCAACCGGTGTTGCCAGATTGGGAACTTTTTTGTCCCCAGATTGTTGATTGTCACCGCTCTTTTGAAATAGAAATATTCGGCCTTTTTAAAAGTAGATTAAAAATTCTGAAAAATAAGGCGAATTATGCTATTTTAAAAAAGTGGTGACAGTGAAATAATCAGAATTAAAAAAGTCCCCAATCTGGCAGCTCTGGATTCAATATAAGTAAAAAAGTTTCGCATATTTTGGATTGAAATTGATATAGTTTCAAGAATAATACTCTAAAAAATTGCTACAACATTTGCCATTTAAATATGTAATATATATTTTTGTACACTATATAATTTATATATAATAGTTAAAGAAAAATTATACACTATATGGCCAAAGGTGACCGGCCACTTGCGATTTTAGGCGTTTTGTTATTTATCTAGAAAAATACATGAGGAATTAACCTGAAACTCCAGGCGTCTAAACAGTATAATATAGGTCATATATTTCCGCAAAGATTTTTTCACGAAACCCCATAGGGAACAGTCAACAAATTGAAAAAGAACGAATACCTTTTGGACAACCCTGTCAAAACTAATTTAGCAAAAGCGTTCAAACTGTAAATTATGATTAAGTGGCTTATTGTAATAATTTGTGTTAATTTTTATGAGGATAGTATATGTACTCAAAGAAAAATTTAGGTTTTCATAAAAACTGTCTCAAATTTTGCCAAGTTTTTTGTGTATAATTTGAAGAGTTCTTAATATAAAAAAAGTTATTTTCAAAAAATATGACAAACAACATTCTACACAATCCCTGCAATCAGAATTAAAATATAGTAAAAATTGTATGAAAAATGAGCAGGTTTACAAAATAACGTTTCACTGCACGAACGCAATAAAAAATAATTTGCATAATGTGTTAGCTAAATGTATAGAGCAACTTTTCTGGAAGTCTCAAAAACATAGCTTGAAAATTCTGAAAGTTATCGTTGATAGAACAAGCTCAAAATCCGTTGTTCCTAAAATGAAGCAAAAAGATAAGGGGCTGTATCCATATATACATTGATGAGTGCTAATATAGCATACACAATATTGCACGCACTACTGTATTTGGATAAAACCCCTCATCATTTTGCTTCCTTTTGGGAATAACGGATTTTGAGCTTATTCTATCAACGATAATTATCAGACTTTTCAAACTATACTATTATTTTAACACAATCAAACTGATTGGAATTATTGAAAAACTGATTGGAAAACTGATTGGAATTGTGTTAAAATAATAGTACATGTACGTATCCATCGTTTATATGGAGTTCCTTTACCTGCGGTTTATTCTGTTGAGCTGTCTACATGACAGACCAGATGTTCTACCATTAAGGTTATCTGAGCGAAATATGCTGGCTGGTTGTCGGCCCAGTTAGCTTAAACGGAAAAGCATTGGCCTTGTAAGCTAAGGATCTGGGTTCGATTCCCAGCCTGGGCATTTTTTCGCTCAGTTGGAAATATTCAAATTCGTATTTTCAAACTATGTTTTTTGAGATTTTCACAAAAGTTGCTCTATACATTTAGCTAACACATTATGCAAATTATATTTTGATTACATTCGGGCATGCGCAATGAATAATTATTTAGTAAACGTGTTCATTTTTCATACGATATTTATTATTTTAATTCTGATTGCAGGGTATTGTGTACAATCTTGTTTCTCATATTTTCTGAAAATAACTTTTTTTATATTACGTACTATACATATTATAAGTAAAAAACTTGGCAAAATTTGGGACTCTTTTTCTAAAAACTTTAATTTCTCTACGAGTATACATGCTATCCTCATAAAACTGAACATATTTGTTTCAATAAGACACTTAATCATAATCTACAGTTTTAACGCTTTTGCTACCTTAGTTTTTACAGGGTTATCCAAAAGATATTCGTTATTTTTCAATTTGTTGACGGTCCCCAATGGGGTTTCAGGAAAAAATACTCATGGAAATGTATGAACTGCAGCATTCTGTTTACACACCTGGAGTTTCAGGACAATTCCTCATGTAGTTTTTTTTTATATTTAACAAAGCGTCTAAAATCGCAAGTGGCCGGTCACCTTTGGCCGTATAGTGTATACTTACCTCTATTTCTTACAATATAACTTTTGAAAAATAAGAGAAACTAAATTTTTACATGAAATTAAAGCTAAATATTACCTTTATTCTGTAAACCTAAAACATTGAACTTATCAAATGTTTTAAAATTTTTTATTAAAAATTAACCATGATAAATGCTTAAAATTAAAAAAAATAATAATAATTCTAAATTTTTTTTATTTAAACTTTTGTTTACAATTTTCATGTTGTGGCAATTTTTTAGAGCTAGGTTATTATTCTTGAAACTGTAGCAATTTCGCACCAAAATATGCAAAACTTATTTGTTTATGTTGAATCGAAAAAAGTGTGTTATTATGAGCAATATTGGGTACCGAAATTGACTAACTCCCCTTAATATTTTTCCCTTGTGAATATGCTGACATTCTGTGAGGAACTGTGTGTGTGGCTTCCGACGAGCAGTCCAATGCAGCATCCTACCCCCCCCCCCCCCCCTCCGCGGAAAAAAGGTTTTTTTAATTTTCTAGTAACCGAAATATCAATTAAAAATACTTTAAAAACACGAAATAAATATCATATAAGGGCTTTAAAAATGACTGTATAAATTGATAATTTATAATAGAGTATAATAATTTATTTATCGACTACCAGAAAGATAAGTTATTTATTGACAATACAGAGATGTAATTTATTTTCTGGTGTTGCAAAAGTATATTTCTTTACTTCTATGTATAAAACAACTCTATTTGGTAAATGTATTAATTTTCACATACGCTTGAATTATCACTACTATCATCACTAGACTCGTCTCTCGTCACTCGACAGGCACATAGTTATCACCTTGATAATTTTCATGTTTAAGTATGTGCGCTTGCATCGAGCCAAGCACACATTTTATTTTACAAACTTTAATAATCATTTTAATATAGTATATGAAATCATAACGCAAAATTACGCCATTAAATAGCCTAAGGCGTCTACGCATTTAACCGACCCAATCCGTCACTAATAGATTCCTGAAACAAATAATTCACCAAAATGCTTAAAATATTCAAGAACAACTCTAATTTCAAAACATATCACCTTTTCATGGCTTCATTTTAGGTATACGAAACAGGAGATCCGGCCCTTAATGTCGAAGACGTTGTTTGATCTTCAAAGTTAAAAAATCTCAACTGCAATCAATGTTTTGGTACTATTCGCCACATTTAGGTAGTTATGGGGGTATTTCATATTGGGCAATGTCTATTCTAATGGGATATTCTGTTAAATAAATTGTTTTAAATGCAGTGAAATGTTTCGCTCTTTGTATCTAAAGTTGATATATATTATTATATATATTGTTCAAGCGTTAGGATTTTACGTACAAGAACGTTAACTCATATATGGGTTGTCACATTTTGTATCTAAAGTTCGGATACTTCATTATATAGCATTTGTATAATGTTCAAGCTTTAGGATTTTACGTACAAGAAATTTAACTCATTTATCGGTCGTCACATTTAGGCACAATGACCTTACGGATGACAGGAGACATGGTTTGGTTTTACTGTGATAACATAAGATAATAATTAGATAAAATAAGATTTAGAACGAGGACAAATATTATATGGAAGTTCTAATATATTTAAAACACAGGGTGGAGATTACATGCAAAAAGATTGGTTTATCATGAATTTTTATTAATAGTAATAATACAATGAAACGAGTATGCACATGATTATAAGATAGTAAAACCATGGAACTATAAATAAAGAGGAACTGACATATACTTAACCTTCCGTCTACCAGACGGGTCCATTGGACCCGACATGTACATTCAAAATATTTATTCAAACCAGAAATTTCTTCAAAACAAACTAAATGTATAAATCAGACAATAATAAGTTAAATAAACAAATTAAATAGTTTTAAGTAAAAATTCTGGTGTAGAATGTTTTTATAAAACTTGAGTAAAATTTCCGGTAGTTCTAGGGTTAAAATAGTGAAGTTTCAACTGTAACTGCTTTCACAGGGGTTGATTACGTCGGGGGAAACTTCCACCAATAAATTTAAATAGAAATTTTCTGCTTAATTAAACGCCTTATTAATGAAAAATTTCAGTGATAAATAATGGCAGAAACAGATATTAATTTTTACTGGTGGAAGTTTACTTTGGTGGTAGCCAGGCGCTGCGTTTCCGCCATATTGTGACAACCTAGACAACCTCCTGTCGGTGTTGGTGAAGAAGTTTATAATACATGGGCAAACTGACACCAGTAAAAAGAAATAGAAATTTTTATCATATTTGTGAGAAAATAATTCCATGAATAAGGCGCTTAAATAAGACGAAATTTTCTATTCAAATTTACTGGTGGGAAGTTTGTCTCGGCGGTAATCAGTAATTGTTGAAATGATTAAAAAAAAAAAAGCCTCCATCTTGTGACAACCCCCACAGTTACTTCACTCGCAACTGGTAGACAGTACACTATATTTCTCCTCCTATTTATTCTTAACTCCATTAGTAAAACACACAAAGTTTTCCTTCTAAACAAAGAATCGAGACGGCAGCCCTGCATTACTCTTAAATATCCTAATGGTAGATCTCTTCTTGCCTGATATTTGTAAACATGATCATTGTCGTCTTATTCATGATTCTGCTGTCCCTTTTCGTGGAAATTCCGTGCATTCCCGCTAAAAGTGTGATTGCATTCCCAAGAGGAATGAGTTTCATGAATCTCCATACAACGTTACTCTTTTCAGTGCTATGTCGTACACATTGCAAGAACGCAAAAACAATGATGAACAGCTTCGACACATCTCACTTAGACGTAGACTTCAAACATCTAACACCATATGTACCCAAAGTTAGAAAAAAATACTATAAATTTGCCAGTAATCTGGTACATGTGTTATCCCTTCAAAAACTCTGACAAGCAAGTAAATGTAGACAGATTTACTGATTTATCCGAACTGGCGTGTTATTGTAAATTAATCCATTTTCAAAATTATACAGAAATCTCTGTACTTTTCATATTACGTAGAAATGTGTGTAACAATAGAATATTATACTGACATAGCTGGCAACTCCTGCGCATTTCATACCACAAAAAATTAATATTAAATTTTACTTTTTTTTTAAGCCGTAATCTGCCGATTAGATAACACAAACTTTTCTATTGGGTTGGCAACTAAGTTCCCGCAGTTTTTTTAAATAGAAGTTTTCTACCGGAATTTACATTTTGTTTTTTGCATAGAGTTAGCTTTTGTTGGAATGCAGGTATATAAAATGGAGTGTCAAGTTGAGAAAAAAGAGCATTGTTGACACCTCCTCCTCTTTGCTTTTAATCAAGGTTTGAAGGCCGCAAAAGCTGCTCGCGACATTTGTGCTGTGTATGGCGAGGATGCCATAGCTGAAGGAACCGCACATGATTGGTATGCCAAGTTCAAAAATGGAAACTTTGATATCAAAGGCGCACCTCGTTCTGGCCGTCCAGTTGAATTCGATGAGGAGCGATTAAACAAACTTTTGGACGAAAATTCGCGTCAAACGACAAGAGAACTCGCAGAGAAAATGAAATTCTCCCACACTTCTATAGAGAAGCACCTTCACTCGATGGGAAAGGTTCAGAAGCTTGGAGCATGGGTTCCGCATACTTTAAGTGACAAAAACAAAAACCAACGAGCCACAATCTCCGCTGGTTTGCTTGCTCGTCACCGCTCAACTCATGGAAACAAGCAACGATTTCTTTACCGAATCGTTACTGGCGAGGAAAAATGGTGCCTGTACATTAATATGAAGCAACGAAAGGAATGGCTTAGCCCAGGTAAATTACCAACACCGCGTGTGAAACAAGATCTTCATCCACGTAAAACGATGTTGTGCGCATGGTGGGACTGGGAAGGGATCATCCATTACGAATTGCTTGAACGGAACCAAACAGTCAACGCGGAACTCTATGTACGACAAATGGAACGACTCAACACGGCTATTCAAGAGAAAAGACCTAATCGGCAGCATGGAGTCCTTTTGCTGCACGACAACGCCCGCCCTCATATCGCCAATATGACCAAGGAAGCCATTCAAAAGCAGGGCTGGGAAGTGCTGCCGCATCCGCCGTACTCTCCCGATTTGGCTCCAACGGATTTTCACCTTTTTAGATCTCTAACAAATGCTATGCGCGGAGTTTTGTTCAATACTAATGCAGAATTGAGAACTTGGTTGGATGAATTTTTCGAGTCGAAACCGAGGGATTTCTACCAACGAGGTATTGAAAATCTTGTTGAACGTTGGGAAGAAGTTGTAAGCATCAAGGGAGAATACATTGTTGATTAATTAATTGTTACTTTTATTGAAAAATAAACTTTTAAATAATTTTAAAAAAAACAGCGTAAACTTAATTGCCAACCCAGTTGGAATTCCACAGTTGACATTCCATTTAAACCTTTTCGACTCGGGCGTCTCTTACACAAATTCTATTCGGTTTACACCACTTTTAAAAAGAAGTTTCCTTCAGGTACAGAATTTCAAAAATGCTGTAATTAAATAAGGCAAATTTTATTTTCCTTTATTACTGGTGCAAAAACAAATTTTGCAAAGAAAAAAAATGCATTTAAAAACACGGCGGGAATTTAGTTGCCAACCCACTTGGATTTTATAGCTGACATTACATTTTAATGATCTGAAAGGGCATAGCCGGATAAGCATTGGGAACATGCCTTTTAATCAAATTTCCTCATTTTTTTCCTAGACGTAGCTACGTATCTGACAATATATTTCTCCTATTATCACCCTATAAATATTGATATTTAATGAGAAAAAGAATGGTTTTTCGATTTTTTCAAAAACAGATTTTTTCAAAAACTACTGCACGGAATTTCATGCTATTAATTGAGGATATATAGATAATAAAGATGCATAACTGGTAATTTTTTTATAATTTTCTGTTCATAAAAACTGTGTGAAATAGCGAAATAAAAATTTAAAAATATAAAAATCATATCTTATGGTTATCCGAAAATTACCATTTTCTTGTAAAAAATTCTCCATGTGTGCCCGTATATTCTATATAAATGCCGAAATTTTGCGTTGGGTACTACATATAAATATTTACAAAAATGTATATCAAAATTATAGAAATTCATTTTAAGGCGTTATTTGGGGCGGAGCTACTTCACTTCAACGTCCGGAGAATTTTTGGAACAAAGTCAGCAGACAATATGTCAACTGGTGTATTTTAGATTCTATTAGCATATAAGACATGTTTTCAACACCATGTTCATTTTGATATCGACAATGTTGAGAATGTTGCCCATGTGTTCATTAAAATTTAAAATACAGCAATTCTGTAACTGTTTATTCCAAAAATTCTTTGGGTGTGGATGTTGAGTAGCTCCGCCCAAAATAACGCCTTAAAATGTATTTCAATAATTTTGATATACATTCTTTTAAATATTTATATGTAGTACCCAACGCAAACTTTTGGCATTTATATAGAATATACGGGTACACATGGGAAATTTTTTACAAGAAAATGGTAATTTTCGGATAACCATAAGATATGATTTTAATATTTTTAAAATTTTATTTCACTATTTCACACACTTTTTATAAACAGAAAATTATACAAAAATTACCAGTTATGCATCTTCTGTATCTATATATCCTCAATTAATGGCATGAAATTCCGTGCAGCAGTTTTTGAGAAAATCCGTTTTTTGAAAAATCGAGAAACCATTTTTATCTCATTAAATATCAATATTTATAGGGTGATAATAGGGGAAATATATTGTCAGATATGTCGCTACGTCTAGGAAAAATATCAGGAAATTTGATTAAAAGGCATGTTTCCAATGCTTATCCGGCTATGCCCTTTAACGTAAATTAACTCCATAAAAAAAACAGAATATAGATTCCGGTAGAAAAAGTGTATTAAAACAAACTGCGGGAACTTAGTTGCCAACCCAATATTTAATTTTTGTGGCTTAAAGAAGCGTAAGAGTTGGCAGCTATGAACTGAAATATGTGTAAGAATGTTGCACAGATATATGTGTAGGAACAAACTATTACACAGAAATATGTGTAAGAATATTACATAGATATATGTGTAAAAAATTTTCACTGAAATGTGTGTAAGTATTTCGCAGAAATGTGTGTAAGCATTTAACAGAAATGTGTGTAAGTATATTACATGGATATATGTGTAAGAACACAACTTTATACAGAAATATGTGTACCCATGTACACACAATAAATAATTATACTTAAAATCGTGGCTTTTGTGTAATCGTAGCTGAATAGACAATATCTAGAAAGTCATATTTCCTTAGATCATATCCCGTTCGGGTAAGTATTGTTTGGTTACTGTAGATAGAATTAGAGATTTTCTCCTCTTGATGTAAATGTATAATTGAAAAGTGACTATTTAAATTGATATAAAAATTAATTTAATAAAACATCGAAATAGTACTGTCTTCGCAATACTCAATACAATTTCGTATTTTAACGAAATGTTTTACAGTATATTTATTTACATTATACAGGTTTTGTGTACGAGACTATTCGATTCTAAAAACACTGTAACAAAAAGATGGCATATTGTAACTATAAAATCAGACGATTCTATTTCTTGTAAATTGTGGGTACGCAGTTTTTGTGGTACTTAGATAAACCTGCTATAAAGAGAACAAGCACACGAAGGATATGAGTTTGCTCTTCATGTAATTTTCTTTTGCGACATTTTCCTCTTGAGCTCTGTGACGTATGCAGCGTACGTCTTGTTATTTTGGTCATTTCCGACAATGACATACGTAGCGTTCGTCATGATGTCTCACCAATTTTTTAATTGGACATTCCAAATTCTCACCAGAAAGTTTTAACTTTTTTTTTTTGCTTTACAAGATGATGGATTTTCCATAAATAAATTAAAAGAAAATTACCAATTAAATTTTTGTGGTGTGAATTCAAGATTTATATTAAAAAGATCTGCTAGAGGCGGCAACGCTGCTGGCTAGTGACATACATTTGTTAACAGCGCCAGAGCGGAAGGTGTTAAAAAAATTTAGTTCACAATTTACTCCCCAAACTATAACGGTTGAGCTATGTATACAAAAATCTGTCGATTTTGTATATTATATTGAAATATATGTACACACGTGCAATTGACACAATAAACTGTGTACTTCAGAGTTATCTGATAACTTCTTTCACAATTCAGTAGCCTAAAGTATTATCATCAAAATTTGCAGGACAAAGTGTATTTTCAAATTAACACAAAAGGGTGTGTATTTGACAATTTATTCGCCACATTGCACATATAGACAAATTGTTTTTGTATCATCATTATACTTGTTTTAATGTGTACATTCATGCATTTATTGTTTACAGTGCATGTTCTAAATTCCATAAATAAAGCAGTAAAATGTACTGTTTATTTACACTTAATAAAAATACCTATATTTGAATTAAAGCATAAACAGAAGTCTTTTAGAATAAATACCGAATATACGCATTCCTCATTATATACACACTATACACAGTATACACTTTATACAACGAATAAATATCAATAAATACATTTTAAACTTTGACACGTATATTTGAAGCAAATGTAGGCGCTTGTATGCTATTATCTGTAAACAATTTTCTCTTTGAAGTTTATAATTGCTTCTGAAGAACAAATTTTGCTTAAAATGCAGTGCAAGCCCTCTCGATTCTCATTAGAAATGGAAAGTGATTCCGAAATGCATCAGGAAACAGAAGATTAAACATGAAAACCATTCAATAACGTCAACTAAATAAAGGGGAAATCGTATGTGGCATAAAGGGTAAAAGATATTTAGGAAATAACGCTGAGTAATTTTAATGCTGTCTAGCGATAAATAAGTAATTCTGCAAATATTGCTTCCTTAAATGAAATTCTCTTTGAAGTATATTAAGAATAAAGAACATGAATTAAGTTTTCTACTTTAAAATAAATTGGGAAATAAATGTGTAATCAGAGGCGGTTAGATTTCCTACATTACAACAACAATTATAATTTTTAATTCATCAAAAGTATTGTTGATAATAACAAGTAGCTGTTAATTTCGAATCTAATTTCCATACTGCTATAGATAACTCAGCATCTAACACAGTCGATAATATCTCCGGAATTTTAAAATTTACATTTGTAAATTCTTGAAAGTGTTATTTATTTACAGGTTTAAATGATTAGTTATTAGCGATGTTAGTTTGCTTAATTTTTACTTTAAGATTGAGCAATAATTTTGTGTAAATACTTGTAAATTTTTCGTGTAAATTTTTGTCTAAAATTATAACATGGAACTATGAATAAGAGGGAATTGAAATATCCTCAAAATGGTGAAGCTTCATCCGATACCGGTTATTCAGATGCTGATTTCTCCACTAGCAAACTTCCACCATTTGAATAGAATTCCCTCCTTATTGCAACATTTCTGTCATAATTAAGTCTAGAATATCAATTCCTTTTTATAGGTGAAAGTTTGCCCTTGCGGTAGTCAGACCTTGCAATTCCGCTGTATTTTAACAACCTAAACAATACTCCTGTCGATACCAGCGAATTAGCTAAACGCCGGGGTAAACTTCCACCAGTGAATTTGCATAAAAATTTTCATCCTTATTTAAACGTTAAATTCATGCAGAAACTCTTTCATAATTATGTCAGAAATTTCTATTCGATTTTACTAGCGGGAATATTTGTACAGGCTTTATTAAGAACCTGACACAATGAAAACAAACAACAGTTGCCATTTTGTGACAACTTCCTCAGTTATTTCACTCGCAACCGGTAGATGCTACACTATGTGTCACCTCCTCTTTAGTAATAGCTCCATTGACTATGATGCCTAACAATCCATGGTAAAACGGCTAGCAGATATTTAGACAATTTTCGCATTTTGAACGAATTTGATATTAACTATACTTTTCTTTAACGAAACATCTTAATTATTCAAAATATCAGTACATGTATTATCATTTTAAAATGCTTTCTGGCATATCGATGGTGTGGAATTTTCCCATGAACTGAACAATAACATTCTTCTTCGCTTTATTGTCATATGATATCGCTTACATAAAAAGTTGCAAGCTTCATAATATCTATAGTCACGTTAATGATATAATATGGAATAAACTAGGGAAGACGGGCACAGTGCACAACTTTTGAAGTTTTCATCTTTTTCTTCTAAAATTTGCAAAGCAGTAAACATGAAAATGTTCCTGATTATACCTTAGCCAGGCCTCTCATCCTGTCCGTTTTTTATATAACACGTTTTTCAACAAAAAAAATTTCTTTGTAGAATTTTCTTACAAATTTTGTATAAACCTATCCGAAAGGTAATTTTGGTTGCCTATGTTGTAAAAACTTAGCACGAAATATTTTCTTGAGAAATGCTGGTATTTAGAAAACGGACCTGTGGGAGGACCCTTAGTTCCTTATTTTCATTTATTAATATTATCAAAACAAATGTCTTAATAGATTTTTAAAGAAAAATGTTTTTAAGGCATGTAAGACTTAATAATTGTCCCTCTGACCCATGTCTGCGGTACTGTCAGAAACCACATGGGACATAGTGAACAGAAAACTACAATTTAATGCATATTTAAAGGTATACTTAATCAGAAAACTTTAGTCATATCTTTTAATCTACACAAACAAAACATTGATTGACTTTTCATGCATAAAACCACGTAAAAGAATTTTTGAAAAGCATCACATTATATGCAAAAATATCTATATCAACGCTTTAATTGCATTTTTAATTTTACATGAATATTTTTTAGAATGTGTTAAATATTATGTAAATAACATAACTTTAAGAACAGTTTTCTTTGGAACATCTTGATGACTGAAGTTAAAGTAAATTTTAAAAATGCACAGTTATACTTATATTCAAGTTATATACAGGGCTCGTACGGGTACCGTTATTTTCTAGGCCAAATATCAGAATTTTTTTTATAGGAAAATAAATCTAGTTTCAACGAACGAAATTTTGTCAGATTTAAAGATAGACTTTCCATAAGAAAATGATGGTACCAAAGAAGTTTTTAATCTGGAAATTCCAGGACCCGTACGAACCCCGATATAATTGTTATGTTCTTTATAAAAATGAAGAAAAAGAACCATGTAACTTTCTTATTTTTATCTCAAATTAATGATTTAGCAGTGATTATTCTCGATATATTAAAATTGCTCAAACCACAAAAGTATTTTTTTTAATCATTTCATAACAAAATATAATAGAACATTTTTGTAAACAGCAATTTTAATTTTAATCGCAAAGAAAATATGTTGTTGTTAATGTTTATGTTTTTCTATTGAATATTCCAGTATTAAATCGGTTTAAAAAAGGTGGTCCACTGTTCTCCACCTTGAGGTTATTCAGTGTACCCCATGTAGTAATGAAATAAGAAGATGTTCCAAAATATTTTATATGAAATAAATCTGCAGATTTTGCATATATTTACTGATAAATGACTATCCTTCCTTTAAACTTCCATTGACTTTTCTTCTATACTTCTACGCTTTTTTAATCAAGAATCTAAAATTTTTAAGAAGCATTTTTTTAAATGGATTTGATAGTATTTTACTTAAGGGGGTCCGGGACACATTTTAAAATAATTTTTATTTATTGATTTAAAATCCTGAATTTTTTTATGATAGTTAACCTTATCATTTGTAAACAAAATCACATGAAAAAACTTCTCAGAATTAAAAAAAAATTAAATTTAAAATTTATTAAAAAAGTGGGGTAAATTAAAATCGTTATAACTCGAAATGTGATTTATAGAATTTAATTTTTTTTTCATTTAAATAAACAGAAACATATAAGTTTTAATTTTTATTCAGCATTTTGGAAAATATTAATTTATAAAAAAATTAAAAATATTTAACGAAAAAAATTCAAAAAAAGTGGTGCAACTTTTTTTTTTTTTAAATCATATTTTCAAAAGTAAATATTTTTTTCAAATATGCCGAATCAAGATTAAAGTAAAACAATTGAAAAATATATGTTCCAAGTTTGAACCTTGTATCTTTAACGGTTCTCGAGTTATAAGAATTTAAATATGAAAAATGGTGAAAAAAACCTATCATGAAGAAAAACGCATTTTTACAAGAAGTCGTTTTCATGACAGCCGTTGCTTGAAAGCTAGATTTTGAAAACAAACCAAAACGAAAAAAAAATAATATTTTTTTGTTCTAATTCAGATAGAAACATGATTTAAATGTCATTTTAAGCAGGAAAAAACAGAGAATTTTTTTATGAAATAAAATATTTTTCCTAAATTTGAAGATTTTTGTGTCCCGGATCCCCTTAAAAGTGCAAATAATATTTAGCCATATGTCGCGGGAAAAATCGAGACGTACAACAGTTCACCCTTTTAAATATAACTTTTTTCCAAACAATACTCTCAGAGGTAGATCTCTATTGTAAATATACAAATGTTGTAGAAAGCTATTAGCCCCTAATATGCTATTTCATCCAGACAACAATTAAAGAGTCGTTACAAAAAAATTACGTTACACCTAACCATAAGCCATCCGTAAAACGAAGCAGGTATATCATTGTGCGGTGAAATATATATAATCTGCTGCAATTGTTTTAAACGTCTAAACATATTCATTTTTACACCATCCTATAGGGAAAAAAAAGTACTTTTAAATACTATTTGTTTGAAAACTGCATCTCAATTTATTTTTGAGAAATTAATTTTTTGTAGTTTTTAATACCATTTATGTAATGGTGGCAAGTGAAGTACTCCATTTCTGTAGAAAGTAAAGGGAAAATAGTAGATTACGATGTATTTTTGTTTCCATTTTCTCATAACAACTGAAAAAAAATTGTAATTAAAATACATGCTAAGCCAAGACTATCGTCTGCTATAAAAATGTATTTTAAACAATATTTGTATAACTTATTTTCTCCGCATTTACTTAATTCCTATCGAGGAGCTGAAAGAATACAATTTTATTATTTTTTTACAATATTTTTCGTTTCCAACACAATCGCTTCGGGCATTTTTTGAAATATATTCTGCCTCTATCAAAAAATTTACCATTACAGTATATTATATAGTTTCTGAATAAGAGAAACTACCAATTGGATGCGTTTGAAAGAAAAACTGAATTTAAAAATGAGTCAGAGAATAAGTAGTTTGGATTTGAGTACACCCTTAATACGACGATTTTTTCTTCAACCGAAGAATTTTCTTCTAAGAATTTTTAATTTGTTTTTTCTATAAGAATTGGTACTATCAAAAACTTGTCAATATAAAACTTGTAGATAATAAGAAGATATATAATAAATTCATGCGAATTTTATATCTTGTGAATTGAAGAAGTTATAGAATTTTTTCTTCTTCAACCCCGTCTTTTTGTTTTCATTTTTAATTTTATGCGGTACGAATTGGTCCTATCAAAAACTTGTCAATATAAAAGTTGTAGATACCATTAAGAATATTTATAACACATTTAATTGGATTTTATATATTGAGAATTGACGAAGTTATGAACTTTTTCTTCCCAAAACCCTATTTTCTGCGCGCCTTGAAAACATTTTTAATTTTATCAAAAATCTGTCATACATAAATTTTTGGCCCTTTTTATAGAAGTAATAATAACTTTAAACTGATTCGATATGTGTTATAATTAAGACGTTATGGGGGAGTTTCCGGTTTTCACAAGTACCCTTGGTCCGGTTTTGCCCATTAACGAACTTAGCCGAGATTTTATGCCCCTTGATTTTATGTATCAGTTTGGAAGAGATTTGAGCAGAATTATGGAAGTTATCTTCTCCATAAAAAATGATATACATATATATATAGGAGTCATTCTCTGAAAAGAGGTAATTTTATGTCCCAGGGGTCTTAAAGACATATTTTTTAAATTACAATAAGAAAAAGTGATTCAAACTAACAATATTAATCAGTTATACATATAAACTGTAATTATTTGCTTATTGAAATTCAAATATGATAAATTAAATGTATTTTTCAATGCAAATATCATTCCCTCACTATGTCCCTATACATACATGTAGGAAAGAAAATGCTTTCTCTGAAATTGCAGCACGTATATTTATAATTATTTTTTTCTCAATTCATTAAACATATTTAAACAAATATTTATCCATTTAATGATATTTATATTTTATATAATGAAAGAATTTGGGCACTTTTTAATGATGTCCCTAGTATTTGTCATCATTCCCTCACATAACTATAAATTTGCCCCTGTTTGCTTAGTAGAAAGCAGCACATGCTTTATACAGGTTGCAATATGTTATCTATCGCCGACCTTTAATTTCTCAACCGTTGGTCGTAGACATATAGTTCCAATTACAGAAATGTTTCAAATGAAGTAAATATTCATGTTGTGGCATTATTTAAAGTAAAAAGTCAATTCTATAAAAGTTACGAAATCTAACCTTTTATACGGTCCCTCAGTCCCTATAGTTATATTTAGTAAAAGTTTACACATATCATACACATTTAATACAAAAGGTTTGACATCTGTACTACAAAAACTGACACAGTTATTAAATTTCAAATTTTGATATTTTTGCACATGATTTTTTCTTTTATTTAGGGATCAGATAAAAGATTAATTAAAATAATTCCAGATCAAAATCAGTGTGCTTGTCCTTTATACGGCGAAACAACCTTTAGCCGGTATCGCCAAATCGGGATATCACCAAAGAGCGTTATTTTATCTAAAAATTTGAGCTGACTTTTAGGGGTCGCATACAAAGCGAAAAATGAAATATTGAAATTAAACAGAAAAATAAATATAAATTTATTATAATATCAGAAAATGGTATACTATAAAAAATAAATACATAAAACGCCGGAAACTACTAGAGATACTGCTCCATTGGTGGCAATGCATAATTGAATGCGTGACAGTACTGAGTCCTGGACCCGTTAGAGCATAGCAGATATGCACACTGTGCGACTATCAGGGATGATGCGCTGCTTCAGTTAAACCGAAGAAGTAGTCTCAGTCACGTAGACATTAATGCCCCGATATAGACATTGATAGCCTTGATGCGATCAGCAGAGGTAGAAGTCCATCGGAGTCAAGTCCGGTGAACGCCGTGGCTACTTTATCGGACCACCATATCCAAGGATCTGTTGACCGAATTTGGTGGCCAGATACGCCCGGACGTTTGATGTTTTATGCGGAGAGGGCTCTATCATTTTGAACCACACCCGGCATGCATGTCGGAGAAGCAGCTCTTAAAACCAGTCACGTACCGTGTTTTGTAGGAGATGCAGTTAACGATCACCCGTTAAGGTCCCATCGTAGAAGATGGGTCCAACAATCTAGGTTCCCCATATACCACACCACACGTGCCGTACTCTCCGGGCGATGTGGAGGTTTTCAGGTCGCATCATCCTTTTAATTCTCCCACAATTTGCACACCTGCTATGCCCTAACGTGTCCAGGACTCAGTACTGTCACGCATTCAGTATTGTGCATTGCCACCGTTGGAGAACACTTTGAGCAGTATCTATAGTAGTTTCCGGCGTTTTATGTATTCATTTTTTATACTAGGCCGTTTTCTGATATTATAATAAAATGATATTTATTTTTCTATTTCATTTCAATATTTCATTCTTCTTTTTCTATACGACCCCTAAAACTCAGCTCAAATTTTTAGATGAAATAACCCTCTTTGATGATACCCTGATTTGGCGATGCCGGCTAAAGGTGGTTTTGCCGTAAAAAGGACATTGTACCCTGATTTTGATCTCGAATTACTTTAATTCATCTTTCAACTGATTCCTCAATGAAAGACAAAGTCATGTGCAAAAATCTCAAACTTTGAAATTTAATAACTGTGTCAGTTTTTGTAGTACATATGTCAAACTTTTTGTGTTATATGTGTTATGATATGTGTAAACGTTTACTAAATATAACTATAGGGACTAGGGGGGGGGGGGGCGTATAAAAACTTAGATTTCGTAATTTTTATAAAATTGATTTTTTACTTTAAATAATGCCACGACATGAATATTTACCTCATTTTAAACATTTTAGCAATTGGATCTATATGTCTACGACCAACGGCTGAGAAATTAAAGGTCGGCGATAGATAACATATTGCACTCTGTATGTGTCTAAGACAGTTTTTACAATCGTGGAAAATAAAAGTAAACACCCCCTACTAACGCTTCAACAAATTACCGTAGAAGACATTTACTGGTACCGAACGATTGGAAATAAAGTCTACTTATAAATGATGTATATAAAATTTGCTTAGGGGGGCATCTACATATTAAAACTAACCCAAACTTCATTTTTTCAATGGCAATACTCAATTTTAACGAGATATTTCAAAACTTCGGTTCACACTATGCCTAGATGCCAAATTTTAAGTCATTTGAATGATTAGTTTTTGAATTATAACCATTCAAAATTTAGTGCTTTTAATGTTAAATTACACCTTCATATTAGATGTAAATTTCCAACTGGGCGAAAAATGTCCGGACCAGGATTCGAACCCGGGATCTCCTGGCTGAAGCCGCCAGTGCTCTGCCATCTGAGCTCTGCCATCTGCCATTTTTCGACCAGTTGGAAATTTACATCTAATATGATTTGTTTACCAATTAGAATAATTGTGTGAAAATTAATCTAGTACATCTTCATATTTTCATTAATATTCTCTTCAAGCATTTTGTGAAATTAAAAATGCAGACCATATAGCACTTTTGTTTAACTCTGAGGTAAGTTGGAAAGGAACAACAAAGCTTTTTTTGAAATAAATATGAAGATATCTAGCCTCATTGCATTTATACAATTATATTAATAATACATTTGTAACAGAAAATTCGTCTCTTTGTTAAGTTACAAAATATGAAATTAATAGTTACTGTTACTGCTCTATTAGGCATTCTACTGTGAATAGAGTTTACTTTTAAAATGATAAGAGATATTTGTTATAGAAAGTGTGTGTGTGTGTGTGGGGGGGGATAGTGATTTTACAGATGTTTCGGTGGGGCGCGGCCAATAAATGTTTGGGAACCACTGGTGTAGAGACTGAAGAGGTTGTCACAAAATGACGGTTATTTTTTTTTACATCGGAACAACAGTTTCTGATTACCGCCAAAATAAACTTCCACCAGTAAATTTTGAATAAAACTTTTTACGTTATTTTAGCGACTTATTCATGCAAAATTTCTCCCACAAATATGGCAAAATTTTCTATTCCTTTTTTACTGGTGATAGCTGGCCCTGTTTTTATAATTTCTTTCACTGGCACTGACAGGAGGCTATCTAGATTGCCACAATATGGCAGAAACGCAGGGCCTGACTAATGCCGAAGTAAACTTCCACCAGTAAAAATAAATATCTGTTTTGCGGTAATTATAACTGAACTTCTGCATTAATTAGACGTTTAAAAAAGGAGAAGTTTTCTGTTCAAATTT
Organism: Maratus speciosus; assembly: GCA_963932465.1. Taxonomy (NCBI): domain Eukaryota; kingdom Metazoa; phylum Arthropoda; class Arachnida; order Araneae; family Salticidae; genus Maratus; species Maratus speciosus. Next base: position 163,132,856 of record OZ010796.1, read on the forward strand.
ACTGGTGGAAGTTTGCCCCTACGATAATGAGCCACTGCAAAACCGGTTACAGTTGAAGCTTCACCATTTTGAAACATGTCAATTCCTCTTTATTCATACTTCCATGGTTTATTTAAGTGCCCATTGTTCCTGGGACGGGCTTACTGGATAATAGTGGGGTACTTTCCACCGGCGCATATGTTCCTACCTAATGGTTGGTGCTCCGGTTGGATGATCCAATCCCAGTACGTAAAAAAAAAGCTTTTAATTATTTTCAAATAACTTTTTTTTCGTAAATTCTGGTGTCATTGAATCATTTCAGCATTTCACGCATATGAGTAGTTTGAAAGAGTTAAAAATATAACTTTATTTCTTGTCAATGTTTGGTTGGTTGTATTTATGACGGCCAATTATCTGCACGAGGGATATGGCTCCTGGGGGAGTGCCCTTCGTGGGGTGTCTTTCTAAAGGAACCTAACCCGTATTAACGCTTGGAAATCCAAGGTTCGAAGAAAACCACGAAAACTCCGAACGATTAGGCCGACAGGCGCGATTGGGTTCGAACCCAGCACTTCCCCTTTGTCAATGGAAACAAAGTTTATAATTTATCTAAAGTGATATAAATCTGGTACCAGACTTTCGAATTAATAAAATGTGAGTATATTAAATATAATGTGTTTTCCACATGTTTATGGGATATATAATACTTTTTTTGTTATAAACTGAACTTGTATATTGTTCATAATGAAGAGTACGAATATTTTTTCCAACTGGATTAAATCATATTTAAGGCTGGAGTAGCACAGTCGAAGTTTTTTCCAACAGAGCGAAAAATGTCCAGACCAGGGATCGAACCCGGATACTTGGCGTGCCATGCCAATGCCTTACCTGATAGCCTAACAGGTAAGGCATTGGCACGGCACGCCAAGTATCCGGGTTCGATCCCTGGTCTGGACATTTTTCGCTCTGTTGGAAGAAACTTCGACTGTGCTACTCCAGCCTTAAATATGCTTGTATATTGTTTCTTGATTTACTCCCTAAAATAAGCACAAACTTTTATTTTGAAAAACATAAGTAAATTTGGTAATTACAAAAATTGTATGATTAAAATATTTTTATATTTTTGTTAATAAAAAATAAGTAATGACATTTTGTTTAATTGATAATTTATTATTCAAAAATACAGGGATGAAAGCGCTGCGCTACAAAGGACTGATTGTCATCTCTAAAATTTTTAGTATTCTTCGGTTTATTAAAGATCAAAAATTCTAAATTTACATAAAGAGATTAATACTATTAAAATTTAGTGGTAGCAATCGACCACTTGTGGCGAACCGCTTGCATTCCTGGAAATACAGGATGTCCATAATTAAACAACCCTACTTTAAATTTGCCTATATACGAAACTATTGGCCAGGGAAGTTGTGAAATTTTGTGACGGGCATAATGAAGGAATGGGAATTTATTTAAGCGAAAAAAATTGTTCAAAATTTCGCCACTAGAGGGCGTTTTTTACTAAATTACATATTTAGCCACCGCCTACTGAATACTTGGCCTGAGCTCAGAGAAAAGAAATGGCGGCTGCCGTAGGAGGATTTTTTTTCAGAATTTGTACGGTGCGTTCAATTCGAACACCAGTAATTTTTTTAAGCTTTTACGCTTTATTTTTTTCAGGGGGCGGTCTGTATATGTGTCTTATTTAATCTAAAAAAATAAAGCGTAAAAACTTTTAAAAAATCGTAATTCATTAAAAAAACGCCCTCTGGTGGCGAAATTTCGAACTAAATTTTTTTTCGCTCAAACAAATTCCCATTTCTTTATTATGTCCGTCACAAAATTTCACAGCTTTCTGACCAATAGTTTCGTCTGTAGACAACTTTAAAGTAGGATCGTTTAATTATGGTCACCCTGTATCTACAAAGCTTATTAGATAATGGATCGGCTGAATGATTTTTAATTACATTTAACCACTCACCAACCTCAAAAGAAATAAAATTCGCCTCTTTTGAAACTGCTTTAAAAAAAAAACATCTGTTGTATTCTTGATGTAAATCGGAATACTTCTTATTTATCTGAACATTTATGCCTTTATGACTATGAGCATTTATGACTTTGTATATTACACATAAAGTTTCAAATTTAATGCAATTTTGTAAATGTCTTTGTGCTATTCTTCGTTTAATATTTTAACCCTTTATGTACTGAAATATGAATTCGTGAAAATTTTATCTTTTAAAGCATATTTCGTAAGTTGTTTAAAAAATGTTAGAAGATTTACATAACCATTTACTAAATTTTAGAAGGATTTTAAAAGGATAGAAGGATTTAAAATGATTAATTAAATTCGAATTTACAGGGATTTTGTGCCATATTTATAACCCCACTCAAATCTTTTATTTTAAATGTTTTTGTTATTAGTATTTTGTAGAATTAGGAAATGTACAAATATAATGTTCTTACAATAAAAATATAGAAATATTTCCGAATTGAAAAATCCCCCCCCCCCCGCCCCATCAACGACAAGAGAGCTGAAAAGATGCAAAGGCAAAAAAAAAAAAAATCATCCTTTTAAAAATATTTTCGTTTTGTGTAATCAATAATGCTTTTGGAACAACATAAAGTAATGTAGCTATATCTCATTCTAAACTGTATTACAACTAATCGAATGAATTCGTCATGATTCGTCGAATCGTCATGAATTTTATAACAGGTTATTTTAATGGTGCTTATAAGTACCGTCAGTAGATAAAGGGTTAATTTCGCCGTTCAATTATCATATCGCAACAAGTATTTTCTAGGAAGAGGGTAAAACACCTTGCGAACCTTCCTTCCGGCACTCAACTTGGAATTCTGCAACATGACATAGATCTTAACAAAAACATGACTATTTTTAACATTATAAACAGTGTGATTAGCAGGGGTTAGGGAAGGCTTAACTAAAGATCACTAAAACTGAGAGGTGGAATGTTTTCCTAAAAGATTTATTAAATTTAAACAGCTTAATTTAAAATTGTCTCACTGTCTGTTCTGCAAGAACACTAAGAAAATTCCATTAATTCACATTAAAATCCCTATATACACTGTAATATTACTATAAAAAGGAATCTCGTGATTTCCAATAGCCGTTTATATGTAAACATGAAATGTAACTTTTTGCCATGCTGCAAAATCTCCGCTGGAAGAAATCACGTGGATCTCTTGAATACCAAGAAGGCAAGTGTGTATAAATAGAGAGCTAAATTGTCGCATTTGTGAGAAAATCCATCGAATGCAACTCCCTCTGCTGTTTAGTGGTAAACGGTAAAGCTTTGGCCTTGTAAGCCAAGGATCTGGGTTCGATTCACAGCCTGGGCATTTTTTCGCTCAGTTGGAAATATTCAATTCGTATGATAACTTTATCAATCAGTTTGATTGTGTTAAAATAATTGTTCATCTACGTATCTACCGTTTATATGGAGTTCCTTTACCTGCGATTTATTCTGTTGAGCTGTCTATTTGTCAGACCAGATGTTACTACCAATAAGGTTATCTGAGCGAAATATGCTGGCTGGTTTTCGGCCCAGTTAGCTTAAACGGTAAAGCATTGGCCTTGTAAACCAAGGACCTGGGTTCCGAGCCGGGGCATTTTTTTCGCTCAGTTGTAAATATTCAATTCCTATTTTATACATCATTTTATTCGTTATACAATCACTTATCAAAAGAAAATTGCTACATAAGTGTAATATATAAAAAACTTGAAAAATGATTGATTTTAATCATCAGAAAATAATGGGTCAAGGCTGTCCACATATGGGGGGGGGGGGGGTTGACCCACACTCTGGGAGGGTTGATCCACTTTGAAATATTTGAAAACATTGACTTTGAAAACATATTGAAATATTTGTGAAGAGAAATAAAATCAGTTAAGAAAAGCAAAGTAACTTTATGCTACATGCTTTAATTATTATCATTTTTTTAAAAATATGTTGCATAAACAAACCTGTTTAGAGGGAATAGCAAGTCACAGGAGAAAAAATTCCGTTTTAAACAGGATTTTGTCTGAGCAGGTATAATTGTACAGCGGGGAAAAGGAAAATTTAACATTTAAGACACTGTTCCGTTAGATGGTCAAGACTCCCTAAATTAAGTGGTTTTGGAAAACTTTTTATTATACACTGTACAAAATGAAAGGTTAACGGTTATATAATAAAAATGAATGTAAATTTATTCTATAAAGCTACAGTAAAATGGGGTGATAGAAAAGAAAATGTTTAAAACTGATTAAAGAAAGGTAGGAAAAATTGCTGTAGTATCCACTGCAAAATAATAATAATAATAATAATAAAATATAAATGGGGAAGTTGATAGGAGATTTTTTCCATTTAAATATTATCTACAGTAGGTAAATAGAAACAGTGAAAAAGATTAGAAAGGACTAGAAAGAATGAAAGCTGCAGTCTTAAAAGTTGTTAAGGATAAAATAAGTGATCATGCGGCTGCAAAAGAAACATAGCGTTGATCGACAAACTTTATAAAGGTATATAGACAAATTTCGCCAAAATGAATACAGTGAGATGAAGCCAACCTTTGTGACAAATAGCGTTTCAAGATCGAGTGTCACAAAAAGTAGGACAATGAGACACAAAAAAAGCTGGACTGTGGCTTCTAAATCCGGACATAAATATACATGAAACCCTATGAAAACGGAATCTGTCTCTAACGGAATAGTGTCTTAAATGTTAAAATCTCCTTTTCTCTGCTGTACAATTACACCTGCTCACACAAAATCCTGTTTAATACGGAATTTTTCTCCTGTGTCTTGCGATTCCCTCCAAACAGGTTTGTTTAAGCATCATATTTTCAAATAAATTATAATAATTAAAGCATGTAACATAAAGTTACTTTGCTTTTCTTAACTGATTTTATTTTTCTTAACAAATATTTCAATATAAAAAAGTAGGTCAAGCCTCACAAATAGTGGGTCAGCCCCCCCCCCCCCCATATGTGGACAGCCTTGGACCATTATTTGCTGATGATTAAAATCAATCATTTTTCAAGTTTCTTATATATTACACTTATGTAGCAAATTTATTTTGATACCTGATTGTATAACGAATAAAATGATGTATAAAACTTTATTTTAGGTTCAGTATTTAAAAAATAAAAAATCATTTTGTAAAAAGTGGGTCAACCCTCTCTAGTCTTCCCTATACTTAACCCTCTCGCTGCGCAACCCGAGATTTCCTTGGGCAACATAAAAGTAGCAAAATCCGGATGCATTTTTTCCGTCTAATTAACGATCCTTTATTATTCCCAACAGTTATTTTTTATTATAAATTTTGCCTTATTTAAACGGAGCATTTTCACGATTAAATTAGACACTTTTTTTTCTTCTGAAAAACCGGTGACAAAAGAATAAAAATTCTTAAAAGACGCTCGTCACGAAAGTGTTAAATACGCAATTTTTGAAGCTATTTTGATAAAACAATTACGTAGCGAGAGGGTTAATGAAAGAAGTACTGCTTATACGTTACAGTGACCTACCCGGGCCGTCCCTGTTATCATGTGCAGTAAAGAAATATAGAAACACTTTAAAAAATGACAAAAAATAGTTAATTTACAAAATCAACAGAAAGAGTCCGTTTGGATTTAAATCAAGCGATCATATATATTTATGGAATATTATAACTCACATATATTTTATGCCTTAATTAAAGCTGTGTTATGGAAATCGCAAAAAATGTATTTTGCCTGTCACTTTCCTTTAAATGAGTCAAACATCGAAATGTTATTTCTTAAATTGCAATTTTCTCACATCTTTATCACGAATTTTCATCACGAATCACATATGGTAAAATAATAAAAATTTTAATCATTTAAAGATATTTTCAATATTCCATTAAAACAAAAAGTAAAACCCATAATTATACAAAGACATATAAAATATGCTTAATTAATGAATCTTGCGTCATTATTGAAGAGCTCAAGAATTACTTATTGTTTCACGCCTTTGACTCAGACACGCAACTGGATTCATAGCTTAATTTATTGACTGCCGTTTAAACTGCCGGACGCCAAAGTTAATGCCTTCAGTAAATGAGAAAATCCGGGAAAAGGATTTGAGAGGATCAAAAGCCTTTCTATGATTGGCACCTAATTAGAAACTTGTATGTCAAATTATTTGTTTGTTAATAAAAGGAATTGCGTGGAAAAGAAAAATTTCAAGAAGGCAAACTAAATGGTAGAATGAACGAAAATTATTAAAATATATGTTTGAGAGTAGAATGAAACAATTCAATCTCTTTCTACACTATCTAGAAAACAACAAAAAAATGCGATAAAAGGGAAATTAATAAATAAAAATTGTTTTTCGATATTTTCAGTTAGATATAAATATTGCTTTAATTTGTTATTATGGTGTTACAACATTTTTAAATATGGGGCCACTAATGAGCCGTTATTATTACAAAATTTTAAACCAAATGAAATATTTATACATAGATTATAAAAATATAGGTAGTTGGTTTTTGTTAAATCTTCTGCATTATCTAAAAGTTGTTTTCTTGAGTATATGTAAAGCTGAATAGTAGTTTCATGCAGATGAAGCATTCAGAAACCTTCGGTAAAGCCTCTTTACCACATATCACGTTCTGTAATTTCCTTGTGTAGGTATATATTAAAGATCATGTGTAGGTATACAACTTCTTATTTGCTTCGCACTTTTAACAGTTGCGCTAAAACGAAAAGTCAAAGAACAAATCAAACAAACTCAAACAAAAGCACGTCACTTTTCTATATAGGTTTAATTTTCAATGAAAATAGCTGCATAAATCATTCCCTTCCCTCTGAAAACCATCTTTAATAAGGTGACCAAATGTTCCTGGAAGTCGAAGACATGGCCCCGTCAAATTTGATTACTTTAAATCACGCGCGTGTTTTAGTTAAAAATATTGTTACATTTTAAGCTGGTGAAAATTTCGTAGGGAAAAAAAATGTTAAATAATAAGAAATGTATGTAAGCTTTAAAAAAACCCCGTTATAAAACATTTTAAAGTCTGGCCATCCTACACGCTAATTGAACCAAGTAATATGAGTTATGCAATGTTATTTTTCTATCTATATTTTTACATTTCTTACCCTAAAACTAATTTAATATTTTTTTGTTGAAATAGACGTTGTGTCGGACGATTTAATATGACTATACTTAATTTTGTTTTAATTAAAACAACTAATATGAAGAAAATGAGAGTTATAACGCACTTTTCAGCTGACTGAAATCGCTTAAAAATCCGCTTAACTTAACTATTTTTTTTTTTTTTTACAGATTAATTTAAAAAAAGACAAAACTTCATATTTTAATTTAGTCTATAACTTTTGTGTTTAAAATGCAAAATAATGTTAACGAGTCTTAGGTTTATGTAAAAACATAATAAAATTTTGAGCAAATCATTACCTTGAATTTTGAAGCAATTCCAGTCTTTTTCCACGGATTGAAAATAATTAAACGTTTTGCGGAAAAACCCTTTAATTTGAAACAATATCAGAGTTTCTACATGCATCATAGGACACTGAAATACTTTAGAAAATACCCTCGTAATCTGAAAGCATTTCAGCGTTTATTCATAAATTCTTTGAAAGGCTATTTCCATGAGTAATTGTAGTGTAAGTTACATGCCACGATTTTTGTTCACCAATATTTTAGAATGGAAAAATGGGACTTACGTTATCGGAGATATCTCATTAATTGAATAAGGCGAAGCAAACTTTTCGAAAATAACGGTGACCAACAAGCATAGCGATTTTCAGCTGTGTGACTTAAACTACAAAAACCCATGGAACTAGCCGAAAATAAACTTTTTTTAGTAAATATATTATTTCATTCTGTAACTGGAAAGTTACATGCTTTTTTCTTTTTTGAATATTACTATTATTATTTAAAAAGAAATGAATAAAAAATTCTCAAAAGGACAGAAATATTTTTTTTCTAGGAATTTACTCCCGGTGCTGTAGACATTCTTTTGTCTCCTTTTTGTTTTGTCTTTGTTTTCAGCTTATTAGTAAAGTTTGGAGTATTTAGAGTTCCAGGATTTATTAAAAATGTTCTAAAACATTTACTAAAAGAAAAGTTTTTCATCAATATAGGGCGAACAGATGCAGCTGTAATCGACCAACCACCAGTAACTGACCGCGAATGTATAAAAAAATTGTAAACAACTATAATCAATGGGTATACATTCTAGCTTTTGTTCTCAGAAAATATACCTAACATACAAAGGAATGCCTTTTTACAAGTTACAAAATGCATTCAAAAAGTTCCAGGACTGATCGCACACAGACCATTTAACACAGAGGTTATACATACATTTCATATTAAGTTTCTACGTAGTTTCCTCCCAATTCCATACAACGCTCAGGGTTGCCAGTTTGACCTCCAATTTTAATCCGACATTTCAAATGCATACCGTAAACTTCGAAAGAATAACTTTTACATTATATGAACTCTAATTATCTCTTATTAAATAAACATTAAAAATCTGTTCTTTATTTCTTGTATGAAGCCGAAATTTGTAAATAAATTTGGAGGCCAAACTCGCAACCCAGACAACGCTTGGAACGAGTGTGCAAGTCACTAAACGACTTCTGAAAAGCCTCAACTCCAACGCTATTAAGCTCTGATGTCACAGCCGCTTCAATGCCATCTATATACAGGGTATTTCTAAACTCATGGTACAAACTTTAAGGGTAGGTAGAGCACAGAGTAACAATCATTTATTGCACAGGAATGTATGGGACCAAGTGACGCATTAAGGTAAAAACACCAGGGGGCAATTAGGCCCCTTTTTTAATTTTCAAAATTTCTCATTCATACCAGAAAATTTTTATGCTATCCTTTTCTTGACATTTCATAATTACTTAACAATAAAATTCTTCTTTCAAAATTTTTGGTAAGAAATCGAAATTTTTGAATTAAAAAAAAGCGCAAAACTGGCAAACTTATCAAACGTAATACATGAATAAAAAAGATAAAATGTTTATTTACAATGTAGTTTAGAAGTAAATAATAATGCATACAATAATATTACAATAAGTGTTCAAAATTGCGCCCATGTGATACATGCTAGGCAGCGTCGGTGGAACGATTGGCGTACACTTCTAAAGATGTCAGGCATTTCCTGCACACGTGTTCGGATATGCGAGGCACTTGATTTTCGTCTGAGTCAACTGGAGTCTCATAAACAAGACTCTTCAGATGTCCCCATAAAAAGAAATCAAGGCTCGATAAATCGGGAGATTGCGGAGGCCAAGAACTGGTCCACCACGCCCACTCCATCGCGTCCCAAATGTGTCATTCAAGTAACTGCGCACATCAGTGGTGAAGTGCGCGGGGGCTCCATAATGTTGAAACCACATCCGGTTGCGAATGGCGATCGGAACATCTTGTAGCAGTTCTTTTAAAACCTGTTGCAAAAAATTAAGGTAACAGCGACCATCCAGCCTCTTTGGTAGTAGGTATGGGCCAATCAAATAATTATTATCAATACCTGCCCACAAATTCACAGAAAATCGTTCTTGATAAGCATGTGGCCGCATTGCATGTGGATTATTGGTTGCCCGAAGATGGAAATTGTGCGCATTAAGTACACCCTCGCGCGTAAATACTGCCTTATCTGTAAATAAAATATGAGCAGTAAAGTCTGACTGCAATACATGTTGCTGCAAAACCCACTGGCAAAAGTTCAACCGCAGAAGATAGTCTTCCGGATTCAAAGATTGTACACGTTGAAAACGGAAGGGATGAAATCGATTTTCACTTAACACTCTCCAAACGGTCGGATTATTCACACCTAAATTCTGTGCAACAGCTCGTGTACTTGATTCGTGCCTTTCACTCGCAAAATTCAAAATAATTTCTTCCAGGCTTGCACTGCCTACGGCTCTTTCTCGCCCAGTTTCCTGTCTGGTGACGTTGAAAGAACCTGTTTCAGAAAGCTGACGGTGTAAGCGCTGAAACATTCTCTGATCAGGCATTCTTCTGCGAGGAAACTGCTCCTGATACATTCGTCAGGCAGCTCTGGCGTTGCCATTTGCACGACCATACATGAAATGCATGCCGGCTTTTTCGGCATATGTAAAGACTTCCATGACAAACGATAGCACAATTAAAAATGGCGATTTCCTCTACTTGAATGCATGGTATTGAACGGCGACCAGTCACTTACTTCCCTCTACCGCTAGTGGAATCAACCAAAGACTCCATTTCTACTTCTATCTCTATTTTCAATTCAAAAAATGTCGATTTCATACCAAAAATTTTCAAAGAAGAATTTTATTACTAAGCAATTATGAAATGTCAAGAAAAGGATAGCATAAAAATTTTCTGGTATGAATGAGAAATTTTGAAAATTAAAAAAGGGCCTTAATTGCCCCACTGGTGTTTCTACCTTAATGCGTCACCTGGTCCCATACATTCCTATGCAATAAATGATTGTTACTGTGTGCTCTACCTACCCTTAAAGTTTGTACCATGAGTTTAGAAACACCCTGTATATTTATCTCTGATCCTTCATCTTTAATTCAACTTGTGAAATAAAAAGTAGTCCGGGGTGTACAGATCTGGTGAGTAGGGTTGGTGGCTGATGCACACAACCTGCCTTTTCTCCAAAAATTGCTGCACAAAGATGCACAAAGTGAGCCGATGATTTGTCGTGCAAGAGTCACTAAATTCCCCTGTCAGCAAATCGGGCGTCACACGCCTCATTAGTTTCTAAAGCCGATGAAACACATCTTTGTGGAATGCACCAGTCACAATAGGTGGTCTAATGTCATCAACAATTGCACAAGCTGAACATTTTCCTCATATCTACTTGAACATGGACGACCTGATCTCTCATCGTCTTCGGTCGATTTTTTTCCAACTTGAAACCTCCAAAACCACTCAAATACTCGCGATACTCGCGAACGACTCATAGCATCGTCACCGTACGCAGATTTAACACGTAAAGCGCCATGCTAGTCACCGGTGACAGATACTGAGCTTTCCGTTTAGAACGCGTCATTCACCGATGACTGACCGTCTAAAATATGATGTAAAACTAAAAAAAAAATATCATATATCCGTGGCAATTTTCCCAATTTAAAACAAAACTTGATGTTCGTTCGTTGTTTCATTTTTTTTTTCGATGAAAATGATGCACACATACGCTTTACGGAAATGGCGCTACCAAGCCAGAAGTTAACAGAAATACGCATGGATGAAGGTCGTTGATAGGTCATCCCACCGATTTAGCAGAGATAGCGCCATCTGTGTTATTTTACGAGCGGTAGTCCTGGAACTTTTTGAATGCGCTGCGTATAATAGCAACTAAACACGTGCTTGAAAGTTAGCGTTAAAAAAATTATAAATATTTTTGTTGTTGTTGCTGTTAGTTATTGTATTTTACAGTGTTTCGTAAATATTAAATCACTTGGTATACATGTTTTTTATGAACAGTTCTTCAATACGAATAATCTTGATTTTCAATTTTGCACAGGAAAGGAGTGTTAAGTTACTGATGCAATCTAAACTTTTAATTAACACTAGAACTGTCATGTGGGATCATTTTCGTCCAAGCCAAATTCATATTAGTCGGTTCGAGCCAGAAATTTCTTCATAAGATATGTTAAATGTAAGCAGCACAAAAATAGGTTAATTAAATAAGTTAAATATTTTTAAACAAAAATTCTGGTCTGAAATACTTTTAGAAAACTTGAACAAAATTGCCTGCTGTTCTAGTGTTGATACTGTGAGAATTTAAATTCCTGAAAGTAAAATAAAAAATGTTTCCTCGTTTTAAATTCGCATACTTTAATTAGTATTTATCGAAAACTTTAAGAAAGTATGTGAATAATTTTATTAGAAAAAAATTTAATTTATAAAAAATCCCACTAAATGATAAATTATGGTACACTCATCATATTTTTGTTCTACTTTTAGCGTACAGAGGTAACCCATTTAAATAATATCAGAAAAGTATACAGACTCACTGAAACTTATATATATACTCCTTTTCATAAAAGTAAATTCTGCTGCTTATCGAGTATATTTTCATACACATAAAATCCAGCTTAAATTGGGCAGTTTTATGCATCATATGCAGATGGATACTGAACATATTTTAGTAAAATATAACATAATAATAATGCTAAAACTTTGCAATTTAATTCTACTTAGGGATAATATTTCTGAATTTAATATTGGTACTCAGAGTATCTTCTATACTGATATAAAATGTTTGGAGAAATGAATTATTATTTCGCTCATAGAATTTGAAATGTACATAATTATACACATGAAGAGTTTGTATAACAATTTAAATAGGGCGATCTTCTATCTAGTGTAGTGTTTGCTATTATAAAAATTCATAAAATCAGGAAAAGTTGATGTTAAGATCCAGTCTGTTTAAAACTATAAGAAATATATCATATATATTTTAAAGATATACATATGAATTGTTCTCAGTTTTGGAAAAATAATGATTAATTGATATTATAAAAAAAATAAATATTTAAATTAAGAAGCAATTATTTTGCCGTATTTTATGTAGAGGAAAATTAATTTCCTGGTGCTTCCGATGAACTTCCGATATTTTTAACGTCAAATACGCAGGGTGCATCAGATATTTGAAAACACTTGTTATAGGTGAAATATAACCCTGTATATCATAATAACAAATATTTTTCTTTTATATGTGTACATGCCAGAACCTAGACTAACTGAGGAAATGGAGACGCATGCTGTCATTGGCTCATTGGCTGAAGAACACTTCGATTTAGAGATTACTGCATTCTTGAAACTCTCCCGGTCATTCGTCTTTAATGTAAAAAGAGATATGAAGGCTGCTAGGTTTCATGTGGCAAACGTTTCATGCAGGAAATGACATTGTCAGCAATATTAAATCCTCAAGTCATCGGAATTCGTCAGTCAAGTCGATGAAAATCATACGAAGTCGATGTGGGCACTCGCTAAGAAGATGCAGGTGGATGAGGGCGCAATCTGATGTGTGATTCATGAAAACCTTTTTTAGAGGTCGTACATGATGAGGAACGTACAGTTCTTTCCGAGAGAACGAGGGATAACTGTCTGACCAGAAACAAGCGCCTCCTTAACAAGCTGAAATATCAAGAGGAGCCAGGAATGCCCTTGTTTCTTTTCAATAAGAAAAACTATTCCAGGTCAAGCAAGTGAACCGCAAAAAAGTCGGTAATGGTGTAAAATCCTTCAAAAGATTCTGACAGGTACGTGCAGAAAATTTTCAACCTCACTGATAGTTCTAGGTGGTCCTGAGATGCGAAGACGATCTGATGCCTCCACATTTCCATCTTCAAGGTGCCAGACTCAAAACCGTTGCTTATACCGAGGTGTTAAAGCACTAAATTACTTCTGTAACACGTGAGAGGATGTACATTTTTAACAAGACTCTGCACCATCCCATAATGCCGATACAAACCAAAAATGGATGGTCAAAGCATTCATGACGATGTCATTCTCAACTTGTTGGCTCACCAGCTACCCATATATTAATCGAATCGCCTATTACGTATGTGGCGTAGTTGAGAGGGACTCCAATAGTCATCCGCTCATCAATGTGCGACTCTCAAGGAAGCCCTTGTGTATGCAGTAGCAAATGTTCCCAACACTCATCTGATCATTACCTGCAGTCAGTTTTGACACCCTGTAGAGGCAGTTATTGCAGTTGACAGTGGTTTCAATGAATGATGTCATCCAGTGTGCATGTGGTAATCTATGCAGACCGTTAAAATTAAAAAAAAATACTCTATCTCTAGCTTATATTCCTGTTTGAAACCAGTCTTTGATTTGTTCTCAAATACCTGACGCACCCTGCAAATCTTTTGAACTTGAAATTTCACTTAATAAATGAAATCAAATAAAGTACCATATGAAAAAAATGCGCATTTTATGAAATGTATCTTCTAATTTGAAACATGTCTAACTGACTTGAGAAAAAATGGGCGGTTGGCAGCTATGCAATTGTTTAACCCTCCGCCTACCAGGCGGGTCCAATTGGCCTCACAGGTGCATTCAAAATATTTATTCAAGCCAGAAATTTCTTTAAAATAAACTAAATATATAATCCAGACAATAATAAGTTAAATAAATAAATTAAATAGTTTAAAATAAAAATTTTCATATAGAATATTTTTATAAAACTTAAGTAAAATTTCTGGTAGTTGTAGGGTTTAAGATAACAGTGTAAAAATAAAATAATATGATCTCTCTTTCATTTTTGTTTCAAGGGAATTCTTCAGGAAATGTGTCCTCTATACTTCATACAGAACATTCTCATGTTCAATAAAGATAATATTTATTCTCATTTGAGATTATGAAGTATTTATTAATATTTTACTAAATGTTTCAGAAATATTAAGGATTCCCCTAACCCAGAAACAATTATCAGAAAGATTAAAAGAAAAGAAATTAAACTATAAAAGACGTTATTATAGGTTTTGAAATGTTTTTTATATTAAAATCATTTTGAAATAAATAAATGGCAAACGAGTAAGACACCTATGCATGCTATACACAAAAAAAATTGAATTTTTCACGGACACATTAACATTTTCACGAATATGAGTGGTATGCTTGCACAAATGCACACAAACGTTGAACAAGAGCAAAATAGTCATTTAATACAGTGACAAACCATTTTCAGCCTTTTTTGCTACATAGGTGATCGCAAATATTATTTTATTATTAAATTTATTATTAGCCCCTGATTGTCCTCCCTACTAAATCTTTACCGAGAAATATGAAACCAAACATGTTCTTTACATCCCAGAAGTTCAGGAACAATTCGACAATAATTTTGGTAGACATTCGACAAACCGTGTACAATCGAAAGTATCCAGTCCATGTTCCTTAACGTTTGGCGGTCAGTGTACTTTAAATTTTCCAATGCTAACACCTAATTTTGACACCTATGTGAAAAATAAATTGAACTGTGGGTACATTTCTGCATAACTCTAAAGTATTTGACAGAAAAAGCTGTAGTTTTGAATTTGCATATTTAAAGTTTCTAGAAATCGATTCCTTTCAAATAAATTCATAGATTGAAATTAATATTTTTCAAATAAATGTATATTTTTAAATTAAAGCATCGAAATAAATATGAACTGTAACGTACAAATTTTTAATAAAAATATTAGAATCCAAAATTAGAGCTCACTCCGCTAAGCAGTTTTGGGATTATTCTTTAAAAACTTTTGCAACGATTGAAAACGAAATTAACATTAGGATTTCCAAACTTTAAACTTGCAAAACTGCTAAACGACTTGCCTATGAAAATCTAATATTTAATGCTAAAACTGTAAAGTATTCACAATGTAGCGCTTCGTGGTTCCGTTGAAAAAAAATTGTTTTTATCCAGTGATCAATAGTCATGCATTTCTTCACTACACAAATACTCATGCATGACATTAACGATGGATATTAAATACTTCAGGAGGTAAAAAACAGAGCGATATACATAGTTAAATATAGTATTTTCCGGATAATATTATACTTTTTGCCTTTGAGTATTCATTATACGGGGCGTATTTTTTAAATAAGTAACGTTTGGATATTAAAACCACTTCACCAACAGCAGGTATATGGAAACAGTACTTTTGCCCTCGACTTATCCCAGGGCAAACGTTGAAGTTGTTAAAAAAACACATGGCGAATTATTTTACCAATTTTATTTTTAAATGAAATCCTGGACCTTATTTTACTTTTCAACATAATTTCCGCCTATGTTAAGACAGTAATCGTATTGTACAACCAGCTTTTGTGTCCCGTCATTGTAGAAATCTGTCGCCTGCTCTGCTAACCACTGCATCACGGTCATCTTGACGTCATCATCGTCGTTGTAGTGCTGACCAGCAAGGTGCTTCTTTAAGTGCAGGAAGAAGTGGTAGTCACTTCGCGCTAGGTCAGGACTGTACGGAGGGTTATGAAGTTGTTTTCAACCACATAACCCGTTGAGATCTTAAGTTCGATTATCCATGTATAGATGAGCATTGTGATAAAAGAAAACGATCCCTCTGCTGAACATGTCACTACACTTGTTTTCGATTGCTCGGCGCAAATTACGAGGAAGACGGCGACGGTAAAATGCCGGTTATGCAGTGGTTAGCAGAGCAGGCTACTGATTTCTATGACGATGGGATACAAAAGCTGAAAGAAAGATACGATAAGTACCTATAGACGGAAATTATGTTGCAAATTAAGGTCCAGACTTTCATATAAAAAATAAAATCGCTAGAAAATTTTTCCTTGTATTTTTACTTTCTTCTATCTTTACAAGAAGAAAGTATTGGATTCGGGAAAACTTTTTACTTCCGGGTTTTCGACGCATTTACACGCTTTAGAGTCAGACATTCGGAGAAACATGTTTTTATAAAATATCTGTCTGTGAATCTGTGAGTCTGTCTGCCTATATGTGACACAAATTCTGTGGGAGCTCTATCTCAAGAATTAATGCACGGAATTAAAAATTTATATTCAGTTAGTCCCTAATATAAATTAGTGCTGATTAGATTTTGGTGAAAATCGACCAACAGGTTGCGCTGCTATGCTGCTTTTTTCACGATTTCCACAATAGCTCTATCTCAAGAACTAATGCACGAATATTTATCTAACTTCAGATTCAGTTAGACGTTGACACAAGTTGTTGCTGATTAGTTTTTTGTGTTATTGTCCTATAGGTGGGGCTGCTATGCTAGAGATTTCACAATTTTTTCAAAAGCTCTATCTCAAAAACTAATGCACGGATTTTCATCAAGCTTGAGATTTAGTTAAATGCTACCAAATGTTCTTTTAGGTAGTTGATTAGGTTTTAGTGTAAATCTCGCAACAGGTAGCGCTGCTATGTTACAATTTGCAGGATTTACACAATTATAGCAATATTCATATCTCAAGAACTAATGCACGGAATTTCATATCATTAGAGCCGTCATGATGAACATAGATTGCCATTTAATTTTGGCACAATGATAGTGAATTTTCAAGCATTAGCATGTATGAGAGAGAGGAAAGTTTTGGATTGGCACATCCGACTCGTTTTAATTGGAAACGGTACTTATCTAAAAGTCACGCCTGGTAAAATTAAAAATATATATTATAATTAACAAACGATACACACTTTTGTATTTTTATTAAGTAAATGCAATTTTTTTTGCATAATATTCTTATCAAGTTGACTATATTGATGTCATTTAACCGTTTTCAATACCTTCCAACATACTTAAAAAGTGTATATGCATTCCGTTTATCTGGCCGTGTGGCCCTTTAGCTGTCTGTTTGTCTGTCCGTGCTCTAATTCTCGTAAATATACTCGGGTTTTGTCTGTATTTTTAATACGCTATTGCCATTTACTATAGCATAATCCCTATTGAAAATTAAGACAGTATGGTTCATTTAAAGGGACAATCAAAAGTATTCCATTGCATTGCGGTCAAAGGAAAAAATATAGTTTCAAGTGCATTTTAATGGTGTTGCACCATTTCAAACATAATGAAATTGATATGGATTTATAAAGAGCACTAATACCTGCATTCCGTGGAATATAGGGAGCAAAGAATTTATTGTTTATTTACAAGGACACACAAAAGAATTGCATTGCGTAATGGTCTACGGAGTTAAATTGTTTGCAGTGTACTTTAATTACGTTATACTACTTCAAATATACTGAAAATGATATACATTCGTGAGGTTTACCACAAAAAAATTCTTTTTGTAAGATATGATCTCCATATCATTTATCGTTCGTTTACAGGGACACACAAAAGATTTTGAATATTGTACTCTATTCGAAGTACTGTCTGTTAGTGATAATTGCTGGAAATGCGTTTACAGTTATGATATGCGTTATAATTTTTGTATATTGTAGTGCATATAAAAATGCCATAGATCATATAACGGGCTGCATAAAAAAAATCGTAAGCATTATTGAAATTGAGCGTGAATTGCTTAATGGTGTTTTTAATTATGTTATGCCTTTTCAAGCCGATTTATATTTAGCATACTAAGAGATATTTGTAGAATATAAAAAAAAAAATGATATGCAGTGTCACGCAAAGAACTGGATAAATGACCGCTTATGGATAATAATTTCTAAAAGTGTGATTTCAGTAGTTTTAAGTCTGTTTTTTACTGAATTGAATTTTAGATTAACACGTGGCATGTATAAAACTCTGTAGGTAATAAACAGGGCTGAAAAAAGAATTCAAGCATTATTCCACAAAAGACTTTTACGGTAGTACTTTTCCGGCTGTGGGCGGTAATTTCAGAATCCTATTATCCAAATACGTTATGCGTTTTTTAAAATGATTACTTAAGTATCTTATTTAAAAATTAAACAGCGAAGCATTGTTAATATATTCTTGAAGTGTTGAAAAGTTTTTCATAATCTGTGCTTGATACATGACTTGTCTTTTATGATTTAATATTGTGTTTTGCTAGAATTATTTTTAAATGAGTGAAAATCATATTTTGAAATTGAAATAGCTTTAGAATAGGTTACTATGAGCTAATAATGTTTAAATATGGAAAATCACACGTTATTACATATTTGAAAATGACCGCAATATAATGTTTTCCAAAACTAAAAAATGTATATTAAAGATTATTAAAATCTTTCTGTGATATTTTTAACTTTCACTCAAAAAAATTAATGTTTCTTACTGTAAGAAGATAAAATATAATTACATACGAAAATATGCAACAACCCCTTCCGAGTTATATACTATTCCGAAAACAGTTCTTTATTGCTAAAGACCTGAGAAAACAATAGAATTCCGATATTTAAAAAAGCATTTATTTATACAAAATTTCTATTGCTACCACTGATTTTCGCAAACGTATTCCAACAGTTTTTATGGTGCATTAAACAGTTTTCTCAGACTCGAATATAGGTTTTACGGCTGCTATCAATTTTCAGCAAAACAGTTTCATTTTTAAAAAACATGTTTCACCTACAAACATAACAAATTAACAGCATGAACGTTAATATTAAAATTAGTATTATTTTTTTACGCTTGCAAGTAGAAATTCGATTACGCAGCTGAAAATATTTAATTGAAAATCAATAACATCCTACAAGCTAATATAAAAATAACAAAATAAAGCCTTTGTTCAAGAATATACCGAAGTTTAAAAATGCACAAATAATGCATAAAAAGCAGCAAACAGCTGTTTCGAATCTCCTAGCTAGATTCTTCTTCAGTGCAAGATAGAGCAAAGTCCAGCGTGCTAGAAAAAGCAGAGTGCTAGAAAAACACCTTAACCTCTTGCGCTCTACCGCTCTTAGCGGATATATGTCGCTAGCGACAAGGCTTCATAATAATATGAGCTTTAAGACAAAAACTTTGTCGGTTATTCCAAATGTTTAGAGCAAGACAGCTATGTGTCATATCTGTTGATGAGTTTAAAAAAATAATAATTAATCAAGTTCAATTAATTAAGTAGATTTAATTAAACTGTTGCAATTAACGTTTGCAAATTAGAATAACTAATGCTAATACAAAATGATGACATAATGAAAATAAAAATACTACATCAAATGCATTCAAAACAAAACTTATCATGGAAATAGAGTTTCATAATCTGCTCAGGGTGATAGGCATCAAAATGTCTTTGATTACAAACCCATGGAAAATATGCGGAACCACCACACATAAGCAGAATATCCCCACACAGTTCCCCACACGTACCGACTAGTTTTCATTTATGTTCGTTGTAGGAAAATAATAGCACGACTGTAAGAGAACACATTTTCACACCTATTGCATGATGCATGGGTCGAACGTAATTGTTGGAAAGGCTCAAAATACCATGAAGTATGCTAAGTACGTCATAGAGCGCAAGGGGTGAAGGATGTACTGTCCCCGTAATACTTGTTGTAAAACCATATCCTACTGAAGCACAAATTATTCTATTCCCGTTCGTAGAAATTTTTTTTTTATACTTTCGTTTGCAAAAAGATCTTTTATTCAACCAAAAATGGGTTGTTGTTTTTTTTTTAAATCTCATTTTTAACTCTTTTTATAAAGAAAACTTTCTAATTTTTTTAACTATCTTCTGTACAATTTTCTTTTATGTAGGGGAGCTGGATGACGAATGGGACAAGGGATGGATGGGACATTCTCAATATTTCATGCAATGAACGTTTGTTTTAGTTGATTTCTACTCTCATATAGCCCTACCATAGTATGCTTTAGAACCAAAAACAAAACCACATGGGTTTTTTCATTTTTTTGCAAAGTTGCATTTTTGAAACTCTGCTTAAAAGTAACTTTTTTTTTTAATTCGAAGTTGTCAAATATTTTATACAATATAAACAAATAAGATATGTTGTAGTTATTTATTTGAAGGTTCAATATTGGTAATTAAAGTGAGTGCGTAATAACCAATGTGACAAAATAATTTCTGAGGCAAAATAGCGGACAATTGAATCTATGTATCATAGGGATGATTGGGACAATTTAAATGGGGAGGAATGGGACAGTCTTTTTCATCCATAGAGATGTTAAAATTATTATTTATTAACTAAAAAATATTATATAGGTTTATAGATAAATGATTTATATTAATTATTGTTATTAAACTGTACTCGTATTACATAGGTTGTTTATTATTAAAAATTATATTGAATATTAATTATTGTATTGTAATAAAGGTTAAATAGTTTATCAAAAAATTGCTTTTGAAACATTATCAAAATAGATAAAATTTTTAAAAGTAGCGTATGTTTATATCAGATGGGGTAAATTATATTGAATTTGAAACCTGTGCTTAAATAAATTTCCACTCGCACCCCCCCCCCCCCCAGCCTAACATAATTTAATTTGCAGGGCTCGTACGCTTAAGGGATTTTTTCAGGGAAATATCACTATTTGTTTATGAAAAAATTAATCTACATTAAACGTGCGAAATTTCGCCTTATTTAAGAAGAGATTTTTCCATTAGAAAGTACTGGTACCGAAGAATATACCGGTTGTGATTTCAGAACAAGTACGACCCCTGCATTTGTGTATGATATCTAAAATACATTGAATTAATATTTATTAATAAGTTGTGAATGAAAAATATTGGCTATGCCGTATTTCAAAGACATTTTTCACTTTCATTTCATATCTAAAATGTCTCGTAAGTGGGAAAGGGGAACAGATAGATAGTCGAAGTTGGCATTACAAGTTAAAACTGGAGTGAAAGAAGCGATTATCAACACTGTGATATAATAGCCATATTATAAGATCATATATTACAAATATAAATACATATGGGGCATTCTCACAATCTTTTGACATTTGGGGAAAAAAATCTGGCGAAATTAAACTTGCTAAAATAACATTTTAATCTGATAGACGAATGCCTTAATGATTCAAAATAAAGAAAAAAGGGTCAGCAGCGAAAATTTTTTTATTTAACTGAGGTTTAAGTGAAATTTGCGAGTTTAATTTTCCTTACCGTCTTACCTCTATAATTGTTTATTTTCTTCTAAATTTTTACTTATAATGAATTTGCATAGTACCCACAGGACATTCAAATAAGAAATAATAAAAATGTAGTACTTTTAATACAGAATTTTTGTATAACATTGTCTTAAAGGGGTGTTAAAGAAGGGACGGTAGAGTAAAAAAAGGGGATGGTAAAAAGGGACGAAATCGTAAAAAAAAGAACGGTAAGGATGGAAAAGTGAGGAAAATTACCACCTATTTTTAGGAAAATCATGTTAAGACTAAGTGATAACCACAATGTTTATTGATTTTTAGAAACAGTTGTTAACATTGGATTAAATTAATTTTTTTTTAAATTTACCTCGAAAAGTTCAGGAATAAACCTTGGAGACGGTAAGACTTACCAATAAAGGGCCGATCTTGAAATTGATATTTAAATGCTGATTTAAATTCTGCAGTAAATTTCCTGTCAAAGAATTTTAGAAATTCTTTCTCTAGGGTACTTCTACATGAGAAAAAACTTGAAAAAAATTCTGTGGCTGCATCTGAAGTGATTTTCTGTATAGGTTTAGCAAGAGGGACTGTAAGGATGAAAAACCCAGGGACAGAGTTAAAAAAATAATATCAACCGTAAAAATGTGTGCAGGTTAATTTTTTGCTACATATTTATATAAAACAATTTTTCCAATTTCGGAAAATAATTAAGTCGAATTACTTTTATTGAAACAATTTTATACAGACAGCTCCAAACTTAAAAATCAGCATCAGGGACACGGGACGGTAGATGAGTTTTCCTGGTAATTGGACCCCCAACATCGTCCAAAACTTATTTATCTCGTTAATATTATTATGCAATCATGCATTGGGGTGTTCCCCAGTATATGAAATAAAAATAACACAGAAAACTGTATTAAATAAAAAATTATTATTCAGGGACATGAAAGTCAAAAGATTGTGAGAATGCCCCATATAAGTTTATAATTATAAATTTTAACTAGGTAACATTGAATACAGGGAGAAAAATATTGGTGTCCCATCCATCCCTATTAGTGTCCCAATCATCCCTGCTATAGGGATGATTGAGACAGAGAGTAACGTTTTTTAAATTTTATAATATTTTACTGTATAACAATAATCTAGACTAAATATGGTGCATAGATGTAGTCAAATACCTAATGTATGAAATGTGATATATAATATTTATAATAACTTTTAAAAAGTATTAAAAATAAACATTTTTGTAAAAATGTCCAATTCATCCCCCACCTCCCCTATATAAAGAAATAATTTGAATTTTTCATTTATTAAATAATTTATTTATTTATTTAATTTGCCCTAAAAATTATTAGTAAAATTTTAAAGATGAAGTAACTTTAACATCCTGAAGTGTGGTTACCATTTAACTCTGTAATGTACAAACGTCAAACTAACTTGAAATAACAACGAAAAAATAAATATGAGATTTTACGTAATTATACATTTATAAAAAATGAAACAAGTAAAAATGTTCAATTAAAAACTCAAAATAAAAGATTTGTATTGTTTTATTTATTTATTTTGCATCATCAAAACAAATTACATGCAAACAAATAATGTAGTCTACATAACACACTGAAAAAAACATTCAAAAGAAAATACAGAATTATTTAGAAGAACTAATTTGCTCTGAGTTATGAGCTTCTAAAATATAAATTTCGCGCAATTTGATTCTATATATTTTTTACTTTTTAAATACGGATACTCAAAAAAGGTACGTTTAGGGAAGACATAAGTAAACACATAAGAAAGACAAATTGAAATTATAAATGCGCTTGGGTTTAAATCTCACTAAACCAATTTAAGCGTGTGTGAATATTTTAAAAGCTCTAGAAGCGTGAGGCAGGTCTAATGTATACTAGGAAGGTGATTAAAATAAACTTTTTTCTATGTAGAACACTACTATACTGAACGTGGTGATTTTTTAAATTATCTGTTCCAAGCGTTAATTAGTTTTTAAATAAAATATTTTTTCAAATTTTTTAATTTGTTTTCTTACTAATGAAAAGTTATTTGTAGTCTTACTGAATTATTTACGCCACGCAAATTTAGCGTTTTTCCTTTCACTTTTTTAAAATTTGTTTTCTTATTAATGGTTGTTTAAATGCAGCTTAACTGAAATGTGTTGTAGTGTCACTAAAGTAATCTTTTAATGAATTTTTCTGAAGATTTACGATGCATAAACGTTAAAGATTAAAAAAATCCTTCCGGCCAGTGCCGGGAGGAAGAGGAAGCTTTCATATTCCTTATTTTTAAAATGCCAACTTATATTATTCAAACACACAAAGCTCAATTTAGTGGAAACAGAATATAGGAGATTCAATACTAATTTTTATCAATATAATGAATGAGAATTTCGCGAAATTAGTCAAATGGCGGATGAAGCTGGCCAACGAACACAGTCGAGACATTGGTATGCACTATGTACACACCGAATTACATCGAAATCGGATCATAAATACGAGAGTTACAGTGTGACATAGGTCAGATATATATATATATCAATTTTGAACGGAGGGTGGTTTCGGGTTCTGGGGGTCGTGATCGATGAAAATATACCAAAATTTTTTTAAATCGCTTTCCTCCGAACGGCTGCAATAGGTAGCTTTTTTGTAAAGAAAGCTACCTAAAATCCTTCCGGCCAGTGCCGGGAGGAAGAGGTAGCTTTCATATTCCTTATTTTAAAAAAGCCAACTTATATTATTCAAACACACAAAGCTCAATTTAGTGGAAACCGAATATAGGAGATTCAATACTAATTTTTATCAATATAATGAATGAGAATTTCGCGAAATTAGTCAGCTTTATCCCAATTGCTTTCCTTTAAAGTAACTTATATTTGGCTGCCAAATTCGGCGATTTCTTAAAGTGCCTGCCATTTTAAGACAACATGGTGGATGAGGCTAAACAGTGAACTTGGTCGACACCTTAGTAATTGCTGTGCACATGCTCACTCACATCGGAATCGGTTGATATATACGAGTGCTGTCGCAGGCAAAAAATCAGATTTTTCAAAATGTCACCCACATTAGAAATTGAAACTGCTATATCTGAGCCATTTTTTAAGATAAAGACAAACAAAAAATGCTCCTGAATCCTTATATCAAGGTCAAATACTTAAGAAATAAACCTTTTACAATTTCTAATTTTTTTGCACCTCACTTTAAATATATATATATATTTTTTTAATTTAATGGCCGCCATTTTGAAACAAGATGGCTGATGAAGCTGGCCAGCGAACTTGGCCGAGATATTGATGTATACTATCCACATGCCCTCTTACATCGAAATAGGCGAATACATGTGTTATCGCGTGACAAACACAAGATCGTTTCAAAATGTTAGCCATGCTAGAAATTCAAAGTGCTATAATTCAACCATTTTTTAAGATATAAACAAAAGAACAAATTTTCAGAAACAAAAACTGCTCCGGAATCTTTGTATCAAGGCCAAACACATAAAAAAACTGTTTCATTTTCCAATTTTTTAATACCTCATTTAAAATTTTAAATTAAATTTATTTTTAAATGGCAACCCTTTTGAAACAAGATGGCGAATGAAGCTGGCCAACGAACTCGGTCGAGACATTGGTATGTACTATATACAGACCAAGTTACATTCAAATCGGATCATAAATACGCCTGTTATCGCGTGACAAAAACCAGGAAGTTTTAAAATGTCAGCCACAATAGAAATTCAAAAGTCCTTCCGGCCAGTGCCGGGAGGAAGAGGTAGCTTTCATATTCCTTATTTTAAAAAAGCCAACTTATATTATTCAAACACACGAAGCTCAATTAAGTGGAAACCGAATGTAGGAGATTCAATACTAATTTTTATCAATACTAAATCATTTTGAATGAGAATTTCGCAAAATTAGTCAGCTTTATCCAAGCTGCTTTTATTTAAAGTAACTTATATTTCTCTGCCAAATTCGGCGATTTTATTAAAGTGCCTGCCATTTTAAGACAACATAATGGATGAGGCTAACCAGTGAACTTGGTCGAGACCTTAGTAATTGCTGTGCACATGCTCACTTACATCGGAATCGGTTGATACATACGAGTGCTGTCGCAGGCAAAAAAATCAGATTTTTCAAAATGTCACCCACGTTAGAAATTGAAACTGCTATATCTGAGCCATTTCTTATGACAAAGACAAACAAAAAATGCTCCTGAATCCTTATATCAAGGTCAAATACTTAAGAAAGAAACCTTTTTCAATTTCTAATTTTTTTGCACCTCACTTTAAATATATATTATTTTAATTTAATGGCCGCCATTTTGAAACAAGATGGCTGATGACGCTGGCCAGCGAACTTGGTCCAGATATTGATGTATACTATCCACATGCCTTCTTCCATCGAAATAGGCGAAAACGTGTGGTATCGCGAGACAAATACAAGATCGTTTCAAAGTATTAGCCATGATAGAAATTCAAAGTGCTATAATTCAATCACTTTTTAAGATATAAACAAAAGAACAAATTTTCAGAAACAAAAACTGCTCCAGAATCTTTGTATCAAGGCCAAACACATAAAAAAACTGTTTCATATTCCAATTTTTTAATACCTCATTTTAAATTTTAAATTACATTTTTATATAAAATGGCAACCCTTTTGAAACAAGATGGCGAATGAAGCTGGCCAACAAACTAGGTCGAAACATTGGTATGTACTATGTACAGACCAAGTTACATTCAAATCGGTTCATAAATACGCCTGTTATCGCGTGACAAAAATCAGGGCGTTTCAAAATGTCAGCCACGCTAGAAATTCAAAATGCTATAACTCAGCCATTTTTTAAGATATAGACGAAACAAAAACTGCTCCCGAATCTTTTTATCGAGGTCAAACACATAAGAAAAAAATATTTTTTCAATTTTCAATTTTTTGGTACCACATTTCAAATTTAAATTTTTCTTAAAATTTTAAATGGCCGCCATTTTTAAACAAAATGGCGGATGAAGCTGGCCAACGAACTCGATCGAGACATTGGTCTGTACTATGTATAAACGAAGTTACATCCAAATCGGTTCATAAATACGCCTTTTATCGCGTGACAAAATTCAGGACGTTTCAAAATGTCAGCTTCGCTAGAAATTCAAAATGCTATAACTCAGGCATTTTTTAAGATATAGACGAAACAAAAACTGCTACGGAGTCTTTGTATAAAGGTCAAATACATAAGAAAAGAATATTTTTCCATTTTCAATTTTTTGGTACCACATTTTAAATTTTAATGTTTTTAAAAATTTTTAAATGGCCGCCATTTTGAAACAAAATGGCGGATGAAGCTGGCCAACGAACTCGGTCGAGACATTGGTATGTACTATGTACACATCGAATTACATCCAAATCGGTTCATAAATACGAGAGTTACAGTGTGACATAGGTCAGATATATATATATATATATATATATATCAGTGGCGTGGCGTCCGGTCATCGCTGGATGCGGCGATGACCAAGCAATATTTTAAAACTCTTAATAAGCTTTTAAAACTCTACGATCCAGTTTTAGCAGAACATTTGGAGTTCATGTATAAGTGAAGGTAAGATTTAAAGTTTCTTTTTTGAACATTCAACCATTGAATTTTAGCGTTAATAATTTTTCACCACAAACTTAAATAATTGCGATGACCACCGAAAATTTTCACGCCACGCCACTGATATATATATATATATATCAATTTTGAACGGAGGGTGGTTTCGGGGTCTGGGGGTCATGATCGATGAAAATATACCAAAATTTTTTGAAATCGCTTTCCTCCGAACGGCTGCAATAGGTAGCTTTTTGTAAAGAAAGCTACCTAAAATGCTATAACTCAGCAATTTTTTTAGATATAGACAAAACAAAAACTGTTCCGGAATCTTTGTATTAAGGTCAAACACATACGAAAAAAATCTTTTTCATTTTCCAATTTTTTGGTATCTCGTTTTAAATTTATAATTTAATTTTTTTTTTATGGCCGGCATTTTGAAACAAGATGGCGGATGAAGCTGGCCAACGAACTCGGTCGAGATATTTGTATGTACTATGTACACACCAAGGTGCATCCAAATCGGTTCATAAATACGCCTGTTATCACGTGACAAAAATCAGAATATTTCAAAATGTCAGCCACGCTAGAAATTCAAAATGGTATAAGTCAGCCATTTTAGGTAGCATTCTTTACAAAAAGCTACCTATTGCAGCCGTTCGGAGGAAAGCGATTTCAAAAAATTTTGGTATATTTTCATCGATCATGACCACCAGACCCCGAAACCACCCTCCGTTCAAAATTGATATATATATATATATATATATATATATATATTACCATTAATTAAACAAAACCTACCACCGTCAATTATTATGAATTAAAGCTGTAAATATTAAAAAAAAAAAAAAAAAAAAAAAAATTATTATAAGAATTATTATGGAAGAAAAAAAAAAGTGGACACCGACAAAAATTGAAAAGCTTATACATTGAATTACGTTATCAAGGGCACAGAATTCAATGATATAAGCAAAATGGTTGTTTTCTGTGGGAAAAATAAGCTAAAGCTAATAATTATTTTCCCCTGTGCCCGAACAACCACTAAAATCAAGTGAATTGATTAAAAATGAAAGCAGAATAGATACAAATAATATGAAATGTAAGAATCAATAAAACGTATTTAAATATTTATAGGATATAAAATATAAATAATAAACACCATACCGATTAATATTTCAGTATTTTACAAAAATCCATGTGCACATGTCTACCAGTATATCAAAAAGATTAAGGTGAATAAAACAGTTAAGAAATCACAGTAAATGATACCAAAGGATGCATTTAATGCATTTTGAAATAAAATTTGAAATACCTTCTAAAACACATTTAATCTAATATAAAATAAATAGAAATTAATTACATTATTTAAAATGCACTATTAAATTAATAGATAACAGTTTAACAATAACGTCAAAATTTAGCTAAAAATACCCCCTAGTGTATAAATTATAACTGAAATGGAGCTAGAAAAATTAAAAATTAGAGCAAGCTGAAAGAGACAAATGTGGTGCTGCCATCTATTATTACTTATATTAAACATCTATCGCAAGATAAATATTTTTAAGCATTTGAATGTAAATAACTGTTTAAACAGCAAAACCAAACAAATCCTTATATATAGAGAATTATAAACCTAATATAAATCACACAATGTATTTAAAAACTATTGTTAATAAAATTTAAAAGCATACAATATATTCTATTAGCTAACTTATTTATAATAAACTAAGAGTTTAAATAATTCTAGAACATTGATAATATATAGCATATAGCTATATGCTATAAAACAAAATAAATTCTGTAATAATTAATATAAATAATTATTAAAAATAATATAAAAATTATTTTTTAATGAATTATAAATAAGATATTTATAAAATGAACAGGAAATAAAAAACATGTGGAAATATATAGAAGGTTAAATGATACTTAAATTCCCATTACTTAAAAAGCACAAATATAGAATGTGGATTATTTTCAGACATCCATAAAAATCCATAAAGTATGAATGTGGGACATTCAAAAACATTAAACCGATAATAAATATTAAAAAGAATAGAGGAATAATAATAAAAATAATTACCCAATTTTAATGCATACAGTATAACTATATTTATATTAAACATACTTATATGTATATTATTCACTATAAGAATGGCATACTATTAGTAATTAATATGATATTGTCCTTAGTAAATTAAAATTTAATAACAAATAATTGTAAATTAGATTAATGAATAATTAAGCTAATTATAATATTAATGAAATTCTCCAATTTACATATAAAATATCA
This sequence comes from Maratus speciosus, assembly GCA_963932465.1. Lineage (NCBI taxonomy): Eukaryota > Metazoa > Arthropoda > Arachnida > Araneae > Salticidae > Maratus > Maratus speciosus. The sequence goes on from OZ010796.1 coordinate 163,162,175, forward strand.
AATCAACATCCATATAAAATACATAACAAAAATATAGTAATACTACAAGAGCCCCCCCCCCTTTTTTTTTTTTTAAAATAATTAACCATTGCGTATTATCCAGGCAACACCACCCTCCTCCGTACTCTAACATCTACCCACCCAACCAACCTATAATATTTTTTTATAATATTTTACAATTTTTAATTTTTTATAGATATTTTTTTATTTTATAATTTTTTTGTAATTTTGTTTACGCATGTGTTAATTTGTGTTTATAGATCATGTAAGAAAAGTACTAATTGTATATTAATGAATATATGAATTTTTTTCGAAAACCATGATTTAATGCATCATAAATTAGTTTTTTAATATTATTGTTAATTAGAGTAGAAGAACATAAACATTTTATTCTATATAAATGATTAAGTATTATATTACGAAATACAGAATGATATAGACAAGATTTAAAATTTGTAAATGTATTAACTGTGAATTTAAATTCTTTACGTTTGTCATATAAATCTGTGATTGTTTTATTGTCTTTTATTGTAATTTTAAGATCTAAGAAGTTAATTGTATTGTTAGATAAAAGGTTTTCCGTTAATTCCAAATTAGTGGGATAATCAACCGGAAATCGAGTAATTGCAGATTGATCAGTATCAATTAAAATGATGTCATCAATATAACGATATAAATGTAGATTATTATTAGTAAAATTACGTTCATAATGAGATAAGTATAAGTCTGAGAGTAAAATGGAAGTACAACCGCCTTGTGATATACCGACATGCTGTAAATATAAAGTATTATCTTGCAATATATAATTATTATAGATAATGAAGTTAGTTAAAGATTTAAAATATGCAATATCTATATTAGATGGTAATTCCAGTTTTTTATAATACTTTTTAAATAATGCATTTATAATTTTATGTAAATCTAATAGGTCTATATTATTAAAAAGATCTTTGAAGTCATATGTCGTTATATTACAAACAGAATGAAGATTTTTTAAAATATTAACAAGTTGATAGCTATTTTTTATGCAATGTGTATTATCATTGTTTGTAGTAATTTCATATAATTGATTAAGAATTTTTAAGAGAAGTGTATTGGCTTTATTATTATATGTATTGCAACCAATAGTAACAGTCCTAAATTTAATAGGAGTTTTATGAAATTTGGGAATAAGAACTAAATATGGATAATTAAAATTAGTAGATAAAATATTTAATATATATATATATATATGTGACATATGTCACACTGTAACTCTCGTATTTATGAACCGATTTGGATGTAATTCGGTGTGTACATAGTACATACCAATGTCTCGACCGAGTTCGTTGGCCAGCTTCATCCGCCATTTTGTTTCAAAATGGCGGCCATTTAAAAATGTTTAAAAAATTTAAAATCTGAAATGTGGTACCAAAAAATTGAAAATGGAAAAATATTTTTTTCTTATGTATTTGACCTTTATACAAAGACTCCGTAGCAGTTTTTGTTTCGACTATATCTTAAAAAATGGCTGATTTATAGCATTTTGAATTTCTAGCGAAGCTGACATTTTGAAACGTCCTGAATTTTATTACGCGATAAAAGGCGTACTTATGAACCGATTTGGATGTAACTTCATTTATACATAGTACAGACCATTTTCTCGACCCAGTTCGTTGGCCAGCTTCATCCGCCATTTTGTTTAAAAATGGCGGTCATTTAAAATTTTAAGAAAAATTTAAATTTGATATGTGGTACCAAAAAATTGAAAATTGAAAAAATATTTTCTTTTATGTGTTCGATCTTGATAAAAAGATTCGGGAGCAGTTTTTTTTTCGTCTATATCTTAAAAAATGGCTGAGTTATAGTATTTTGAATTTCTAGCGTAGCTGACATTTTGAAACGCCCTGATTTTTGCCACGTGATAACAGACGTATTTATGAACCGATTTGAATGTAACTTGGCCTGTACATAGTACATACAAATAACTCAACCGAGTTCGTTGGCCAGCTTCATCCGCCATCTTGTTTCAAAATGGCGGCCATTTAAATAATTAAAAAAAATTAAATTTAAAATGAGATACCAAAAAATTGGAAAATGAAAAAGATTTTTTTCGTATGTGTTTGACCTTAATACAAAGATTCCTGAACAGGTTTTGTTTCGTCTATATCTAAAAAAATGGCTGAGTTATAACATTTTGAATTTCTATTGTAGCTGACATTTTAAAACGACCTGATTTTTGTCACGCGATAACAGGCGTATTTATGAACCGATTTGAATGTAACTTGGTCTGTACATAGTACATACCAATGTCTCGACCGAGTTCGTTGGCCAGCTTCATTCGCCATCATGTTTCAAAAGGGTTGCCATTTAAAAAAATGTAATTTAAAAGTTAAAATGAAGTATTAAAAAATTGGAAAATGAAACAGTTTTTTTATGTGTTTGGCCTTGATACAAAGATTCTGGAGCAGTTTTTGTTTCTGAAAATTTGTTCTTTTGTTTATATCTTAAAAAGAGGTTAAATTATAGCACTTTGAATTTCTATCATGGCTAACACTTTGAAACGATCTTGTATTTGTCACGCGATACCACACGTATTCACCTATTTCGATGGAAGAAAGCATGTGGATAGTATACATCAATACCTCGACCATGTTCGCTGGCCAGCTTCATCAGCCATTCAGTTTCAAAATGGCGGCCATTAAATTAAAATAAAATATATTTAAAGTGAGGTGCAAAAAAATTAGAAATTGAAAAAGGTTTATTTCTTAAGTATTTGACCTTGATATAAGGATTCAGGAGCATTTTTTGTTTGTCTTTATCTTAAAAAACGGCTCAGATATAGCAGTTTCAATTTCTATCGTGGGTGACGATTTTTTGCTTGCGACAGCACTCATATATATCAACCGATTCCGATGTGAGTGAGCATGTGCACAGCAATTACTAAGGTCTCGACCAAGTTCACTGGTCAGCCTCATCCACCATGTTGTCTTAAAATGGCAGGCACTGTAAGAAATCGCCGAATTTGGCAGCCAAATATAAGTTACTTTAAATAAAAGCAGCTTGGATAAAGCTGACTAATTTCGCGAAATTCTCATTCATAATGATTTAGTATTGATAAAAATTAGTATTGAATCTCCAACATTCGGTTTCCACTTAATTGAGCTTCGTGTGTTTGAATAATATAAGTTGACTTTTTTAAAATAAGGAATATGAAAGCTACCTCTTCCTCCCGGCACTGGCCGAAAGGACTTTTTTAAGATATAGACGAAACAAAAACTGCTCCCGAATCTTTTTATCAAGGTCAAACACATAAGAAAAAAATAATTTTTCAATTTTCAATTTTTTTGTACCACATTTCAAATTTAAATTTTTCTTAAAAATTTAAATGGCCGCCATTTTTAAACAAGATGGAGGATGAAGCTGCCCAACGAACTCGGTCGAGACATTGGTATTTACTATGTATAAACGAAGTTACATCCAAATCGGTTCATAAATACGCCTTTTATTGCGTGACAAATTTCAGGACGTTTCAAAATGTCAGCCATGCTAGAAATTCAAAATGCTGTAACTCAGCCATTTTTTAAGATATAGACGAAACAAAAACTGCTCCGGAATCTTTATATAAAGGTCAAATACATAACAAAAAACATTTTTCCATTTTCAATTTTTTGGTACCACATTTCAAATTTTAATTTTTTTTTTAAATTTTAAATGGCCGCCATTTTGAAACAAAATGGCGGATGAAGCTGGCCAACGAACACGGTCGAGACATTGGTATGCACTATGTACACATAGAATTACATCGAAATCGGATCACAAATGCGAGAGTTACAGTGTGACATAGGTCAGATATATATATATATCAATTTTGAACGGAGGGTGGTTTCGAGGTCTGGGGGTCGTGATCGATGAAAATATACCAAAATTTTTTTAAATCGCTTTCCTCCGAACGGCTGCAATAGGTAGCTTTTTTGTAAAGAAAGCTACCTAAAATCCTTCCGGCCAGTGCCGGGAGGAAGAGGTAGCTTTCATATTCCTTATTTTAAAAAAGCCAACTTATATTATTCAAACACACAAAGCTCAATTTAGTGGAAACCGAATATAGGAGATTCAATACTAATTTTTATCAATATAATGAATGAGAATTTCGCGAAATTAGTCAGCTTTATCCCAATTGCTTTCCTTTAAAGTAACTTATATTTGGCTGCCAAATTCGGCGATTTCTTAAAGTGCCTGCCATTTTAAGACAACATGGTGGATGAGGCTAAACAGTGAACTTGGTCGACACCTTAGTAATTGCTGTGCACATGCTCACTCACATCGGAATCGGTTGATATATACGAGTGCTGTCGCAGGCAAAAAATCAGATTTTTCAAAATGTCACCCACATTAGAAATTGAAACTGCTATATCTGAGCCATTTTTTAAAATAAAGACAAACAAAAAATGCTCCTGAATCCTTATATCAAGGTCAAATACTTAAGAAATAAACCTTTTTCAATTTCTAAATTTTGCACCTCACTTTAAATATATATATATATATTTTTTTTATTTAATGGCCGCCATTTTGAAACAAGATGGCTGATGAATCTGGCCAGCGAACTTGGTCGAGGTATTGATGTATACTATCCACATGCCTTCTTACATCGAAATAGGCGAATACGTGTGTTATCGCGTGACAAATACAAGATCGTTTCAAAATGTTAACCATTCTAGAAATTCAAAGTGCTATAATTCAACCATTTTTTAAGATATAAACAAAAGAACAAATTTTCAGAAACAAAAACTGCTCCGGAATCTTTGTATCAAGGCCAAACACATAAAAAAATCTGTTTCATTTTCCAATTTTTTAATATCTCATTTAAAATTTTAAATTTAATTTTTTTTAAATGTCAAAACTTTTGAAACAAGATGGCGAATGAAGCTGGCAAACGAACTCGGTCGAGACATTGGTATGTACTATGTACAGACCAAGTTACATCCAAATCGGTTCATAAATACGCCTGTTATCGCGTGACAAAAACCAGGAAGTTTTAAAATGTCAGCCACAATAGAAATTCAAAATGCTATAACTCAGCAATTTTTTTAGATATTGACAAAACAAAAACTGTTCCGGAATCTTTGTATTAAGGTCAAACACATACGAAAAAAATCTTTTTCATTTTCCAATTTTTTGGTATCTCATTTAAAATTTAAAATTTAAATTTTTTTTTAAATGGCCGGCATTTTGAAACAAGATGGCGGATAAAGCTGGCCAACGAACTCGGTCGAGATATTTGTATGTACTATGTACACACCAAGGTGCATCCAAATCGGTTCATAAATACGCCTGTTATCACGTGACAAAATTCAGAACGTTTCAAAATGTCAGCCACGCTAGAAATTCAAAACGCTATAACTCAGCCATTTTTTAAGATATAGACGAAACAAAAACTGCTCCCGAATCTTTTTATCAAGGTCAAACACATAAGAAAAAATAATTTTTCAATTTTCAATTTTTTTGCACCACATTTCAAATTTAAATTTTTCTTAAAAATTTAAATGGCCGCCATTTTTAAACGAGATGGCGGATGAAGCTCTCCAACGAACTCGGTCGAGACATTGGTATTTACTATGTATAAACGAAGTTACATCCAAATCGGTTCATAAATACGCCTTTTATCGCGTGACAAATTTCAGGACGTTTCAAAATGTCAGCCATGCTAGAAATTCAAAATGCTGTAACTCAGCCATTTTCTAAGATATAGACGAAACAAAAACTGCTCCGGAATCTTTATATAAAGGTCAAATACATAAGAAAAAATATTTTTCCATTTTCAATTTTTTGGTACCACATTTCAAATTTTAATTTTTTTTTTAAATTTTAAATGGCCGCCATTTTGAAACAAAATGGCGGATGAAGCTGGCCAACGAACTCGGTCGAGACATTGGTATGCACTATGTACACACCGAATTACATCGAAATCGGATCATAAATACGAGAGTTACAGTGTGACATAGGTCAGATATATATATATATATATATATATATATATATATATATAAAATTTGAACGGAGGGTGGTTTCGGGGTCTGGGGGTCATAATCGATGAAAATATAGAAAATTTTTTTGAAATCGCTTTCCTCGGAATGGCTGCAATAGGTCGCTTTTTGTAATGAAACCTACCTAAAAAAATGCTCAGCGAAATTCATTGGCATTGTATCGAAAGATTTCGCAAAATATTTCTTTTTCATCTATTAATTATGTCACGCTAATTTCGCGGGTTTTTTACACCTCCCTCCACTTTTGTTCCCGATTTTCCCACTCGAATGTAACCCTTCTCGTTGCCGCGACCTTAAAATTCTTTTGTGCTTCTACTGCAATCTGTTGCAAATGAAAGGAAAAGAAAAATCATATATAATATTACATAAGTGGAAAAGTTATACACAATCCACACCAACTGATGTAATTAATAGAAATCCTTTAAGATCGTGAGTGATTTTACTTCAAGCTACTGCAATCCAAGGGAAAAGGAAAACTATACCTAAAACCTAATATTACCTGAGTGAAAATGTTATACACAATGTACCATTTACTGATATAAATAAAAGAAATCCTTTAAGATCTTGTTTGCTTGTAAATCTACTAATGATTTTGCTAATCAAACGAAAAAGAAAAATATGCCTAAAATTACCTGACTAAAAAATATACACAATCTACTACCTACTGATATAAATAATAGAAACTTTTTAGCATCTTTTGAGGTTTTATTTCAGGCTGCAGCAATTCAAAGAGAAGGAAAAAATATACCTAATATTATCTAAGTTAAAAAGTTATACACAGGCTACAATCTATAGATAGAAAAGAAGCTTTTTAAAATGTTATGTGTAATTACTCCAAGCTGTTGCAATTCAAATGAAAATGAAATTTCTACTGAATATTACTTGCGAAAAAGTTATACACAATGTACTTTATACCGAGATAAATGAAAGAAATCCTTTAACATCTTGTGTGCTTTTACTTCCAGCTATTACAAATCGAAACAAAAGAAAAATATGTCTAATATTATCTGAGTAGAAGGTTTATACCCAATTTATTTTCTTCTGATATAAATAAATAAATTCTTTTAAGATCTTATGTACTGTTATTGTTATTTCAATCTGCTTCAATTTAAAGGAAAAGGAAATATATACCAAATATTACCCGTGTAAACAGACATTTTTTACCAGAACTATACCGTTGCTTAAAAAAAAAAAAAAAAAAAAAAAAAAACGTGTACACAATTGTTTTTATAGTTTAGATGTATTTCCACAATGTCGTAAAAAGACCCGTTCGCTAATGCTATTCCTATGGAAGAAATTTATAAAGATATCTCGGTCGCATTTCACTATTTTTAGATGATTTTCTTTGCAGTGGCTAGCTGAGGTCGATCTGTATGCAGGATGTTTTCTACTTTTTCAATTTCGTTTACAAGTATTTTTAATCAGCACACTTTCATTTTCAGAACCGGTTCCTAAAATGAAAGCATCCTCTTGAAACAAATATCCAATGAAAATCGAAAAGTAAAAAACGGCCTTTTTACAGATTGACCTCAGCTAGCCGCTGCAAAAAAAAATCATCTAAAAATATTGAAATGCGACCGAGATATCTATATAAATTTCTTCCATAGGAATAGCATTAGCCAACGGGTCTTTTCGCGTAACTGGAGTAGGCCGTTAAGGTATGTGTCTACCTTCAGGGCACTTTTTTTTAACAATATGAAATTTTTATCAAACACGTGTGTTTTTAGTTAAAACAGGGAATAGAATTATGAATTCATATAAATTTTAATAGAATTTTAATTAGAGCTATATTTCACAAGCTATATTTTGCTTCATAGCATACAATTAGATGAGCTGAACCTTGTTACAAAATTTTATTTCGACACCTTAAAAACTTATTAATAAATGATGTTTCTTTGTAGACATACAAAAACGCAGTTTTCCAGGAAGCGCAAATTAAGATTAGGATGTAGCAGAAAAAATAATTATACATTAAAGTTTATAACTTTAGAATCCACCATATTTGTACGCCTAAAGTTTGTGTATATATTATATATTTTTGTATTAAAATGTATTGTTTACCTTTCTGTGGCTGTTTAAACGGTCACTTTTGGTTTAAGAAAGGTTATTTTCGGTTTATATTTGGGGCTATAACTTTGCTGCTAATTATCGCTGAACCAAAAGTAGGGCATTTTTGGGATCCTAAATGTTTGAAATTTAATTTAAAATAATAAAAAAAACGAAAGTTTTCGCAAAACAGCGATTTGACGGTAGGCACATACCTTAACCTGCCACACTATGTCGCAGATTGTAGAAAACCCCGTCTCTCCCCTGGAAGTGTGACGTAATTTGAAATCGACCCCTTACTATGTTCTAATGCATGTAATTTAAAACGAAAGCAGTAACGATAATCATTCTCATATTATAATTCATTAATGATGAAGCTTTGAAACATGGAATTATAAAAAAAAAGGAACTGACATATCCTTAAAATAGTGAAGCTACAACTGTAACCGCTTTTGGAGGGGTTAAGTACCGCCGGATGAAACTTCCACCAGAAAATATAAATAGATATTTTCCTCTTACTTAAACACCTTATTAAATGCAAAATTTCAGTCACAAATAATAGCAGAAACAGTTATACATTTTTATTGGTGGGACTTTACTTTTGCGGTAGTCAGGCCCTGCATTTCCGCCATATTGTGACAACCGAGACAATCTTTTGTCAGTTTCATTGAAAAAGATTATAATACCGGGCCAAACTAAAACCAGTAAAAACAAACAGAGCATTTTACCATATTTGTAAGTTAATATTTCTATGAAAAAAGCCGCTTAAATAAGACAAAGTTTTCTATTCAAATTTACTGGTGGGAAGTTTGCCCCGGCGGTAATCAGAAACTCTCGATCCGATTAAAAAAAAACAGCCGCCATCTTGTGACAACCTCCTCAGTTACTTCACTCGCAACTGGTAGATAGTACATTATATGTCTCCGCCTCTTTATTCATAACTCCATTCTTTGAAATGCGCTGCTTCAGTTCACGCAGATTTTTGGTAGACATTTGCTCAGAGCTGTCTAGAGATCATATAATCGTAGTATAAAAAATCAATCAATATGACATTTCCGACGCTAACGAAATAGACAGGCTGCAGTACTATCTTTTGTATTAGCCCACTAAAGTCACTTGATGATCTTTTCGTGCACCTGAATATGTGCATTGGAGCATCACGTGACTCAAGCGGACGGAATAAAAAGACTTTTGTTACGCACCGCTGTATCCTGTCTTTTTGTTAGTCTCGTGAGATTTCCATATGAACTTTTTATCTTCTTGCGGCTTAGCCTTTCAAGGGCAGTGTTTTAATTTCTTAATTTGACTAATGAAAATTGCAATTGCGAGTTTTACCAAATAAAAAAAATATTTTGAAAAATCTCCATTGGAATAGAAAATATACATTTAATAAAAAGTACATTACACTTTCTTTAAGTGGACGAACAAATTTTCTTACTGCAAGTGATGCATTTTTAGAATTTCAGAATCTTAATCTTTTCGTACACATCAGCGCTTCAAACTCTAAAAAGGACTATAGTTACAAATCGGATTATAAAGACCTGCATGGCTTAACTTTTAATTATTTTCAAATATTTTGTTTTTGTATATTCTAGTGTCAACCAATTATTTCAACATTTTAGCAGCAGATGTACTTTTCCCTTGAAAGGGTTAAGAGCTTTTATGCGCCCACTTTTCTAAATATAGGATACATGCAACATATTTTTATATTATTGGCACTATACATTGTGGAATTATAATGTTATAATCAAATGTCTTTAATGAAGTCGCAATAAAGACATCCATAAATTATTCATCAGTAACAAAACTGATTGTTACGACTATGAAAATGCATGTCACGTATATCGAATGTTTTGCGACTATCAAATGCTTAAAAAGCAGTAAACCAACGTTTAAAATGCACAAATAATGCGTGAAAAGCAGCAAACAGCTGCTTTTCACGCATTATTTGTGCATTTTAAACGTTGGTTTACTGCTTTTTAATATTCCTGCACAAAGGCTTTAATTGCTATTTTTAATATCAAAGCTTTCTGGAACGAGATTTATATATGTGGGCATTTAAATATGTAAGTGTTTCAGGAAGCATACGGCAACACGTTTTCATGAACAAAATAAAGTAAACCAATTAGTAGCTTAATTGGTTAATATATGTAACCAATCAGCAGTTTTTACCAAGAGATTTTTAAAGTAGTTGGGAAAAAAAGAGCCCATACCTTTTAATAGTCAAATTAGGCCAGAAAAAAGGGAAAAGTCCATTCGACTGAAATTATGTAACTGTCTTTTTCAGTTTATGTTTAAAACACAAACACTGGGGGTCGTATTCATGCTGAAATTTTAATAAAATCTAAAATTTTTAGTACGATCACCTAATTTTGACATCCTTATTGGATTTTTCGGTAAAATGTATATTAATACCGAATCATTCGGAAAAGTATTCGGAAATTATGAAGGTCTAAAATTTGGAGGCCCTAAATTCATTTATAATCCATTCGAAAACAATTGCAATGCGGGTAGTTTTCTAATAATAACTTGAAAATTATTTATTAAATGAGCTGTAATTTTGGATTGGCATATCTGGAGCATCTAAATATGCCTGTTAAAAGATCCGTTACAATTCATATTTATTTCGAAAAAATATTTTTTAAGTTCATTAAAAAAAAAAAAAAGGAAATGTTGATCTATCAATTTTCCTTTATCAAAAATCGATTTTTAGAAGCTTTCGATACGTGAAAACAAAATTACAGTCCATTCCGGCATGTAATTTTGCGTTATGGTAATATAACTACCCGAATTACAACATGTTTTGCAACAATTACAAATTAAATTAATATTAGTAGTTCAAAATTATAAACTTTTATACTTCCTAAACTGTTTGACAGAATAATTTCCCGTCTCCCATCTTATAGTAAAATTTTCCGAAAATGTCAAGTATGATGTCAAAAGTAGGCATTTTTATTGAAAATTTCAGAATTTTGTACAATGCAACTTCAATGACGATCGCAAGCTTATATTTTTAATGCAAAATGAAAGAATACATAATGTCCAATAGAATGGCTACTTCTTTTTATTTGTGACAATTTGGTGATTGAAATGTATGAGATATTCTCTTTTTTGCAAACTGTACTTTGAAAATGTCAATAAATAAAATATCCCGGCAAAAACCGATTATATTTCATATCTTTGTAAGATTCGTGGCCCAACCAGTGGCCGAGAGGTTCTGCTCTCGAAGCTGGTAGACGGGAGGTGCTGAGTTCGGTACAAATCGCGCCCGTCGGCCTAATAGTTAAAAGATTTCGTGGTTTTCTTCGAACCTTGGTTTTCCAAGCGTAAATACGGGTTAGGTTCCCTTAGAAAGACCCCCCATGGGGGGCACTTACCCCTTGGGGCATGTATCCCTCGTGCTGATAATTGGCCCTCATAAACACAACCAACCTTGTGAGATTCGTGAGCTTAAAGACGTACTATCATTTTATAACATCCGATTGAGTAGGGTTCGGATCCATCCTAATTTGTTTCTTATTAATCTCAAAATCAAAACAATAATCTTCAAGGTATATTTCGTGAATATGTACCATATAATTCTACCGCTAAGATTATGGTTAATAAACAGTGTTAAAAAATAGTAGGTCTGTGACCCAAGGATCGAGGAAAAATTGGGATAGACCAGGCCCATGATTGCTGCTTAAATAAACTTCCACTAATAATTTCGTTTTTCCTTAACATGTACAATATAATTGCAATACTCAATAACTGTAATATAATCCTCAGTACTATAAAAGCGCATTTCAATTTGAATGAATAAATACTTCGTGACTATCATAATTCCCCCCTTACCTTCAAATAATCTAATTAGTTAGTTACCTAAAATGAAATGGCGATTTCTATTTTTATCAATTCACAGAAAAACTAATTAGTCCAGTCAAATTAGAGTTTGAAGTGGAAAATTCAGGTGTAATTGTTTTTAGTGTCTTACTTTATGTTTTCAGGGGTGCTGAATACGAATCTGAAGTTGTCCAACACAATTTCTTTCGGAAAATATGAAAAATCGTGAAAAAAACCACCAAAAATCGCAGATTTTTTTTTGTTTTTAGCTTATAACTTGCAAAGTAAGGTTTTTACGCTAAAACTGGCCACATATTAAAATACAGATGAGAAAATTACCTGCAATTCATGTTCTTACCTTTTTTTTGTTCGATATACGGCTCCCGTAGAGGCGTTGAAAAAAAACGCGAAAACCAGTAATTTTGGAAAATCGCAAAACAGATATTCTTACCCTTTCCGTTCATAACACTAAAAGTAAGCATTTCACTGTAAACATTTGCAAACGTACTCACTTATTATTAGGTTATATATTTTTACGATGCAGGTATACAATGTGACCTCGAAAATCCGGCAATTTAAAAAATGCGGCATCAAAGTCATGTCCCCCTCCCTTTTTTTCACTTCCAACTTACGGCAAAAGTAAAAAAAAAAAATATTTTCGAATTAAAATCCGAGATAAAAAACAATGTACTAGCTGACAGCGATATCGCTGACGCTGTGCCAAATAGAGCCCTCGATAACACTGGTAGCAGCTCAGAGGAACGAGGTAAGGACCTGGCAGAAGATGAGGTCTCGCCAAAAAAATGCATACATTTGACCGGAAAATTAAGGTCATCTTCAAAGACACAAGACTGTATTTCCGAAATTGATACAATTCTCTACAATGTATGTGCAAGTAATTTTTTTGTACCTCGAATAGTTATGATAAAAACAATGACGAATGCACGAAGTATTCAGCTGCCTCTTTATTGAAAACATACAAAATGCATCATTAGACGTCTGTACAGATACGGGAAACGTAAACGTTAGGTTTTATAGATACAACAAAAAGATAAAAAGTGATTAATGATCGGTTAGTGTTTAATGTTATACAGTATAATAAAATAGGTAGGTATTTTTTTTTATACAACCCTTATTATTAAATGATTATTGACTTGAAATGACACTCATTAGTCAAACCGATCCCTCTTGGCCAAAGGTTGCATGATTGCAGGCATGCCTTCCAATTCTTCTACACCTAAAAAAAAAATAAATATAATATTTATTTAAGCACCTGGGCGCCAAAGAGCCATTTTCGTCCCGAGGGAGAAGATTGCTGCCCCAGCCGTAGGTGAAGGCTGCAAACACCCAAGGGTCGAAGCTTAGGCTTCTGAGCAGCTCTGGTGCACGTAGTATTTTTAAAAACTGTGGAATTAATTGTAATTAATTAAGTAATGATTCATGCAACATTTTATCATAACATGATTTTTACATCTTTCTTTTGTTACCCCTCTTTTACAACTCAAGTCATGAATAGGTTACTTTGGACCTCAATTTAGAAAACATATTAGCCTATTGTTTTACGAACCACCGTTTAAAAAAATAATTTATGCTTTATTTCTAATTGTTTGAAAATTGTGGAGTTATACAACTGTATTAAGTTAAATATTTTGATCACAAGAATAAAAACAGTTAGTGAAAAAGTAAAGGTGAAATGGAATTATTTATACATATTTAGCTTCAAGTACTTCAGGGAATTCCGGATCATCCTCGCTTCCTCTATTTCAGTAAGAGGCATGTTATTGCTACTGCTTTCGCAGTTTACACACATATTGGAGCACTTGAGGCCTGCTTTTTTGCATCCTCCGTTTTTCTGGCAAGTATTCTTACATTTGCAAAAAATAAGTTTCAAAACGGCTTGAAGTGCTGGTGGCAGTAGTGTGGTTACTGGCTAAATACCATCTTTCATTTTCTTCCAACCCCATTGTTCAGTATCTTTTTCATTCCCAAGCCATTGTTGAACTTGAAAATATACCCTAAAGGAATGTCAGTGGTGGAAAATTGGCGCAGAAGAGGAGCCTATTGACACCACAAAAATTTTATAGTATTCTTCACCTTAATAAAAACGCAGAAATTCTGTCATTAGGTAAGGCGAAAAATACTACTAAAATTTAGGGGTGTCAATAGGCTCCTCCTCTGCGCCAATTTTCCACCACTGGAATGTTGCTGAGCTGCAGATTCAGTAGGAAATAAGGACGCCAAATGGATCGATGTCTTGTATGCAGACCTAAGGTAACATAAATACCTCAATTTGTTTAATGACGTGGCTTCCTTGTCAGCAAATTTATACAATGAGACCAAAAAACGATTGCCAGCATTAGTAACTGCATCAGCATCTGCCATAGGGTCTTTAAAAACTTCAATGGTATTAGTTAATGCAAAGTTTTTCTTGAGAGTCCGAAGAAACCTCATCCTTCCTACTTCGAACAAGGCTGAAGTAGTATCACAGCCTCCCATGGCATGCAAAAATAATATGTTGTTAGCAATCGATTGATCAAGTTTGCAGTCAGAAGAGAAAATGAGTGGTGAAACTGTCCCTTTGCCTAGCTTTAGAAAGTATACATTTGAATGTACACCCTTACAGCGACAAATCATGATAACTGAAAAATCGGCGTCTGCACCCACAATAACTACAGAGTTATGTTGTTGTTGTTGTTGTGCAAGGTCTCTTACTGTGGTGACAATAAGTGTATCCGCATCTTCTCGTGCCTGTTTTGTGCGAATGTCAGCTACTTCAAATTTGTAATTAATTTTTGAAAATTACAGATTTCGGAAAAAAATATCAGAAGTACTTATGATTTTCTTGATAGTGACATATATTCATAATTTAATACATACCCAAATGATACTGACGTGAGAAAAAGAGAAAATTGAATGTTTAAAAAACTTACTTTAGTTGATATTTTATATGTTAAAAGAAAAAAATTCTGATAAGTAGTGCAGACATTTCTTCTCATGTAATTTCTCAAGCATCAGTGTCAAGTAACTATCTTCTTTCTTGGATTTTATACAAATAATGAATATCGATTTCGGAAATACAATCTTGTTTCTTTGAAGATGACGTTAATTTTCCAGTCAAATTTATGCATTTTTCGGTGAGAACTTATCTTCTGCTAGATCCTCGTCCTCGTTTCTCTGAGCTGCTACCAGTGTTATCGAGGATTCTATTTAGCACAGCGTAAGCGATCTCGCGGTCCGCTAATGCATCGTCTTTACTTTGATTTTTAAACAGGTTACATCGTTTTTAAAAATAATTGCTATTTTTGCTCTTCCCGAAAGTTGGAAGTGAAAAAAAGGGGGGGGGGATTTTTTAAGTTGCCGGATCTCTGAATACCGGATTTTCGAGGTCACACAGTATACCTACATCATAATAATATATAACCTAATAATAAGTGAGTACGTCAGCAAATGTTTACAGTGAAAGGCTTACTTTTAGTGTTATGAACGGAAAGGGTGAAAATATCTGTTTTGCAATTTTCCAAAATTACTGGTTTTCGCCGATTTTTCAATGCCTCTACGGAAGCCATGTGTCGTACAATAAAAATGATAAGAACATGAATTCTAGGTAATTTTCTCGTCTGTATTTTAATATAGAGTCACGGTTTGCGTAAAAAGTTTACTTTGCAAGTTATAAGCAAAAAACTCGAAAAATCTGCGATTTTTAGTGATTTTTTTCATGATTTTTCATATTTGCCGAGAGAAATTTTGTTGGACAACTTCAGATTCGTGTTCAGCACCCCCGAAAACATAAAGTAAAACACTAAAAACAATTACACCAGAATTTTCCACTTTAAGCCCTTTTTTAACCTAATTTGACTGGACTAAAATCTTTTCACAGTTTTCAAGAGAATAGTGCTGCCAAAAGTGACGAAACACTGTATTTCTGTAATAGGGTAGATTGGGTGAAGATGCCGTAGTTTTGACTTAATTGTTTTAAAAATCGCTTGTTGTTTATATATGTTATTCATTGATTTCTTGTTAAAGTTTAGACTCTTATGTATGATTTAAAAACATGTTTCGTTTTATAGATGTTATAGAAAGCATCGAAAATTTTGTTTTTGTAAACACTTGCATTTCGGCATCTTACCAACAGGTATGGGTAAGATGGCCAACTGTCTAGGGTAAGATGCCTTATGGAATTGTAATGTAAACAATAATTTTTGTGAAGCAGTATAAAAAATAATAGGACGAATAAAAGTAACTTTAGTATTTTAGACATACTAAAGTTGTTAACTTACTTAAACCTAGAACTACCGGAAATTTTACTCAAGTTTTATAAAAACATTCTACACCAGAATTTTTACTTAAAACTATTTAATTTGTTTATTTAACTTATTATTGTCTGATTTATACATTTAGTTTGTTTTGAAGAAATTTCTGGTTTGAATAAATATTTTGAATGTACATGTCGGGTCCAATGGACCCGTCTGGTAGACGGAAGGTTAATATTAGAAAATTACAAAAATATGAATTGAAAACGTTGGAATTATAATAAAAGAACAAACTAATATTTATTTGTTATATAATTATTTATCTTATGTTAATATATTTGGTTGTGTAATATTTATTTAATATATTATGTTCTACTTAACATTTAAAAGAATTAAGGCTCTTAAGTATGCCTATTTTTAAACATTATAGCAAGTTTTACTACGGTAAAAAATGTGATAAAGTGCTTTAGAGTCAAGCTTTTTTCTTAATGTTTTTCATATGTCCCTTTGTTCTTTTTAGCAATATCTTAGGTCTGCCACAAACTGCACATTTGTTTAGAAACTTTAAGCAGTTTTTATATAACCAACAGTTTCACTGAATGTACTTGATCCCATCACAATTTCCCGAGGTTTTATTGTACTCTGCTAGACACTCTGAACAATCATTCTCATTCACTTAAAACAAATCCTCGTGTTCTGAATCTTGGGTGGGAATTTAATCATCATCCATATCATCGTCAGTTGAAGATTCTGTACTTCAACGCCTTGACTTCTTATCTAATTCCTTTTTAGAAAGGCTTCAGACACCTGGAAATTCGTAGTTGCTATTGTCACACCGATTTAGTTTGGCATTTATAGGCCTTTAAAATTATTTTTAATTGAATATTAAAATGAGAAAAAAAACGTCGATGAAAATTACGTCATATTTGAAACGATACATTTAAAATGTCTAATTTGAAATAAATTTCTTATAGCGTCTTTATGAAATTGTTTACTTATCCATTTTATACTAGCTGTCTTTAAACTGTTGGGTTGATCCTATTTAATCCATTACGAAAGTAGCAGTTAGCTGTCTCGAGAGCAATTGATTCTGTCTTAAAAAGAACCAAAGGGAAATGAATGGAAATCTTATTACAAGAGATCGCCACTAGTCGTTTAATTACGATTTAATCTTCCATAATATTTTCAAAGCAGATCAAATTAGTGTGTTTTTAGAGTCTGCGGTGTCTGGATGGAGGTTGGCGAGCATAGCTCGTAGGGGGCGGAAACCCCTAGTTATCTAAAACTATATTATATACCACCAATATTTATAATTATTAAAATTATTTAAAACTTCATTTAACATAAAATGTTTAACAATGATTAAAATTAATAATTATTAAACAATTATTTATAAGGCCAATAAAATTTATTTATAAGGCAGAATATATATAGAAACCTTTCAAAATATGTTCACAGTAGCTTTAATATTTCTTTATGTCATTTTAAACATTTGGAATATTTATAATTTTAATCAATGATTTTTTTAATCAGTTGATTAAAATCCCGATTTAATCACAGATTTAAATTATCTGATTAAAATTGTTGACAAGCTAGTTAATAGCCAAGAATAATTTAAACAATGAAGAAACAATCAGGCATTTGACCGCAACGGAAAATAATCGGCATCTTAACCCCCAAAATTTTCGTCGACTCACCCCAAAGTATTGGGCAAGATGCCGGTGCCCCCACTGGAGCGAGAACCGGCCACTATTTATGCTTTGCAGAAAGTCCAGGTACCAGTATTCTCTAAAAAATCCGATTTATTTCTCTGGTTTTTAAACTAAGACTTTTATAGGCAAATAAAGAACTCACGTAAAATATTTTGGACACTTACCAGAAGTGTTAAGACGAAATAGCAATAAAAAAGTACCACTTATTTTTTTTTAAGAACGCAATTGGAATTTAAAGTATCACTAGGGAACCCTCTTCCTTACAACTGACCAACGTTTCCCTACACCGCTGCGCATATGAAAACTGCATGATACGGCATCTTCTACAACATGGCATCTCACCTCAAGTTACCCTACAAATAAATATTGAAACAGCTCCAAGTTAAATCGGACCTTTAAGGTCCTTTCCCGTTCCCATAAAGGATTTAATTTTTTATTATATGTTAAATATAAATAAATACATTTTAAAATATTTACAATTTTCCTGATTGGCCGTTCGATACCCAGTTTATACTTATATAACTGATAACATGTCGGAAATTGTACGTCAAGCGTGCATATGATTAGTTCAGTTAGCATTATAACTACTTATAAATATATAAATATTAGTGCAATAGATTTTGCACTCTTATGCAAAAATGCATGAATACAAAATTTATTACGATTATATATATTAAATTCAGTAATACACAAATAATAGGGTAACTCCGGAAGAGTCGCCGCATACGGGATAGATGCCGCACCCCTTGTATTTCTTGTAATTATCGATAGATGGCCATCAAACGCACAGGATAGGTGCGCAATGAGATTATTTTAACCAGTATATAGCGTGAATCCCATTTCGATTTTTACTTGTAGAAGTATAATCCTTAATTTGACGTTAGTGCATGATTTCACCGTCCAAACTTTTAAACACATTATGTTTAAATACTTTTCATACTTTAATTACTAAATGCATGCATGATTTCGAAGTCAAAACTAAGTGTGGCCTTTGTATAGAGTACTGTGTGCATGGTTACGCCATTCCTCTTAGCGATGGCGGGTAACTGTGATGGCCGACGTCTGCACCATGCAAATGGGATACATGCCGCAGTTTCTTTTGTACGGGATGATTGAGTGTTATTAACTTTTCCTTTTCTTTTTGCACAGACTAACCATGTTAGGCATGTTATCAAGTTTACTAAAACCAAAGGAGAAAAAGGGGATAATAAAAAGTAAGAAGGGCAAGAAAGATGCAAGTCAAGATGATAATAACGAAAAATTAGATTACGCGTAACGCAGACGTTCTTTGCAAACTACTCTAAAAAATAGAAAGTGTAACTGGCTTCGTTGCATCATGTGTTTAAATGTAGTTACATAAAGACTGTACATTTTCGAAACTTTTTCTGTAGATTGTAGCCGAAAAAAAAAGGTCTTTTAACCCAATCGGGACCATAGGTGCATATAAGCACCTTTATAAAGAGCTTACAAAATTTGTTTCTGGCACCAGTAAAAAAGAAAAGTAATATTTGCTTTGTTTAATTAGAGCATTTTCATGATTATTTAACTAATGATAACTTCTTTTAAAAAAGTGGTACCAACGGAATAAAATGTGTGTAAAAGCCTAAGATCCCAAAAGGGTTAACAAATAAATTATGTAAAAAAAATTTTACTTTTTTTCTTTTCCCTTTCTAATACACTGATGTTACGTTGTTGCTGAAATAGCAATTAAAATTTAATGTAAAAAAAAAAAAAAAATAAGTCGATAATTTTAATAGTGAAAGTAGGCAACAGTTATTAATTTGAATCTACTAATAAGTTTCATTTTACTCATTTAGTTTCCTTTTGTTATTACATCGTTAATTATGGTCCAGGTATGAATATTTTTATTTATAATTTCATTCTGTTCTTATTACAAGCGCGGCATTACTACCGCACAAGTGCGGCGTGTCACCCTTGCCGCAATGTAATGTTTTAGAAAAAAATCTTTAAAAAATATTAATTATTTGTTTTGAATTTTTTGTCGCACTACACGTGTTGTATATTTAACATTAAATAGCACAGCATGATTTTTTATATTTTATGTCCACCATGGGACTTTATATACAAATTCAAAAAAAAATGTGCGGCATAAATCCCGGAATTACCCTATAACTCCACCTTAAATAGGACGTCATCACCATGGCAACCTAGAATTATTACCTATCATGGGATATCATTGAATGAATTACCTATGATAGGATTTAATAGACTGAAAAAAAAACATTTATTAATATCATTTAAAGTTTCGACTCGATTTTTCATAAAATTTCAAATGACTCGAGAAAAATCGGAAACTATTATATATATTAAATTTCAAACTATTCGGTTGGGTATTTTTTTCGTTGTTATATGCGGTCAGACGGACAGACAGACGGACGGACCAGACGACGAATATAGGTTCTATGTATTTATAAAATTGCAAACGTATCTCAAAATGATTGCAATATGTTCGATTATCAGAGCACAAAAACTGTAATATTATTCAGTAGTACTAAATCATTATTTATTAACTTAATGTAATAAGCACAATATTATTAAAAAGAAAAGAAAACGGAAGGAGTAATGGGTATATTTTTGAATTTTAGGAATTTTAGGAACGTTTTCTATACCTCTTCTAGTATTCCTTTTCTTCCAGAATTGCGGTAATTTCGAAATGAGAACAAAAACATTAAACTTTCGTAAAAGAAGTTTCGCATTTTAAATTTCCCCTTAAATAAATAATAAATTTATCGACGTAAATGAAAGGAAAATAAAGCTTCAAAGTACAATTGTAAATATAAACAAAATTATTCACATTAACATTTTAAAAATCTTTTAAAAAAAACGTTGCTTTTACTCCAGGAAAATTCGTGAAAGAATATCATTTAGCACGCTCCTTTCTTGAAAAAAAAAATTATTATGTAAATTCATAAAAATGTTTCTCATCACATTATACATGTAATGTAGAACCAGAAAACATTAAAGGACAGAAACCAGAGGAAATCCTCTTCTCTGAATTAAACATGTTTAAAAATAAAAGCTTAAGCGAGTTAATTTATAATTTCGTAAAATACGATTACCGTTGGATTTGATTAAAATGAGCTGGATTATGCATTAAAGATATTAGTAAAAGAAAAACAATTGAAAGTTAAGGATTTTATTGAAATATTAAAGGGAAATTAATTCGTTTATTTATTTTAATGCGACATAGCCAGGTAATTCACTTTTCAGATTTAGGATTATATGATCAAATAAAGTGAAAATTTTCCTAATTATGTCAAAAACTGGTTTTAGAAACTTCGTATATTTATTAAAGAATATTTATCGTTTTTGATAAGAAGTTAAAACATCACACTACAAAATCAATAAAAATTAGAAGAAAGTGTGTGATATTTTAAGTTAATTATTTCTACATGAACTGCAAAATAACTCGAGAATAAGATTTTCAATGCGTCTAAGTAGAGTTAAAAATATAATCCTAGATAATTGCCTTAGTATGTGCAATATAAACCTCAGAACTACGACATGCGCATTTTAAGTAGGATGAATAAATAGTTGGCGATTATGATAATTTTTCTCCTTACCTTCAAATAATGTAATTATTTAGTTACCGTAAATGAAACGGCAATTTCCATTTTTATCATTTCACACAAAAACTAATTCTTGTCACAGTTCTCTAGTAATATAGCATCGCCAAAAGTGACGAAAACAGGCTGTAAAAGAAAATCCGACCAATTTTCCGGTAGGAATCAAAAAAATAGTTGCCCTTATCGTACCGGAAAATTTTCCTTCCAGCTCGGAATAAAATCAGTAAAAAACAAAAAAAAAAAAAAAAAAAAAAAAAAAAAATGTCAATAAAGCGGTATTTTACAGATTTTATTCCGATTTTACGGATTTTATTCCGAGCTGGGTCGGAAATTTTTCCGGTACGATAAGGGCAACTATTTTTCCGATTCCTGCAGGAAAACTGGTCGTTTTGTTTTGTTTTTTTACAGTGCACTGTATTTCTCTATTATACTTAAATATTATTGCAACAGTTTCATGTTAAATCGGACCTTTCCAGTCCTTCACCGTTACTAATAAAGTGTTAAATTCCTTTATTTTATGTTAAATATAAATAAATACACTTTGCAATAAATACAATTATCCTGATTTGCTATATGATGTTTGACACCCGGTTTATACACTGTAAAAAAAATACGACCAGTTTTCCTGTAAGAATCTGAAAAATAGTTGCCCTTATCGTATAGGAAAAATTTCCGACCCAGCTCATAATAAAATCCGTAAAATCGGAATAAAATCCGTAAAATACCGTTTTAATGACTATTTCGTTTTTTTTGCGAATTTTATTCCGAGCTGGGTCGGAAATTTTTCCGGTACGATAAGGGCAACTATTTTTCCGATTCCTACAAGAAAACTGGTCGGATTTTTTTTTACAGTGTACTTATGCTAATGATAAAAATGATTGGTTCTTTTTTTTCGATTATGAGGCCACAAAAATTATAATATAATTCAGCAGTACTAAATCATAATTTATTAACGTAAAGCACAAAACTATTTAAAAAAACGGGCCGAGTAAAAAATATATTTTTGAATTCACGAAAACGAATTTAAAATTTAACGAATTTTGAATTTAAAAACGTTTTCTATACCTCTTCTAGTATTCCTTTTGTTCCAGAATTGCGTTAATTTAGAAATAAGAACAAAAACATTAAACTTTCATAAAAGAAGTCTTGCATTTTAAATTTCCCCTTAAATAACCTAAAATAATTTATCGACGTAAAAGAAATGAAAATAAAACTTCAAAGTGTAATTTTAAATAGAAATAAAATTGATTACATAAACATTTTAAAAATTGAAAAAAAATATAAAAATAAAAAGTTGCTTTTGCTCCAGTTAAACCAGTGAAAAGAATGTCATTCAACGCGCTTTCTCTTGAAAAAATTTCATTATGTAAATTCATAAAAATGTTTCTCATCGCATTATACAAGGAATGTAGAACCGGAAAATAATAAAATTACACAAACCAGAGAAAATCATCTTTTCTGTGAATTAAACATGTTTTAAAAAAAGCTTAAGCGAGTTATTTTGAAAATCCGTAAAGTACAATTATCATTGAATGTTATTAAAATGAGCTGGATTATGCAATAAAGAGATTAGTAAAAGAAAAAAATGAAAGTTCAGGATTTTATTTAAAGATTAAAAGAAAATTAATTTATTTATTTTAATGCGACATAGCTAGGTGATTCATTATTGAGATTTAGGATTACATGATCAAATGAAGTGATAATTTTCCTAATGATGTCAAAAACTGGTTGTCTTTCTTCATCAGTTGCAACAC
This sequence comes from Maratus speciosus, assembly GCA_963932465.1. NCBI lineage: Eukaryota > Metazoa > Arthropoda > Arachnida > Araneae > Salticidae > Maratus > Maratus speciosus. Next base: position 163,185,369 of record OZ010796.1, read on the forward strand.
ACACGTGCTACCTATTTGAAATCAGGAGCAAGATAAAGAACGACTAGAGTTGATAAAAGAATAATATTGCCAAAAATTATGAAAATACTGTATTCCTATAACGTTCTTAAATATTATTGCAACAGCTCCATCTGAAGTCAGATCTTTACAGTTCTCTCCGTTACCAATAAAATTAAAAGTGGTAGCACATGTTCTTTGCGCATGGGAAAAAAACGTTCGTTTGAAAGGGAAAGTTATTTTGAATATTCCTTCTTCTTATAGCGCTATTAAGAAGTGTTTTTCCCTAATTATATCACGACAGCTTCTTCATTATTTTAATATAATTGATAGTAAAAATATTACATAAATTTTATCCAACGAATTGTCATTAAATCATCTTGTTACAGCATTTTGAAGTAATACTTTATATTCTACACTTAATTATTTATTTTTAGTTGAAAAATATCTCCAATGACCCAGATACTTGGCCCCTGTAGCGGCATGTGTACAGCATTCCACAACTGTTTTGCCGATATTTTTGCTTTTCTCTTTAAAGATAGAAAACCTTTATTTATCAGAGTAGCGACACATGTTCAAATTTACAAGTTTTCCCAAACTACATAAATCAGCATTAATGAGCCTGGTGGTATACGCTTAGATCTATCACAGATTAACATCCAAGATAGGACATTCCCATAGAGCGTAATGGCAATGCGATCGCGATCGTAGCGCCCTTAGTGACAACGGGGAAGAAACTCCCCCTTCTTGTAGTATGCTTATTATTGAGTATCTACCTTATTGTGATCTTTCTTTTTTTAATGTTGCATGTTTACGTTTTCGATAGAATCTTACACCGATACATGAGGCTGATGTTTTCGGCTAGAGAGGTTGGCTGTGCGAGGTGCTCCCTCCTTCTACACGTGGGGGGCGGTGACCGTTTTGCAGCCGGCGGTATCTGAGGTTTCTTTTCGGCGAAGCCTTTGTTTTTACGCTGTTGTGGTTCGAAGTAAGGTGTTTGCTTTTTCTCTCTTTTCGTGGTGATCATTAGTGAACTATTTTATTGGTGATTTGGTGGGTGTTTGGTAGGTGTAATAGTTTTATTTACGTTTTGTTTACCTCTACTATTTGCTGATTATGTCCCTGGATAGTGCTATGGCTTGTTCTGAATTTAAGATAGTGGATATTGATGGAACAGCGGATTCTTCTGCTGTAAATGTTGATATGGTGGAATGTGAAGAAAGTACCTCATGTGACAGCGACAAGAAAAACGGGGCAGAAAATTTCTTGACATGTAACAGCGATAATAAAAATGTGGCGCGGTCCACTGCTTCCACGGAGCTGCTTCTTTCAATGGCTGCCGAGAATGGCGGTAAGTGTTTCAATATTTTTTTACAAAGTACAGATTCAAAATCTATTCCAAATAGAGATCCTAGAGCTGTGCAAGTAAAGATTAAAAAGATAATCCCTCATGCTAATCATATAGAGAATGTCCGTCACACACGTACGGGCAGTCTACTTATTAGCACGAAAGACGTCAGCTGAGCTGTTGATATTTGCCAGGTTACTAGCTTTTTGGGGGTTCCAGTTAAACATAGAGTTATCTGGGAGAATATTTTGAATCGCTTCCTGGTGTTCAACGTATCTGTCGACATCCCTCTGGAGGAGGTGGGCCAGGAGATAATGGTCAATAACAACGTACAGATCTTAGAAATGCGACGATTTATGAAGAAAGATTCATCTACTACTGTTTCCCCAGTTTTAATTACCTCTCTTGGTATTGCTATCCCGACTGAAATTAAGCTATGGTTCACTCTTCAGAAGATCCGCCAGTTTGTCGATAGACCTAGGCAATGTGTTCGGTGCTTCAAATTTAATCATGCAACTGGAAAATGTCAGTCCGAACAAATCTGTGCCACGTGTGGCCAAAAGCATACTGGTCCGTGCACGCTTGAAGTCAAATGTGTGAACTGTGGGGAGGGCCACAGGTCAGATTATCTCCAGTGCCCCACCCGCTTGAGAGAAATGGATTTTCTCCGCTTCAAAAGTGGAAATTTTCTATCTTTTACTGAAGCTCGACGAAAATTTTCGACGAGGGCGAATTCTGAATCATATGCACAGAAAACCAGTGTTAAAAAACCCGACCAAGATGAATTAAAAAAAGCTATTGAGATCAGGACTAATAACATGTTAAAGATTTTAGTTGATCATTCAGAAAAACAGTCTGCAAAAATTCTAGAAACTATCAGTGCTCTGAGTAATATAATTATGAACTGTATGGCTAAACTCAGTGACAAATCCCCGGAGCGGAAACGTGCCTACGTGCACGGTAAAGGGGGGGTAGAAAAAAAATTCTCTTGTGTTTTGGGCGAGTGTTCCTGCAGGGGGCAGGATCTTGATTTTTGTTTTGTGTTTGATAGTTTTTCTTTTCTCTGTCTCTTATGGGTATTAGTGTGCTTCAGTGGAATTGCCGAGGTATCTCCAACAAGCTCCCCTTCCTTCAGCTTGAACCTTTTTTGTCGTCGGATGTCTTGGTTCTCCAGGAAACTTTTCTTTCACCTGTGAAGCCTCTGTCGATGTCGGGTAAAGTGATCTACCGTCAAGACAGAGTCGGTCGGGCCGGTGGGGGTCTGGCTTTGGCGGTGAACTCTACTTGGTCGTCTACAAGGTTGTGTTTCGATAATTTGGGCTCAGCTAACGAATTCTTAGGCGTTCTCATTTCCCTTGGTTCTTCCTGTCTCAACATTATCAACGTTTACTCCTCATCTGGGTTGGTGGTTGACGATCTTTTGAAGGTTTGCCGTGATCTTTCTGGTCATTCTCTTATCTTGGGAGATTTTAACCTTCATCACCCGCTGTGGGGATCCCCGGTGTCCTCGTGGGCCAGCGAGCGTTTGGTGGACTGGCTTTCTGATAGCCTCTTCTGCTTAATGAACTATACTGCTCCTACCCATGTGGCCCCTAGTGGGGTTACTTCTTTAATTGATCTTTCGATCTGTTCTTCTGGGCTTCTTACTTGCTCCTCGATCGTCGTTGAGGATGATCTTTTCGACAGCGATCACTTCCCCATTGTTATCTCTGTAGAGATTAACCCTTCTCTGCGTCCCGGTCCCATTCTTTACAACTGGGCCCGCATCACCCAGGAAGTTAACTCCAGCCTACATTTGGCTACCGATATCCAGCCGTCTTCGTTCCAGTCCTTGGTTCGTGGTGCCATGTCGAATCACAGTACAGCCTGTGTTAAGTCCCTGAAACGCCTCCCTGTGTGGTGGACTGCGCGGTGTAGCACCCTTAGCAAACAGAAAAAGTTCCATCTGCGAAGAGCTCGTCAATTAACTTCTGTGGATCACTGGATGAAATATAAAAGATTCTCGGCCAAGCTCCGCCAGGTTGTCAGGGAAGCCAAGCGCCGGTACTGGGACTCCATTTGCTGTAATGCGAATGACCCTGGCCTTTTATATAAAATTTTTCGTAACCTCAAGTCTCGGTCCAGCTCTTCTCCTGATTCCCATCTCTACTTACAACTACCTGACTCTTTTTCTGCTGATGCGGTAGCCCAAGCTGAAGCCTTTGCAGATCACTTTGGCGAGGGAAGCTGCCACGAGCCAATCCCATTTACTTATGGTGATGAGTGTAATGATTCGCTCACCTGTCTGTTCACGATCTCAGAGCTAAAGATGGCCATTGGAAGAACGAGAATTTCCACTCCTGGGGAGGACAGGATTAGTGCGGCCCTGTTAAAGGGGCTAAATGATCACTCTTTAGATTGCTTGTTGAGTATGTACAACAGCATTTGGTGCTCAGGGGACATTCCCTCAAGCTGGACGTCGGCGACCATTCTCCCAATTCTGAAGCCGGACAAGCCGAGACATCATATTTCTTCATACCGTCCGATTGCCTTAACCTCGGTAACGGGTAAAATCTGCGAGCGGATGATTGCCAGAAGGATTGTGCACCACCTACTCTACCATAAAACCTTGGTCCCTAGGCACCTTGGATTTCTTCCCTTCCGGGATTGCCATACGGTGTTAGCGATTCTCCAGCATGACATCACGTCTGCCAAAAAGGCGAAAAAATATATTTTGGGCGTCTCTTTGGATTTATATTCAGCCTATGACTCTGTCTACATTGATGGACTTATTTATAAATGTGCCCAGGCGGCATCACAGGACTGATGCTTCGGTGGATTCATCGCTTTATTTCTACTAGAGTCGTCAAGGTTGCGTGGAGGGGTCACGTGTCTTCCTCCCGAGCTATTGGTAGAGGTGTTCCCCAGGGGGCGGTTTTGAGTCCCATCCTTTTTACAATTTTCATGGCAGATTTTTATGAGGTCCTGGTGGGCATGTGCATCAAGTTCCTCATCTATGCAGACGATATTTTCATCTACTGTGTGAATGATTGTTTGGACACCTGTAGAGTAAAACTCCAAGAAGCTCTTCGACTTATAATAGTGTGGTGTTCCTATTGGAAACTATCCATCCGGGCTGACAAATGCCATTCGATTAATCTCTCGAGACGGAGAGCGGTCTGTGATTTCCACTTCAGCGTGAACGGTGGACTCATCGAGTGGTGCCCCGTTCTAAAGTTCCTAGGTTTCCTTTTTGCCCGTCGTGGAGGCTTCCGGAAGCATGTAGAATATCTCCGGACGAAATGTTTTAAAAGGATCAACATCTTAAAAGCTCTAGCCCATAAAAGGTATGGGGCTCGTTCACATCATCTGCGGACATTGGCCCTCTCTTCTATTTGTAGTATCATCGAATATGGAGCTGCTCTTCTCACGGCCGCTAGTCCTTCGCTACTGAAGATGCTGGAAGTGATACAGACGAGTGCGTTACGGGTTGCTCTGGGGCTCCCGAAGTGGACGCCTAATATTCTTCTTCTCAAGCATGCTGGGGCTTGTCTCCTAGCTGACAGAATAAGGGTTCTGGCTTTCGGCTTCTGGGTGAAGCATCTTGCCCTTGGCAGCTGGCCTCCTCTCTTGGACTCTTGTGAGGATATTCTGGTCTCACCAGGAAATCATCTTTCTCATGTTTCTGAGTTTTTTGCCGGTCTGGGCATTGATCTGTATTTCCTCATCAGCTTCCAAGTTTCTCTTTCTCTTGACTCGAACGCAGTGCAATTTTTCACCTCTGATCTTCCTTTTCAGCGTACGGACCTTGATGCTAGCATCATTGCCCCGATGTTTGCTGATTACTTCCAGAACTTTACTGACTCGTGGGATATTATTGCCACCGATGCCTCAAAGACAGATTCCCTCACTTCGATTGCAGGCTGCACTTCCTCACACCACTTTGGCTACAGGGTGCAGAATGTCAACTCCGTCTTCACGGCGGAAGCTCTCGCAATAGGCGTGGCTCTCGACGAATTGATCTCGTTATCACGTCCCGTGGTGATTTTAACAGACAGCTTGTCGGTTCTTTTGGCTCTCCAGCCTGCTAACCTGAAGTCTCCCAGAGGTATCCTTTGGCTCCACAATAAAATTGTTCGGATGTAGCATTTCTCCATTCACCTTTCCTTTTACTGGGTTCCGGGACACCGTGGTATCCCCCTCAATGAAAGGGCCGATGGCCTTGCCAAAAGTGTTTCTGTCTCTGACCCTCTGATTGATTGGACCTCGCCAGAAGATACTATCCGTAGGTTCTCTGACAGCGTTCTGCTGCAGGGTGAGCACTCTTACCGGACTTGCAAGTATTATGCTTCTTATGGGGATATCCCCAATGTCAATCACTCTCGGCGTTGGGTTCATAATCGAAGGGATGATGTGATTGTGTCTCGTCTCCTCTGCAGGATGCTTATTACCCCGGAGATTTTGGCTCGCTTTAACTTGGTTGCGGACGGCAGCTGCCGTGCGTGTGGTGTTTTGAACTCCTTGGAGCATATTTTGTTTTTTTGTGCCAGGTACCACGCTCAACGCAGGAGTTGTTGGGCGGGTTTTGATTTGAGTGATGAGTGTTTTCGTTCATTTGGTTGCTTTATCAAAAAGTTCTGTTCGTCGAGTGTCTTTCGTAACTCTACGCTACGGTTTATTCATTGTATTGATTGCTTCTAGCTAGGTGTCTAGTGCTGTCTGTGTCTGGCGTTTCTGTTCGTATGGATCATTCGGGACAACAGCCGTGCTGCATATAGGTCCCAAAGCCCCCTCACTACCTACCTACCTACCTACCGATACATGAACATGGAATAGACATTCTATTTCATATATCTAATATCTATTCTATGTTTATGCACGGATATATGTTGTTTTTTTTCTGTTTTTTTTTTTACATGATTAGTGAACGGTTTTAAGTGCAACGAATACTAGGTAAAAATTTCGTCTTGAATGCTATATATCAAAAGCAATGGTGTAATATAAAATTATACGAAATGTTGAACTCTACAAGTCCCAGAAAATTTCATAATTATTCCCCTTTGGCAGGAAAATTTTAATAGCCCGTGTTTTATAAATTTATGAAGTTTAACGTATCAAACAATCGTTACAATAATCTTTTAAAATTTATCCATTTTTACTTCCTTACAGATAAAATAAAAATATTGTTTTTAATGTAAATAACGTACAATCAATTCAATAATGTTTATAATATTAACATATAAGAAATAATTATAATAATATTACAGATAGAGAAAAATTCCTTTCGACAAATTTTTAGAATTGTATAAATCTAAAAGTTAAAAATAAATAGAGGTACTCACATTACACTCAATAAAATTTTATTCGATATGAATAAATTGAAACAATACCTGAACTTAATTTTTTACAATTTAATCTTATAAACTTACATATTTGCATTCTTAACAGAATTTTCTGGCGGCTTTCTTTTATATTATTAGTCTAATTATCATTTTGTAAGTTAAAAATGAGCAATACAAGAACGGTAAAAAAAGCAGCTAAATAAATAAAGCAAGCATGAATAGAATATCGTCTGACACCTGCTTCGTTTTAGGAACGAATAGATATTCAAACCATAGAGGATAAACATATTTCTTCAACATAGGTAAATTTTGGTGGTTTGTTAGTTCTTCCCCCTTGCCGATAGTGACGCTAGTACTGTTGCCTTTACAGATTTTTCCGTAAATGTCCCATCTTGGTCCTTAATCTATGAGATCTGTAAGCCTGGCGATAATGGGAGGATCCTCATGTCTGGTGCTGCCCAATCAAATTTTATAAGCAGTGTATGAGAGTATCACTGCTTTCATAAAGATGATTACTCTATCAGAAGTATTGGCATTAATCTATTCTCACCGAGTAGGTTCTGCAAAATTTTTGATATTGCAGGGTTCGTACGGGTGCTTGAATTTCTAGACTAAGAAATTCTACGGTACCAGTATTTTCTTATGCAAAATCTTTTCTTAAATGAGGCAAAAATTCGTCGATTTAAACTAGATTTATTTTTCTATTAAAACAAATTCTGATATTTGGCTTTGAAAATAACGGTACCCGTACGAAACCTGCTTTGGACACCAACGTTTTTGCACAGAAAACATTGTTCAGAATTTCGGTTATTGAATAATATAAAAAAATCTTTTCAGGAAAAATGTTCCCCCCAAAAATAAAAGAAGGGTAATTAAAGCTCGTCGTCAAGGCATTAATTGGAGTACTAAAAATATTTCTTTTATTCGGCATGGAATGACTCTATGAATCAAAGCATATCCAAAATATTAAACAATTTGCTATAAATTATGTATATATGTTATTTTATTCCATGTTGTCCTTTTAACATTAGAGGGAAATAACAGGCCTCAGAAATACAGTGAAAATGACAGACTAAGCAAAATTTAAGTATAGCATTAACTAGAGAACCATATTATTAATAGGTTAGTAGTGTGTCCCAACGAAATAAAGCCGCCATAATTGTGTGCTGTAACTGGGCACGAAACAAACAAATAAGATTGAAACAAATATATTAAGAAAGTCTGTATAGAAATACATATTTAAAAGTAGTAACTCACTTCCTGCCCCACCAGGACAGGAGAAAAAGGTGAATGTGTAAAAAAAGAGGGGGAAAAGTGTCCCGCCAAAATAAAGCATCTGCCAATATTAGTATTTTTTCTTAACTACCGACATTCGAGCTGCTGAGACCAACATGTTTATGACGTCAGGAAGTGGTCAAGTACATGTTCTGTGCCATCCGAACTTTGTGCGGACTTTAGAAGGTTGTATTTTCTATTTCTACTGCTGTATTGCAATGGGAAAGAAAACCCAGCTATCAAAGTTCGAGAAAGGACAGATAACAGCTTTTAAGGAACAAGGTCTTTCACATACACCAATATCTAAGCAAATCAAATGATCTAAAACCGTAATAGACAATTTTGTAAGCGAGGGCAATTCGTACGGGTGCATAAAAAGGAGATGTAACTATAGAAAAATGACTTCCAGGCAAGCATCGTCTTTCAAGAGGTGGTTTTTCCCTAAAATAGTTGGCCAAAGAGGATAACATCCCTGTGACAAAATCAACACTGTCACGAATTGAAAAACGTACAAGCAACTTGCGATATAAGAAAAAGAAACAGCAGCACATGTTGAAAACTATACACATGCAAAGGAGTGTCCACTGGTCCAAATATAATCAAACCAGGAAGGACCAGTGCGTCGTGTTATAGTCCCAGATGAGAAAAAAATTAATCTGGATGTGCCAGACGGCCTTGCTCTCTATTGGTATGACATGAGGAAATTTTCTCCAAAAGACAGCAAGGTGGAGGCTCATTAATGGTGTGGGAAGGCTTCGGCTATTGAGGTAAACATAACCTGGCTGTTCTCTCAGGACGCATGAAGGCTACGGAATACCAAGAAATGCTAGAAAACTATTTACTGCTATTTTTAAACAGAATTGGTAGACTAAGTTGGATTTTACAGCAGGAAAAACCTCCATTTATTCTACAAAATCGTCCTGGGATTGGTTTTTGGAGAATCGAGTGCATGTCATGGCATGACCTGCCCTTTTCTCCTGATCTCAATCCCCAAGAAAGTGTGTGAGATATCCTCAGTAGGGCTGTATATGCCAATGGCAGACAGTTTCAGTCTGTGGCAAAATTGAAGGTCGTCATCATTGAAGCGTGGTAGAACATTGATGCTACTGTCCTTCAAGGAGTGGTAAATGGTATGCCACATTGTATATTCCAAGTCATATATAACAATGGCGGATATCTTGTTTATTAACAGTAGTGGATTTATTTCGGCGGGACACCTTTCCCCCCTCTTTTTTTACAAATTAATTTTATTTTCTTGTCCAGCTAATGCAGGGAGTGAGTTACTCCTTGTAAATATGTATTTCTATATAGACTTTCTTAATATATTTCTTTCGTACTTATTGGTTTGCTTTGTGTGCAATTACAGCACACAATCACGGTGGCTTTATTTCGGTGGGATACGCCTTAACATTTGTATTAGGTGATTATAGAATTAGTAAAGAGTATCTTTCTTTTCATGACTATACATTTACTGAAGAACTTTTACGAATCAAAAATCTCCACTGTTTGACCACTAGTTAGGCTTTACACATACATAATACTACGCATTCGAACACACACACACATATATATATATATATATATATATATATATATATATATATATATATAATGCATATATATATATATATATATATATGCATTGCAGTTTTTACAGTATATCTCGAATCAAATCTAGTTTCGCAGAGTCGAAAGGATATGCAGTTATATATTTGCAGAGCACTTTCATAAATACGTCGAAATATTCAGAGAAATGTATAAATTCAATCTTTCTTTGACTATGAGATACATTGCATTAATATTTCATTTGTACTTTCATACATAAAAAAGATAAAGATATGAAATTTCTATAAATAGATATAAGTAAAATAAAATTTGAAAAAAATTACTTACGAATACGAATTTACATTAAAATAAAAAATGTAAGTCAATTTTTTTCATTTTGTATTCCACTTAAATGGAGAAGAAAATGTTATTAAAAATACTTACGAAATTATTTTTTAACCACTTATGTTTGAGTATTTTGTTTTATGCTTCTTTTGTTTAATTTATATACATGTTCCTCAAAGCCTTGGAATTTGCTATTTTTCCAAGAACAAATCTGTTATTATCTCCACTTTAATGGGAATTTCATGATACTTGAAGCGAAATGTCTTTACAATTGCCACTACATTTTATGCAGTATTTTATTGTAATATTAGTGAAGTGGAATCAGGTGGAATTCATCAATGAGCCGATGGAAGCTGTTAACGTCTCCCCCCCCCTCCCCCCACCGCGCCCCCACTCCACTTTGATTATTTTACATTGTAATACCTCTTTTCGGCTTATTATTTTGCCTTTCTTGCTCCTCATTGTTTTCAATCGGATGCTCCTCCCTTTATCTCCTGACTATTCCTAGTTTTACATGTTTTTCCGCCATTGTGGCTTTGCCGTCAAAGCACGCGGTGCATCGCACCTAAAGAAGGTTCAGTTTTAAAATGATCTGAAACGAATTCGTAGTGTTTCTTTTTCACACATTTATTGAGTACTTTAACAAAGTTTTCTACTTAAAAATTAATTATTTTGCTCATAAACATAAAAGCAAATTAAAGTTTTATAAGCAATCAAAGTACGCAATTGCACGTATTTATTTATGTATTTATTTATTGAACACATTGACTTGTGTGCTTCACATCAAGTGTCCGTCACACCTATTTAAAAAAAATCAGAAGCACTATAAATAAAGTGCTTCTCACTCGTTTTACATTTTCATCTATACAGTGTGGACAGAAACTAGTTGAAGAATTTCATTTCTAAATAATTTACAAAATATTCAGTGTCAGGTACAAGATCAATTGTCGATTAGTAGTATTGTACCCTAAAATTTAGTACCGTAATTTCCCGCGTATACGCCACGGCCTAGTTAAGTCTTTTTCATACCGTTAATTTTATTTAAAAAATGTAGTCAAATAAATGCTAAGCAAAAGCAACTCACATTTTATTTAAAACGAATTCTGGTAGGAAATCGAATTATCTGACCTGCGACGTATAGGCGGGAAATTGCGGTATGATTCTTCTTACTTCAATGCTAAAGTCCCACTTTAGATTAGCAACGTTTGTGTGTTTTAGTGCCGCTACAATCATCAGACATTTCTCATCAGACATTTAAAATATTCTAAACAAAACTACAGTGGTTGGACAAAAATATGGAAACACCTCGTGAAATGCATGCTTGAATGTAAATGTCTAGCCAAGCCTGTAAGTAGCGCTGTTGTATTTGCCCACTAACACCACCTGTACAATGTCATCAATACGTTGTAAGCGTCAATCGTCCTCAGAACAGTGTTCTGTGTAGTTGTGACTGCATTATGTTAGAGCTAAGTGAATTCGAACTTGGACAAATTGTTGGTGCTCGAACGGTGGGTGTTTCCGTCACCAAGGTAGCCGAAGTGTTTCATGTTTCAAGAGGCACCGACTCGAAGATTTAAACCGCATACAGGAAAAGTGGAAAAATATTATCCGCTAATTCACAACGCGGACGAAAGTTTGTGTTGGATGATCGTGACAGACGGTCATTGAAAAGGATTGTAACGAAAAATAAGAAGACGACGACTGTAAAGATCACTGCTGAATCGAATGTTGGGCTCACAAAGCCTGTCAGCACCAGAATAATAAAAAGGGAGTTTCATAAGCAGGAATTTTCAAGGCGAGCTGCAATTCCCAAACCACTCATCAGGGATGAAGAAGGATCTGAAGAAGATAACGTGTAGCCCAAGCCATAAAAACTTGACTATGGGAGCAATGGAAGAAAATCATTTGGTCGGAGGGCTCTTGTTTGACACAGTTTTCAACTTTTGGCCGGTTTTACGTATCCCAAGCCAACGATGAAGACTGTTTGATGCCAAGAGAAAAACATGGCGGGAATTCGGTTATGATTTGGTTAGCCATCTCATGGTATTCCATAGGCCCCATGATTACTCCGCAAGGTCGCACTACTGGCAAGGATTATGTGTCCACTATGGCCAACCATGTCCATTCCATGGTACAATGTTTATTCCCCAATGGTGATGCTGTGTTCCAAGACAACAACGGCCCTATTCACACATCTTGGATCATCCAGGACTGGTTTTATGAGCATGAGGGGGACTTGTCGCTTCTCCCCTGGACACCACAGTCACCAGACCTCGATATTATTGAACCTTTGTGGTCTACTTTGGAGAGAAAGTTGCACAATCGCTATTCACTTCCCTCATCGTTACATGAACTTGCCTCTATTTTGCAGGGAAAATGGTACAAGATTCCCTTTAAAACAATACAGTACATGTATTTATCCACTCTGAGACGACTAAAAGCTGGTTTGAATGCCACTGTTTCAAAACGCCGTATTAGAGATGATGATGTTTTTTTAGGTGTTTACATATTTTCGCCCCACCACTGTAGGTGTATGTGTTAACTGAAACTGAAATAACTGGATCTTCAATGGTTCTGAGTTCGCTACTTCCGGAATTTAAATCATAAATAAGCGCTGCACTTATCGTGATCGATATGACCACGTTCACAAGAACTAGTTTACCGATCAGGCATTTCCAGATGAACTAAGTGTAGTCACATCGAACTTTTGTAAAAAAAAAAAAAATGTATATTTATTTCACAACCTCATGTGTATTTTCATGTTTAGATCTATAATTACACATAATAAACCTTTTATTTTTTTACCTTTTTAATTTACTCCTTGTATAACAGATAGGGAAAATAATTTCTCCACAAAGTATCACTTTAAACTTAACTTTTAATATTCACACATAAAGTTTTATTAAACCACCAATAATATTTTTATATCTTGGTTTAATAAACAAGTATAACTTTTATTAATAGAGCTCTTCTTTTTTATCGACATTTTATCTCTTGTGAATTTAGAAATAAAATATTTTGAGCTATTTGATTAAGTCAGTAGAACAAAAGGAAAGAGAAAACTTTCTCTTTAGAAGAAATTGCTTATTAACTTAACCACATTAGCAAATAGCACCGATTATAATCTTCTGGGAAATCAAATGGTTAATATCTCGAATAAAGTTTATTTAAATAAAAACAAGCTTGATTTCGTTCTGCTGATACAGCTACTTATATCAAACTAATAGATTGGTAAATTAAAACATTTATTTCAGAAAGAAATTCCTTGGATCTAGTTAATTTTCTTTCATGACATGCTTATATTTAACGGAGTTATGCTAATATTAAGACATATCGAATTTTACAGATAACGATAAGGAATTGTTTTTCATTAAAGCATTTCTACATTCTTTTATTTTATTAGATAAATTGCAAGTACAAACGGATCTTCATACTTAAGTTTTCTATTATAATAAGCTTCAGTGTACAGGGTACTAACAAATGTCATTTCTGTCCTCTTTATTGTTAGAATGGCGATACGTGGTGTCTAGATATAGTACACTGTAAAAAAACCACTGTAGATTTGCCGGAACAAACTCGATCACAGTGAATGTGCTGTATCTTTCTTTGGTTTCCTGACTATATTAACATGGAAAATACAGTAGTTGCGTAAAATTAACAGCACAATGTGCTGGCAATTTGGACGCATTTTTTTACAGCACAAACTGCTGGCGTCCAAATTGCCAGCACATTGTGCTGTTTATTTTATGCAACTACTGTATTTTCCATGTTAATATAGTCAGTAAATCAAAGAAAGATACAGCACATTCACTGTGATCGAGTTTGTGCGCGAGATGAACAGTACTTTGTACTGTAAAAATGTCGTTTTTTTTTACAGTGTAAAGTGTTTATGCACTATGCGACATTTAAACCACCACTCATAGGAAAACTGTGGTATGAGACACAGCAAAAAAAAAAAAAAAAAAAAAAAAAATCAACTGCAAAGTTAAATAGCGTCCTCGATTTATTATGAAATGATTTCTTACCATAGCTGGCAACACTTATGTTTTTTTGTGCCACAAAAATTTAATATCAAATTTTACACGTTTTAAACACCGAAATCTGCCGATTAAGTAAGACAAAAATTTGTATTATATTTTTCTGGTATATAAAAGCATGAGAGTTGTCAGCTATGTCTTACATAGATAAATAACTTTCACAGAAGCACTAAAAATGTAAATTTTGTAAATTTTAACATCAGCTTAAATGCGCCACAAATTAGATGCAGAAGTGAGGAATTGTAAAAGCGAAGTTAAGTATGCTCAATGTATCCACCATCAGAACATTTACCGAATGAATGATACATTTCTACCAGTAATGAACATATTGAGCGCATTCAACTTGATTTTCTAATTAAAATAAACTGTACCTTGCTTATATGTGTTACTTTTATTAGTAAATCTGGGTCTGCAAAATGATGTCATGCAACTAGATGATTATTTAAGCAGGTGATTAAATATACAATAATTACATTTCAAGGATTCTAATGAAGTTATTTTACATACACTGTTACAAATTTGCAGCGTTCTGTCCAGTCATTTGACCGTTTTTTATCTAAAACGGTTTCACAACCGTAATTTAAAACTATTCTGACCATGTTATTGGAGATTTTATATTCAGAATATAGTTAAATTATGGTTATTAAATCGTTTTTTTTTTTTTTTTTAAACGGTCGAATGACTGGACAGAATGCTGCAAATTTTTAACAGTGTACAAGAGATCCTTCGATACTAAATATAACGCTCTAGAGCTTTGTAATTTATTTTTTCCATATCTAGTACCATTTTTGAGATAGCAGTGTTAAGTATGGACTTATCCGGGTGGTGGTGCTGTCAGCGGTCTCATCTAGTAGGGTATATACACTTATTATATCTAGAAACGACGTTTATTGCTATAGCTGCCGCCGTTATGTAGTTAACGGAATGGACAGGATTTTAGCAGGCACCCTGTATAATAATTCTAAAGTGAAAATATTTTAGTGTTTTAAATGAACATATTTAGAATGTAAATATCTCTTTTGATTGTCTAAATTTCCAAAAAATAAATATTAAAATGAAATTTTAACATAGTAAATTGGAAAACTTTACATTTTTAGAAAAGTTGGTCTATTAAAATTAAAGATTTTAAGAACCGGTAAAAATGATATTATGCATACAGTGGTGTTCGAGGTATGCAGAAACGATTAGAAAAAAGAGACCAAAAAACAAATTTTCATCAACTAATAGTGTTGTGCAAAAAAAAGTTGCGAAAATGCGGGCACAGCCTTTTTAGGTGTGTTGGTAATTATATAAATACATAGCACCTATAATCGTTGTCTGGTCCGTCCGTTTGTCTGTCCGTCTGTCCGCATGTAACAGCGCAAAATTTACCTAACCGAATAATTTGAAATTTAATATATATAACCGTTGCAGAATTTAGCTGAGTCATTTCAATTTTTTTGAAAATCAAATGAAAACTTAAAAAGATGTTAATAAAAGTTTTCTCCACTCTATTGAATCCTATCATACGTAATTAATTCAATGATACCCCATGATAGGCAATGATTCTAGATTACCATTGTGATTACGTCATATTAAAAATGGAATCATATTATTTCTGTATTACTGAATTTACTATATGAGGACATCAGAAGCCAAGGGGTACAAGTGACAAAATTTTGATTAGGAGTAAATTGTGTTCAAAGATAATTGACGTTAAAGTTGAACATCAATAATAATTGACTGTATTGAAATAGGAATACTTGTTTCGTAGTGGTCTTTAAACTCTTATTTCAATAAATGTGAAAAAAGTAGAGTGACATTTTCTTTAAATTTATAATTAATCAATATTGACCATTATTCGGCAAAAGTGGTTGATCTCTAAAACACAACACATAATTAGAAAATCACTTATATTCTTTACCTGAAAAGAAAAAATCATATTTCCAGGTCATCTGTGCACTTAGTTCAATTTTTTCACTTATACCCCTTGGCGGAGATTCTACTGGCAATCGATACGTCAGTACTATTTCCGTATTTTAGCGAAAATTTCCCCCATAAATTACAGAAATCCGTATTTTTACGGAAATTTTTTCCCATAAATTACAGAAAATTTTCCGTTTTTCCTGAATTTAGGATGGAAATTTCCGTTAAAATACGGAAATAGTACTCGCGTCTCGATCGCCAGTAGAATCTCCGTTTTTTTTACAGTGTGGGGTCTTCATATATAATCGTAACGAAATTTGTATTCATGCTTTTTTGCATAAGAGTGCAACAACTATTGCACCAAGATCTCAATATTTACGTACTAGTACGAAAAATCATACGAACGCACCTCATTTGCCACGTTTGACGTACAATTTCGGACTTGTTTTTTTTTTTCTATTTATGACTGCCGGCCTACTCTTGATATTGCCGGACGAGAAAAGTGCAGTTCTCGAATTTTACTAAAATCAAATGGGCTATGCTGCAAGGACGTATTATGTTTCTTCGATGCCAAACATCTAAATCACGAGTTTAGCCCATCATGTAAATTATAACAGTTTTTAATATAGACATCTCCATATCATTCGTCAGAGACCGCATACATGCAGGAATATGACAAAAGCATAGCTATTTTTATTTTTCTTCAAAAATGTCTGTGTCAAACTTAATGGCACTTCAGTGTATTTAAAAATTTGGCTTTTTAGTAATTTGTTTTGAATTATTTTGTATGGTGTCTATACTTGTATCTATAATTGTGAATGGCTTTTCTTCAGCAGCTATTTCCTGATACTTATATGAAAATTATTTAACCCGAGAGGAGGCGCGCCGTGCCTGGTAGACCCAGAGTGCGTATGGTTTTCACAATTGTCACTACTATCTTTTTAAAACTAATCTTCAATTTATTTTATCACAAATTTTTTAACAATTGTATCCAACTAAATGAGGTGACGATTGTTATTTGTATAACATTGGTGACAAAGGGAAAAATATTCATACCCTGGGGGAACGCGTGTTCTCTCGGGTTATATCGCGCAGAAGATATTCTCATGCTTGAAGCTTTACTTCAATTGAGAATAATTTTACTGTAATAGAGAATACGTGTATCTATGGAAAGCTCTTCAACAAGAGCTATTTAATTTAAATTATATGAATGTATTCCGCGTAATTAAAACAGCTGACAAAACATTGCTATTACACTCCATTGACGAATATTGTCTTGTTGTAATTGTGGTTTATTTCACCTTCATATTTAAATCAATACATTAAGTTACAGAAAGGCATAGCTGCCAACTTGTACGGATTTTTGTTACCACTAAAATTTAACAGAAATTTCTGCCTTATTTAATTATCAACATTCACTGCAATTCGGAGATTAGATTAGACAAAATTTTCTATTAAATTTCAGTTGTAGCAAAAATCCGTACAAGTTGACAGCTATGGAAAGGTATTTAGAAATTGTCTAAAGCATATAGTTTTACTAATTGAAGAAACTAGAAATATTACACATTCTTTTTTATAGATTATTAGCTATTATTCAATTATACAGTTATGGTAGTAAATATAATTTAATAAATTCATGATTAATTTGTTTTTAAAAAGTACGTTAAAAAAAGTTTTGTAATACATTTCATTATATATAAAATTGTAATTATATCTAAATTTCTTTTAAAGTAAATATTTATATGTCTCAAGAATCAGTAAATTTACATATCGCATGGATGATATTTCATTTCTCCCCTGATGGTTTTTACACATTCTACAATTAAAAATACATTTATTTTGCTTATAAAAAGTATCATCGTAAAAGAAATCTAAGAAATCTTGATCATTAATTTCGAAAATATTTCACATTTACTTCGAATTTCTTAAGGGGAAATTTACTAGCATTTTCTATATTTTCAATAATTTCCATATATCTGAATTAATATAGAAATATTCATATACAGTCAACTCTGTGAAATCCGCACACTTAGATACCGAGGGTTTTGCGGATTATAGATTTTTGCATATTACAGATTAACCCTTTCTTTACATTTTATTTTTTAATGTCTGACTATAAATTAAGAACAATTATACAAAAATTACCATAGAAAAGGAAAATAAAATTCGTTTATTGGTATATTCGCAAAATTCGTTTAATATATTTAATAAGTAAATTAATTTAGAGAAAAATGAAATAATATACAAAATACATTTTTCCAATTATTCATTCTTTTTTAAACATTGACAAATATGGTAGTTTAAGTTTAGGTTTGCTGTCAATTTTTTTTTTCTGTAATTTATGAACACTCTTACTCTAGGATAAAATTTTGTTGCTCAAGAAAATTTAAATATTTTTACCCCATTTATATTTAAATTTTTATTCCTGCTTCTGAATCGCTTTCAGCATGATATTGGGATATTTTATTTTTATATCATAAGTACTTCTCAGACTTATGGCAAATTCTTTCACAAGAAAATTCACTTATGATCTAATTTCCAATTTTCGGATCATTTGCATTTTTTGAAGAATCGAAAGCGCTTCATGAATCATGATTACTTGTTATTCCGGACATAATTCCTTATAAAAAGTGCATGTGATATGCGAAAATAGCTATAAATAACCTAGCAGAAATTTTATTGAAGAAAATATTGATATGTGTATTGTAAAATAAACAAAAACGATGTTTAGATAAAGTCACTTAACGTTGCAGTTCCATCTACGCTTGAGCAAAGCATTCGTTTACATTATACATAACCAAACAAACATCAATACCTATTTTTTAAAAAAAATTCGTTTTCGATTTGGTGTTCACTTTTACTTAGCTCAAATTATTATTTTCAAATGCAGGGTATAAAATATATGAATTTTCTTAAATCTCTATTTATTTCATTGGAAAATTGACAATTCATGAAAATAACACATCATTTAACTTCACCTGTGAGCTTAAATGTTAATTACAATTTTGATTGTTTACATTCCCACATGTAGAGCGGACAATAAATGTTTCCGGATTTCACAGTGTTGACTGTACATGAATAAATTCTGAAAATTTATTCTTTCTATATTTCCTAAGGATAAAAAAGGAAGGAATTATCTAAGGAAAATTATCTCTTTGTAACAACAAGCTTTTTTCTACAATTTGAAAAATATTTTTACGTGTATAATATAAAAAAATACTATTATTTTACCTGAAATATTTAACCTTACATTAAATACAAATTATGTAGCTATGATTTTAGACACTGACAACTTTAGAAGCATAATTTCGTAAATCTAAATAATTGGCTTCTAAAACCCGTAGTGAATTTAGAATGACAAGCTCTAATATTTTCCTAGGCTACTTCTGTTTAATTTTAGTATGTACAAACATCATTAGAACAAACTTATTATCATATTTTATCAGCCATTTACATGGGAATACATTAAAAATATTTTGAAACAATAAATAACTATGTCACATTCCTTAACAGCTTGTTGAAACATACGATTATTTGTTAGCTTAGTGTCATTTAACTACTGGTACATGATAATTATTCCGAACTTACAATTTAAGATCTTTATTAGATGTTTCATTTTAATTGTATTATTTTAACTGAGATTTTTGTTTCCATAACAATAAAATTTTCAATACGCTTTTCTGTAAACTTGTTATTAAATATATGATTTAATTTACAATTCTCTTTCCTTCTCATTTGAGAAAAAAAAATTATAAATTTGTGCAGACTTTAAAAGAAACTGCCACAAGACAGCAAAACATGCAGCATATCAAACTTATGATGTTCTTCGTGGCCGAATGATTTTAAACTTTTTTGTATAAAAAAGACTAATCGAATGCAACTAACTGTCCATCTTACACAAGTTGGTAGTTTTATTTGTGTTAATCTTATTTTTCATTTATTTCAGCTCACCATTTTCACAATCTCAGCAAGAAAGCATCTATACTGTGCAAAACCATTTCTAATCAACTTTTCTGTCTTTATCCTTATGTCAGGGAACACTCTGTATACAATTTGCATTATGTGATTTGCATACAATACATTAAAAATTAACATATTATTCTTGCCCTAAAAATTGTAGTGTTTCAGTAAAAATACATGTGTTTCTATTTCTCATTACCCTCAAACACACCACTCAAAATACGCACTCAATATTAAATTGCAGTATGGAAAACCCTATTCCTTTTCGGCTATAGAAGTTTTAATGTATATATCCTTAGGAAAGTTTTTGTAATTTACTTTGTATTGTTTAAATAATTTGAAGAAAGAAAATAAAAAAATAGATATCTAACATTCGTCTGTTCTCTTAACAAAAGTAAAATGCATGGAAAACGTACAGAGCGAGACTGTTTCATTTCTACATAAAAAGGTGAAATAGTTATATTCTAAATTTAAAAGCCGTATATTTTTGACAAATAAAAAAAGTTTAAATTTTAACAGCTAGAATGAAAATAAAAGAAAATTATAGAGACAGGTTTTTCATTTACTGTCTGAAAATTGTGAAAGAGTTATATTCTATATTAAAAAAACGTATATATTTAACAAAATAAAACAAAGTTGAAATTTAATCTGTTAAAATTCAAATAAGATACTTTTTTTTCTTATGTAACTTTTACTTATTTATTAATTTCTGATTGAAAAATAACGTTTCAGTCTTTCGAAAATGTCAAACTACTAAATTAAAAATTAAGCGTTCCACATTAATATTAAATACAAATTTTTGCTTTTACTCATTTTGTTTTTCAATTCTGAAGCTGTACATTTTGTACTAATTTAAAGTAATATAAATGTAAAAAGAAACAGGAAACTTTTTAAATATATGTGTAAAGGAATTTGATGAACAATTTTCATAAAAAGATATTATTGTATAGGATGCAGCATTTCATTTATTTATTTGTTCAAAAAAATATATCGAGATTTAATTTGATGCACAACTTTCATAAAAAGATATTATTGTACAAGATGTAGCATTCATTCATTTGTTTGTTTTATAAATATATCTAGATTTACATAGTTAAAATTACCACATATTTAAATCAATAACATAATAAAGAGAAGTACTATTTTTTAAAAAATATATATTACTCATTTTGTTAGTTGAAACATAAAAGAATTTCTTCTTTATTATTTTATGTTTTGCCTATATTTTTATGCAAAGTATTTGTTTTTCTTATTTTCTCTACTTAAATTTTCAATTTAATTATTTTTACTACCAGTATTTTCGAATAGTAGCATTCCTCTTATTTAATTGCCAATATTTGTAGCCAGATAAAGCGAATATTTAAATTTGAAATAATTGTACTCAGAAATTGGAAGTTTTGATAGCTTCTGCGAAGAAAACGATCAAAGTCAAAAATTGGTGCCCAAAATTAAAAAAGGGTAGAAAGGAAGGAAGGAAATCACACCACCTCTAAATATTTTACAAATTAATACACATTAATGAATAGCGGGTCGAAACTTCGACTATGATTTATTGCGTTGTCTTTACTTAAATAGATTAAGTTAAATACTTCAACAATAAAGGTAACAAAAGGAATTTTCCTAAAATAACTTTCTAACAAAACTTGCAGAAGGGAAAAATTGAATTAGTAAAAAAAAAAAAAAAATCAAAATGGCCACTTCTATTTAAAAAAATACACTCGCAAAAGCATTTTGTCAAGAAACATAAAAAATACGGGCATAAAGTTCCTGGAATATACCTGTGATTGGAAGAGATTTTTCTGTTATTTGAAAAATCTCTAATTACAATTTTCACTCTTTTGAATAGATAATTTCTGGAAATTTTATTTTTTGGGTGAAAATGACTTAAATAAAGGTACCTTTTCTAATACGAAAAATTAATAGTCAGCACATTTGCTGGAATAACCATTGGAATTTAACGAAAATACAACTTTAGGTAGAAGAATTTCGGGTAATGCATAAAGTTAGGTTGGTGAACTTTCTTTTTATAGGAGAAATAGAACACATAAATGCGGATATTTTCGTGTTTTAACGAAGAAAGATAAAATATTCACAGATATTTTTAAGAGTTTAGTATACACGAAAAATTAAATAAAAGAACTCTCATTCAATTAAAATTTTAGTATTTTCTTTCATATGTTTAGTTAACGTATCAAAATATATTCACTGCTTGCTTTACAGCATGCTACCCATGAAAATTGAAACGTTTTAGTAAACTTGTAGCAGAGAGCTTAGTCACTCTTTTAAAAGTGTAATATAGTCGATGAGGGAATTTGAGATTTTCTCAGCAACCATAGTGCCCTGAAATTCTAAAATTTGTAAGCGAATGAGATGTATTCTGTAATTTCTTAAAGTGTCGCAAGGTTCATGTGATCTCCGACAATCTCACTTTCGGGGTTCTTTTTGCAACAATATATTAATTATGTGATTGTGTTTACATAGTATCTATGTACAGGATGATTCAAACAAACGTTTACAAAATGACATGGCAAATCAGGCATTCAAAAAGGATAAAAAATCACGTAGGAATATAGGGTCGCAAACCACTTATTGAGTCACATATATAGCAGGGCTCCCAAATGGTCAGCCAACTGAATACCAATAAATTTTAACAGAAAATTTTATGGCAGATTTGTGCTGGAATTAACTTTCAAAGAAGATTCCGGGGCGGTTTGTAAGAAAAATCTAAATATAAATTTTTTCTAAAATAATATTGGTACTCAGTTGGTGGACTATTTGGGAGCCCTGATATAGTTTGTTTCATCAAAACTGAACCCGTGTTGACGGTAATAATTGCGAGAAAAATAAAAACATTGTAATGAAAGTGCAATGATATGTACAGTCGTGGAAAAAAAAGTAAACACCCCCTACCAATTCCTCAAGAAATTATTGTAGACGAAAGTTACTGGTACCGAACGATTGGAAATAAAGTCTACTTTTAAATGATGTATATAAAATTTGCTTAGGGGTCCATGTACATATTAAAACGAACCATAACTTTGTTTTTTTCAATAGCAGTATACAATTCTGACAGCATAAATGAACTCTACACCCTTCGATTAGCCTAAAAACAAATTTTTATGCAATTCGTACCATAAGTTTCTGAGAAATTAATTATTTTAGAACGAGCTTATTATAAGGGCTGTAACCAAATTGAAGTTCGGAACTCGATTGTTAACCGAGAGAGCGCCGATCTTGATCAGGGCACCTTAAGAAGTCAATGAAGCCTGTTAGATTACAGGACAGCAGAGTAAATTTCAAAATATCTAGTCACTTCTATTATAGACGGCCCCTTAAACCATCATTTTGCCGGTTTTTAATCACAATTTGAAAACTAGCTGTAAGAAAAATGTGAAATTTTGGATTTCCATAAAGATGGACTTAATAAATCTAAATCCATCAAAAAATTATAGGTTGCAATTTATATTTTTTTCCACTATTAATTTCATAATTCATAATTCATATCATAAAATTATAAAAATTGCAAATTCAGCGTATTTATGTCTGGGTATATTAGTATTATTGCTACACACAAAAATATCACATTAGGAGCATAATTTCTGGAGATATAAATAAAAATATGAAAATGCAATTTAACATTAGAAGCACTAAATTTTGAATGTTTATAATTCAAAAACTTATCATTAAAATGACTTGAAATTTGGTGTCTGTGCATAGTTTGAACCGAAGATTTGAACTATCTCGTTAAAATTGTGTATTGTCATTGAAAAAATGAAATTTGGATTCGTTTTAATGTGTAGATGGCCCCCTAAGCAAATTTTATATACATCATTTAAAAGTACACTTTATTTCCAATCGTTCGGTACCAGTAACTTTCTTCTACGATAATTTGTTGAGGAATTAGTAGGGGGTGTTTACTTTTTTTTCCCACGACTGTACCTTATTTTGTGTGAAATGTGATAACATCACGAAAAGATCTGGCCAAACATGTTGCTCAAGCCATCGATGATACCGTATGAATTAATAATCACAGTCCAAAATATGGGACGTCCAGTGCATACTGCTGGAGCGTATAATAGAAACTTCTATAATTTTTTCTCGGTGTTATGGCATTTACAACAAAGGTGAGAATATCTGTTAGATGTTTTATTGTAATATACTTCAGTTTTCTGAAAGTTATGACCGACAACCCAAATTGATTTAGGATGGAACACTCTATATTTGTGACTCAATAAGTGGTTTGCGACCCTATGTTCCTATGTGATTTTTTCTTCTTGTTGTATGCCTGATTTGCCATGTCATTTTGTAAATGTTGTTTTAAATTACCCTATATAGCACGGTACGAGATGGAATCGATTGGTTTTGAACGAATTCTGCACTTGGTTCTTTGAGTTTTTTCAGCCACATGCTGACTTTAAGCAAAACTCCTGACTAGCGCTTTGATAGTCATATCGGCAATGAGCGTTCGCAAAATTTGGTATAAATTTGAGCTTTCTATTACGAATAAAAAGACATTTGAATGCACGAGATTCCTCTTTATAATGATATTACCTATTAAAGTGACTTTCTTAGGCTCCAGTAGAACAAACGGTGAGGTCATTTATTGTCGAATTAAGTAAGTTAAATTTAATAAGTTTGGGGATGTTTTTCACCCTATTAATCCTTGCAAAGTTGTTTATTTTTTTTATGAATTGTTATGTTTCAGCAAAATATGTGTCATAGCATCATTTTCAATGAACTACCGGAAGAGTATGTCACAAACTTTATAAATATGATTCCTAGAATTTTTTTAAATAAAAATTTATCAAAATTTTATTAATTAGTAATTATTATTTCATTAATAATTTTAATCATAGTGTGTAGTACACAATTTTGAATCCCTTAAATTCAACACTTTTATTTAAAAGTGTTTATAAGTGTTTATAAAGATTTATTTATACTAATTTATTATAAGTATAGAGGTATTCACTTTAATAGGTAGAAAATAGCATTTTGTTTAGTTGCCTTGAAATGTTGCATTGAGTGCTGATGGGCAGGAGTACTTCAACAAAAGACGCTCAAGCATTGGATAGGGCAACTCATCGTAGACTCGATTTAGAACAAAGTGACAAAGAAAATTAATCTATTTTGTCCAATAGCTAATAAGATGAAATGCATTATAATTAAATTAAATGCGTTCATAAAGTTTATATTGTATGAATTTGTCGCCAAAATATATAAGATTATCGCAAACACGCACGCTTTTACCAGAACTGAATTTTTGAATATTTTTTTTATAAATCCTTAGTCGAATGAGACCATTGTCAGAGCCACGTGAAAGAGTCTTTTTGAGCTATGAAGTTTTTCTCTTTTTTTCTTCTCATGACTTATTTGTGAAAATATTCAAACAAATACGTTCAAAACCATTATATTGTATCAATTTGTTTCCTAAATATAAGATTATTGCAATTAAAACCCCTTTTATAATAATCAGTAACAAAATAAAAATACTAGAACTTCGTTACAAATCTATGGTGGAAAACGTGAATCAGCATGAATACAGTAGATATCCATGGTGGTGGCCAAAATTGTGGACATTTTTCGAAATTTTCATGTTTTATAAATTTGTATGCTTATAGAATATATTAATTTTCACTTAAATACAAATGTTAATACATCAAATGCAAGGACATTTAATGTAGAATTTAATAAAATAAACAGAATTAAAATACCTGCATTACAAAAAAGTTACTCTTACTTTAGAATAACATGCAAACACAATTAGTCATGAATGGTGAAGTGTATTGTAATAGAAGCTTCCTAGGCAATTACAATGTCTGTTCTGAAAACCAATAAAATGCCAGTAACTAAACTGTTGTATATTTTGATTTGTAAAAGCGGTATTTTGCTTACTAGTGTAACTAAATAGAATAATGTATTTTTATTATATTTCAACATTTTTTAATGCAAATAATTTAAAACAATGTTATCAACAACAAGAACTGCTTGGACACCTATAAAAAGAAGTAGAATTGTCATATTGAGAGAAACTTCTCTCTCTTATGCTGAAATTGCAAGACAGGTTGGTGGATTAGTCACTTTATCTGGCATAAGAAAGTTGTACTTACGTTATGAAGAAACTAAATCAGTGATAAATAAGTCAAGATCAGGCCAGAAAAAATACACAAGTACTTTTGACGATAGAAAGATAAAAATGATATGCCTCAAAGGTAGAAGAATTTCATCAGATGCTGTTAGATGTGAAATGAATGCAATGTATATTTCAGTTAGTTCAAGACAATGAGGAGAAGATTTTAACAGGTTTTGGACTGAAAGGTAGAATTACGAGGAAAAAACATTTTTAAATCTTCAGCAACGCAAGAAACGAGTTCAGTGGGCAAAAGAACATGTTGATTGGTCAGAAAATTAGTGGAAACAAATAATCTGGAGTGATGAGAGCAAAATATCGCCTTTTGGTAGTGATGGGCGAAAATAATAGAGAGACGTAGAATAGGGGAAGAGTTGCATCCTGATTGCATTGAAGCAACTACAAAGAACCCAACAAATGTCATGATTTGGTCCCGTATGTCTGCAGATGGTGTGGGCGGAATTCAAGTGATTGATAGCATTCTGAATGCAAAAAAATACATTGAAACTGTCCTGAACCCAAAATTGATACCTCCACCAGGGATCTCTTCCCCAATAAAGCACCATTTATCTTTCATCAGTATTCAGCTCCTTGACATACGGCAAAAATATGCAAAGAATGGTTTAAAAATAAAAGCATACAATTATTACTCTGTGCCAGGGAACAGCCCTGACTTGAATCCTATGGAAAAATTGCGGCGACGTTTGAAAATCCTTGTACAAAAAAGCGTCCATCTAATAAAACGCAACTTATTGAAGCTATAATTAATTCTTGGCATCCTGTGATTAAAAATGATAAACTTCAAACATTAGTTCTCTCAATGAAAAAGACGCTGTGAAGTTGTAATAAAAAACGAGGGTTATCCTACTAAATATTGAATATGTAAGTGTAACTTTAAAATATAATAAAATCTGAGATAGATCTTATTTTTTGTAATGCAGATATTTTAATTATATTTTTTTTATTATTATTATTAAATTCTACATTACATTTCCTTGAATTTAATATATAGACATTTGTATTTAAGTGAAATTTATTATATTCTTCAAGCACACAAAGTTATAAAACATGAACATTTCAAAACATGTCCACAGTTTTGGCCACCACTGTATATATGCGTTAGTCAATAAGTTAATTGCACTTCTTAACCCATTCAAGAGCAAGGCACTTCCATTTCTAAAATGTTGAAATGAATGAATGACACCGGAATTTACAAACAAATTTATAAGCCAATAAGTAAAATCTCTGTTTCACATACATAATAAACGGAAAAGTTTATACCTGAAATTCTGGTGTCATTGTGGCATTTGGGAATAAAAACTAAGTGGTTTCATAAACAAATCAGTGCCCTTGAAAAGGTTAAGAAAACAAAACAGGATCAAAATTTTACAACGTACAAAGTTGCATGCAAAATTTATTTTTTGACGTAATTACCTCCGTTGTTTAAACATTTGTCGAGGCCTGGCACAAGTTTTTCAATGCCTCCTGAAAAGAAATCTCATCCAACGTCCGATAACCATTCTTGGGTTGCAGCATTTACGTCGTCATCCAAAGGGTATCGTCGCTTTGAAAGTTCTTCTTTCATGGGACAAAAAACATAGAAGTCACAAGCTGAAAGGTCTGTGCTATAAGGAGGGTAATCCCATACTTCGTTCCTATACTTTTTCTAAAGTTTGCACATTTGTTTTGCTGCATGTGGTCTTTCATATGCCATGCAGGAGCACAATGTTTTTTGACATTTTACATGACCGTCGACTGTTAAGTGATTGTTGCAATCGTTTTAGTATTTCCCAATAAGAAGATAAATTAATAGTTGCACCTTTCGGTATGCACTAAACCTTCTCTGTCGAAAAACAGTGTCAGAATAATCTTTCCCGTAGATGTAACTGTTCCACACTTTTTTCGAGTCGGGGAAGTAGAATGTTTCATTCGAGGGACCCCCGTTTCATTTCAGGTGAAAGATCGTGAACCCAAGTCTAATCTCCAGTCACAATTTTGTCAAAAACACATTTCCATCCTTTCGGTAACGTTGCAGAAAATCAAACGCTCTTTCAAAACGCTTCCCTTTATGTTCTTACGTCAATAGATGAGGCATCAATAGAGCGCAAACTTTATTAAATTTAAGCTGCTCAACAACAATTTTAGGCACACTTTCATGAGAAATATCCAGTTCATTCGCATATATGAGGATGTGTGTTTCAAAACTCTTCTTATCACACATTTAAAAATTCTTGTTTTCTCTATCAATCTATTCTGTTGAAAAACCTGAACCAAAAAAACACAACAATCTATTAAAAAACTAGTTTTATCCTGTATTTTTCCCTTTGTAAAATCTTGGTTTACAATGAAAATCACTGGACGTAGTCAAATGTTTTCGCGATTTCCCAAAAGTTGATTTTTTGGGTAAAGCCAATTTTGAAACTCACGTCTTCATATATATATAATATATATGAAGACGTGAGTTTCAAATATATATTTATATATATATAGATAGTAATAGTTACATATTTTTGTACAGAAATATGGAAACACATCGTGAAATGCATGCTTGAACGTAAATGTTGATTCTACCCCATCTTCTGGGTGGCGCTGTTGTATTTCCCACTAACGTCATCTGTACAAAGCCTTCAATACATTGCAAGTGTCAGTTTTTGTTAGAAAAGTGTTCTATGTAGTAGTGAGCGCTTTATTTCTGAGCTAAGTGAATTCGAACCTGGACAAATTGTTGATGCTCGCATGGTGGGCGATTCCGTTACTAAGGTAGCCGAAGTTTTTCATGTTTTCAAAGGAACCGTATCGAAGATTTATACCGTATACAGGAAAGGCTAAAAACATCATCCGTTAAGTCACAATGCGGACAAAAGTTAGTGTTGGATGATAGTGACAGACGGTCATTAAAGTTGATTGTGACAAAAAATAAGAAGACGACAGCTGCAAAAGCCACTTTTGAACTAAATGTCGAACTCATAAAGCCTGTCAGCACCAAAACAATAAGAAGGGATTTTCAGGGCATGATAATATGTTGTTTTTTTTAGGTGTTTAAATATTTTTGTCCAACCCTTGTATCTATAATATATATATCTATAGATATCAGATAGAGAGATAGATATAGCATATATTAATCACAGTAATGATCGTAGTATGATAATACGGAAAGTAAATAAATTACTTCCTACCCAATCTTCAATATCCTACAGTTTCACAGAATCCAATCAAGAAAAATCGAGCCAACAACAAAAAATAATTTATTCTACAATAAAAATTTATATATGAATTCCTATTGAATTCCTATAAAATCAAAATTTTATTACTTTTTCCTTGATTGGATTACGTATTTTAATTGCCGAAACGTCAGTGAAGGCTTACTGTGGAGACACGAAAAGTTTTGGTTTCCGTTAGTCTGTCTGTTAGTCTGTTAGTCTGTCTGTCTGTTCCGCGATAACTGCCGCAAAAAGCATCCGATTAGCTTGAAATTAAGTCGGTATGTTAGTGAAGTACCCGGATTTAGCTGTATAGTTTTTTGTTATATTTAGTTCATTCGTTCGGAAAATATAGAATATTTTATTTTGCGCAATAATGTTTTTTCTATAGCAATTCAGACGATTTTTCTATTTTTATTTTTGAAAGGAAATGGCTCATATAATTGAAGGATTTAAATTTTAAATTATGGATAATGAAATTTCCTAGTTAGAACCATGTATTATTCATATTAGTTTGAAATTTTGTGTATACATTTGTCAGAGTTCTTAAATTCGGTGTATAACTTATGGAGGGATTTTATATATGTGTTCCAATAGTATCAAATATTTTCTTTTACAATTTTTTTTAATGCACATACTTCATTATTTTAATTTTCTTTTAACTGTTGCCTAGCAACGGAACTACACCTAAAAATATCGTAAATGTGAAAGTATCTGTAATTGTTTGGAGTCAAATCAACGTCAAAAGGGATGAATTAATGCCTTTTGCGTCTTTACATATAGATGGAATTTACCCCAAAAATAAAGAAAAGCTGTGTTCGATTTATTTTGTTCAAATATTTTTCATTTAAATTAAAAAGTTCGTTATTTTCATAAGGAATAAATTGGCATTTTGCTATAAAATTTAGAAATCATATTTTTTACCGTTGCCAAGAAAATCAGATGCCGGAATAGTAATTTATCCTAAACAGTTAATTTTGATTTGAAAGATTTTCATGTGCAAGAGGAAAATGAAATAAAAAATAGACATAAATACGTCTTCATATTGGAAATAAAACAAAAATACGAAAAGAAGGTGAATTTGACCTCGTATATCAAAAATAAAACGTCCCTTTGAGGTTGAAATAAAAGGGCCTAGTGTTATGATATTAATTCTTATTATTAAAAAAAATGTTACCGTGGTTTATCGTCTGCACACGGCTAACAGAAATGTTTAATTTTTAATCGAAAATTTCAATGAGAAAAAAAAAAAACTTTTGAAAAGCAAATAGACAATAAATGTCAAAATCATGCACCGCAAAATTATCTCTGTCGAAAATGACGTCATTGTATCGGGAAATAAATATTTTCTTTCTTAAAAACCAAGCATTAAATAGATTGTCTCAAAAAATATTTTTTGACGAGTGTTACTTCTCGTTTCAGAAAATATGAATGAAAATTATTTTATTTTTAAAAGGAAATTACATTTTCGTTCATAAAACCAAAACTTTTAATATAATTACCTCAGGGTAAATCATTTTCTGCCCACCGATATTGAAAAATAAGCCATGGGAGTGTAAAAAGAAATCTAAGATTTACAATAAACATTAGCGCAATCAAAAAAAGTTATATATGTAAATTTAATGAGACCATGGTGGGTTCAGGGGGACGGAGCCCCCCTGAAGAAATCTACTTTATTATCTTAAAAAATTCCAGAATTAGTAGCTCATGAAAATTTCAAAATATCCTTACATAACAACTTTTTTAATTTAACGCTTCTAATATCTGAAAACTTCGTATTTTTTTATTCTTATAAATAATTAAGTAATTTAAAAACTTTAAATTGCGGTTTGCAGGAAATTGAATATTACTAAAGTGTGTTTAAAAGCAGAGCTTGCGTTGAGGATCCTGATCTGCAGATTTACTAGTTTTAAAAGCTTTTGTGAAGACTTGGTTCCGAAAAGAATTTAACTTATGCCAAAAGTACACTGTGAATCAAAATGTCTTAAATTCAGACACTTAAGTGTCTGAAACGGAGTGTTCAATTTTCAGACATTTTAAAATGTCTGAATTTTTTCAGACACTTTTTGCGTCTGAATTTTAGACACTTCAAACGTCTGAATCGCAGCCATTTTTTTAAAGCATTATATGTAGCCATGTTTGACCACGTTGATCCTGGAAAAATATATGGCCATTATTCTGCCCCCCTCTCCCCCCCACACACACAGCCTGATTTTAGGCCAAAATATGGTATGCAATTTTCATAAAGCTGATAATTGAAATCTTTTTCGACATTGTACTGATTATAATCAATATTTTGAATTTATAGAGTAGAATAAGATTAAAAATTAAAATATTTGTCGCAATACAGTAAAACCTCTCAATAGTAGGCACCTTAAAACCGTGGAATTTGTTCGGAGGTGTATGTTTTTCTGAGGTAAAAAAATATAAAATATGTGCATGTTGTTAATAAAAAATGTGCTTCTTAAATAGTTGTGTCCTCTATGTAGGAGTGTCCGTTATGGAGATTTTACAACAAAACTTTCATAGGACAATTTTCTTCAGCGAACACTGACCTTTTTCAAGATAAATACATTTTTTTTTACCTCATAAAAGCGAACACAATCGAATAGCAGGCAAATTCAACGTTCCAAAACGCGTTCAATTCGCGAAGTGGCCGTGATTGAGAGTTTTTACTGTATTTATTTTTTTATTTAGTTTTTAATCTAATTCTACTTTTAACGTTCAAAATGCTGATTATCATCAATACAATGTTGAAACACATTTAAAATATAAGCTTTAAAAAAAATCCATATCGAATTTGGAGCACGTAAAATCGTAGGGGGGGTGGGGGGTGTCTGCCCCTACTTTAATTTGGCCCTCCTTCTGGAAAAAGTCCAACCCTGTATTATGATTCGATAAATGTACGTGTCAGTTTTAAGTTCAAAATCTAGCTATATGCAAATAAATATTTTATAAAATGCTACCTCTTTACTTTGTATTCATTTTTAATTTCAAATTACTTTTTTACTAAAAATAATCAAAAAATCAATATTATATAATTATTTCAAATGAAATATATCTGTATATTTTTACCGCATTCTTATAGTTACGTTAACGGTACATGATTACATGAATTTAAGAATCTAAAAATAATCATTAAAATTTAACAAAGTAACTAGAGATAATGATTTAGAGAAAGGATCTCGCCTTAAGTAAGATTTGTTGACATCAACAAATTTTTTTCTGCTTCAACGTCTACATAGTGACCGCAATTTCCGTTCAAACAATCAAATCGTGAAGCTGTGGTTTTGATTTTTGAATCATTGATGTTGAAAATTAAAAAAGATTATATGTTGACTATTTTCAGTATGGCAAATGGGATATTTCTAAAATACTCGGAAACACTAAAATTATAGCAAAGGGAAATCCTTTAATTAGAATGACCGGATTTAATGAGTTTTATCAGTCAAAACATTTTAAAATATATAA
Source organism: Maratus speciosus (assembly GCA_963932465.1). Classification (NCBI taxonomy): domain Eukaryota; kingdom Metazoa; phylum Arthropoda; class Arachnida; order Araneae; family Salticidae; genus Maratus; species Maratus speciosus. The sequence continues at coordinate 163,217,900 of OZ010796.1, forward strand.
ATGAACACAAGTAATTCGCTGTATTAAATATATGGGGGAATCAATGAATGGAAGGATGTGCGAACTATATTCTTTTTTAAAATTTATGATGTACACACTATGAGGCAGAAGAAAGCTTCATTAGACAAGAAAAGCATAAATAATAAATAAAAGCAGCTATTAATAGGAATGTTTACTATAAATGCTTTTGAATTCCAGTACATAACACATAATAAATCTATCAAAAATGTATAAATCGATGTAAACATTACAAATGCTGCATTAAATGCATTAAGAGGCTACTTCAGTCAAAGGAAAATCCGTTCGCTAATGCTAATCCTATGGAAGAAATTTATAAAGATATCTCGGTCGCATTTCAATATTTTTAAATGATTTTTTTTTGCATTGGATAGCTGAGATCGATCTGCATGCAGGCCGTTTTTTACTTTTTCGATTTTGACTGCAGATATTTTTTATGAGGATGCTTTTACTTTCGAAACCGGTTCCGAAAATGAAAGTGTTCTCATAAGAAATACCTGTAAACAAAATCGAAAAAGTAAACAACGGCTTTTGTACAGATCAATCTCAACTATTCAATGCAAAAGAAATTATTTAAAAATATTGAAATGCGACCGAGATATCTTTATAAATTTCTTCCATAGGATTAGCATTAGCGAACGGGTCTTTTCCTTTGACTGAAGTAGCCTCTTAAATGCTTATAAAAATATTGTATACATAAATAAATAATTAAAAAGGGTACTTCAGAGTAATAATTACACCAAAAAAATACTATTAAGGTAGTCTTGATGACAATTAAGAAGTATGAGCCAATCAACAGGCGATGTCACTACGATTTTTAAAGTAATGGCTACATAAGAAAAGGCTTAGGAAGGTGTAAAATTAATAAATTCAGTAACCGCTAATATACACCATGCAGACACACCAAAATTTATTTTAAAGATAACATGGGATAGAAAATAATACAGAAATATGATTGCAGATGATTTGAAGAGTAGAAATTTAAATATTAGCAAAATAAAATTTTAACATGGAAATACCATAGGCAAAATGCTTTGAACATATTTTGGCATAACTCAGGAACTAATAAAGCTATAGACTCGTGTGAGATCTCCATTTAAAGAGAAAACATTCACAGAGAGTTTTAAATACATAGTTCAGAACCCACTTACCTGGGAAAAGGTCTGATTATTCCAAAAGCACATTCGCCCAGAGGACGTCCGGATTGGAGGCTACGTTAGTATCCGTTAGTTAGGCAGACTTTGATATTTAAAACATAAAATCCCCTTGCACATCCGGCTAGCTCTGCTAAAAGAATGGAAAATTTCCATCCTGAAAACATAGCCCTTCAGACAACAGTTCTCTTTACAAATTTGACGAGATGAAGAACACTATATTAGTGTTATAGATAAATATTAATACGGAGTACCACTATGTCGATAGAAATTAAATCCCGTAACTTCACATTCCGCAAAAAACAATCAAGTCAAAATAAATTATTAGTTAAAATGTACGCGCACATAAAAACAAACATTCAGTTTGAATTACAAACAAACATCGAGTTCGAAAGGAAGACGCATGCGCAACTGACAGTGCCCCCTGGTGAATGCGGAGCGGAGTTACAAAGTGTCTTAAAATTAGACACTTGCAGATTTTTTAGACACTTTTATCAGTTCGTGTACACTATGATCATAGTAAGACACTTAGGTGTTTTAAATTAAGACATCTATTGTGATTGAATTTTCAGATTCAGACACTTAAGTGTCTGAAATTCTTTTTCAGCCACATATGTGTCTTAATTTAAGACGCCTCTATTTGCAGTGTAGGTTCTTTACTTCACCCTCTAACTCAATATATATTTTTTAGGATGTTTCCGATGACTAAACACGAATGGGTCTGATGATAACAGTAACATATTCAGTACATCTTCATTTGATTTTATCATAACCAAGTTTGAACAAATGTGAGTTCTTAACAAAAACAATGTAAGGTAGCTACGAAAGGTGCAAATACTATGTGCAGCCAAGGTTTTTTTTGTCAGGCTGCCACAAGCGACTATTTTTATATTCTGTTCCCACCACTATTTTAAAAATTACATTTTATAGTATATTTCTCTTGCATCCGTTGCCAAAGCGTATGTAAAATATTTGTTGTTTTTGAAAAGTCGTGCGAAATAGAATTAAAAAATAGTCGCCTGTGGCAGCTCTATTTTTCTTGCCGTTCCGACCACATTGCATCTTACTGTTATGTTTTGATAGCCTGTTCAACGTAAAAGGGCGCGAACGAAAGGAAATAGTATTTTACAATTGTTTATGTTTAATACATTGTATTAAAACAAACAGCTTTTTGACATTTAATGGCTTTTCATCTCACGATACATATATTTGAGTAAAGCGTGTGTAAAGTTTTTTTTTTTTTTTTTTTTTAGTAATATTCTTAAAATCTCTTACTAATAGTGTTCGAAGAAATTAGATAACATATTTTAGCAGATATGGAAATAAAACCAGAAGTAAAATTTTCTTTCTGTAAATATTACTATTATATTAATCGATTAATTGTATTTACTAAAAAAATAAATTGAGTTAATTATTATTATTATCAGCATTATTACTATGACTTAATTCAACGTTTGTTATTAAGCAGTGTATGCTTATGTGAAGTGTTGGATATTAATCGATATTTTAAATGAAATGGTTAAATTATTAAGTATTTTATTACATTTCATTAATTTCTGTTTAACTATTAATAGAAAACTGCTACAAATTGAATTGGACTTGATTTCAGTTGAAGTTAAATTATTCTATATTTTAATATAATTTAGTTGCATCCAGCAATTAAATCAAATGCAGTTAAAAAAATTAATTAAATTAATTGCAATTAAATTGCAAGTTCAAGCCCACAAATAATTCGACTACGATAACATTTATTGATTTTTTAGTGCATATTCACCAATGATTAGTGATATTCGTTTGGATAAAAAGATACTTATGAAAGTAATGAGTTATCAAGATTGTATGTGTATTATCAAATTAATCGTGTTTGATAAAAGAAAATATTTAATGATGACGAGTTATCGAGATTTTAACGCACATCTATAAAGAATTAATAAGAATTTATTTTTTTTTTAATATTTTATTTATGGCAACAGCATGTTATCTAGGATTTAGTGTGCGTGCAAAAGTAATTAATGATGTTAGACCTCAATAGAGCATATCTTTTAAATAGTGACGAGTTACAAAAGGTGAAAAATAAAGGTTTTAATGCACGGTAGTGTATTAATCATAATTATTATATGAAAACATAGATTTACTTCAAAGTAATTAAGATTATGATGATGCTGCTGATGATGATGATGGTGTTGATGATAAAGGTATAACGTCATTAAAATGTAGCTATATTTGAGTTAATTGCGCGCTTTATCTCATAATTAATTTAACTACAATTTTTTTTAACTGCGATTAATAAAATTTCAGGATACTACTGTATAATGATAGTTTTGATGCAATTTAATTGCAACTCAATTTGTTTTTAGCTTCCTATTACATGTTAATCGCAGTTAAAGTGTGTAATTAAGATTTTATTTTTATTTTATTTATATTTTTTATTTAATTATTTGATTTAAAATATAATTTATTTATTCTCAATCCTGTGGACAAGTATGGTGTTTAATAAAAAACGCAATATCAAATAATTAATAATGATGATAATAATAATGACGCTTTAGGAGTTTAAAAATTGTAGAAAATAAAAATACTCAATTACTAGACTAATAATATTTATTTTAAGATAATCTTTACTTCTGGTTTTATTTCTTTAGCTGTTAAAAATAACTTCTCTATTTTTTACCCGACTGCCAAGAAGGGTTATGTGTTTCACGATATGTGGGTATGTGGATTTCTTTATACCCTCGGAACATCCCAACGGCTGGATAGATTTTAATGAATAAGGTCTCTATCGATTCGCCTTAACCGTCCGATTGTTATAGGCTAGGTTTTGTTTTTATAAATTCAAAATGGCGCTCGGAAAATACATAATGGCGGTATGGACGAAAGAAAATATTTACGCACCCTATTGAGTGGCATATCATTGGATAGGTCTTTCAAAATGAAGACGATGTTTCATTGACTACTTTACAGTCAGAAGCTTCGTTTAAATATTACTCAACCTGGAAGTTGTGTAGACAGGATCTCTAGCTTTACTGGAACTCAAACCTTCATAGACATAAAAAATAGTTTCACATTGATGAGAAATAATAAATTAGTTCGCTTTTCACGCAATCGGGTTTTTTATTTTTTTTTAATTTAATTTTTTATTGTTTAACGCTGTGGATAGGTGAAATAAAAGATATTACTGAACCGCAAAAATAACAAAAATATTTATGTTTCAGTGATTTATATATATCGCGAAATTAAAATTGTTTTAATATAAAAAATCTCGCTGTATCAAAGTATTGCATTAAATGTAAATCACGGTAAAATGATATCACTCACTATTGTTGCCACTGCCTCTTTAATACTAGACCTGATCGCTGACCAAAAAATGGCGGCTGTTGAAGGCGGGTTTCTTTTCCGCATGTGTATGATTCATTAAATTTTGGCACCAATAATTTTTAAAAGATTTTCCGCTTTATTTTTCTAAAATTAAACAAGGTCTGATAAATATTTTATAAAATTCTGGTGTCCAAATATAAGGGACATGAAAGGAAAACAGTTTTTTTGCTGAGAATATTGAATCGGATTGTTGCTTGTTATTTGTACGAGTCGGGAAAAAGGAGTGTGTTATATTCAGCACGTAGCACGGGATTCATAATCGTGGCAAAGATTCTGGAAATATTAATTTCGTTATATCTATCCAGGATACAAAAATCTCAAAAATATCACTTCTATTACAATTTTTTGCTTCAAAAATTTACTAAATATATTATAATAAAATGATACAATACCATAATTTGATTAAAATATATGCCTTTTTTTGTTGTACTGTCTGTGGTCTCCTAAGGAATACTGAAAACTATTTATACAGAATGTATACTTTTTCAATCTTCATCATATTTATATTGATATGCCTAGATTTCTATGAAACGTAAAGTTATGAGAACTCATACAATTATTTCCAGTTATACATTGATAAAATAGTCTTCAAGATTTCTTGAAAATATGATGATATAAAGTAAAAAGTATTCATAAAAGTTACTTTAAAAAAAAAAAAAATTATTATTACATTTTTAACAAGTATTTTTCAAATTCTAAAGGAGAATATTACATACTTTATATATACAAAAATAAAGAAAGTACGCCAATAGCGTTTAACAGCAAAAATAGTAATAGAATTTAGTGGTTAGCATAGGAACTTCAATATGTTTAGTCTTTAACAAAACAAATTCGTAAAAGTTTCTTTTTTCCCAAAGATTTTTTCTTACCTTTGTTCGCGCACTTACTTTTCAGATTTCACTTGCATTAATTTAAACTTGTCTATTGTTTCAAATATTTGTTTCATTGTGATCTTTCTCGTTTTAAAATAGAACAAAAACTAACGCTGTTATTTAGATAATTTTTATATTTTGAATATAATAAGATGAGGATTTTTTTTATGACAAGACATCATCACAACTGTTCAACGCACTTGATTTGTGACTAATTGTATATCACTCCTTAAACATTTACACTGGTCTACGTGATTTCCTGAGGAAATTAAGACAATGGGTGTTTTATAAAATATTTTTTATACTGAAACAGAAATTGAAATCGAAAAGTCTCTGTTACGTTACATTTCCTAATCATATGATTTTAACCCCTTAAGAGGTTAAATTTTTTTGACACAATAAACTAAAAATGGGAAACATACACCACTTTTACCGTACTAAAATATTTGCCTTACATAATCAAAATATGTCTGCCATTAAATAAAGCTAATATTGCAGTTTAAAATTAGTGGTGTCGAAAAGCTTTTAGTAACAAACAAACTCTTCTTGCACGTACTGTGCATGGGCAAACCTGTTAAGGGCTTAACCCCTTAATTCTCGTTCCCGTCATATTCACGGGCTGTGTCTTTTTTTAGATTTATTCAGATTTGCTTGATTCCCACCAGTTTCATAAACTAGTGTAATTAGCTTTATTATGGTATCATTTTACCTGTCATTAAATATGGTGAATATTTCTTTTTCAAAAAAGTGGTGTCAATAAGCAAATTGAATTTTTAAACCGCAATTTTATACGACCGTTAAGGGGTTAAGCCTTTAACTGGTTTGCCCGAGCGGCATTCGGACAAAAAGAGTTTGCTATCTTCAACACCCAAAGCGTTTGGATACCACTAAATTTTAACTGTAATTTTTGATTTGTTAAATGACATACCTTTTTCGGTTGTACAAAGCCAAATATTTTAGTAAAAAAAGTTGTGCCGGGTCCTTATTTTTAATTTATTGTGTCAAAAAAAAAAAAAAAAAAAAAAAAAAAAAAAAAGAAAAGAAAAGAAACAGTTAAGGGCTTAAAGATCCGAATTATGTCATTTTTCGCACGATGTACTATCTTGAAGCAAAAATTTATCCACGGAACTAATACTGAATAGTGAGTCGTAACCATGCCACCAAAGAAATCCCCCAAGAACCGCTGATTGAAATAACGAATTCTGTCATTGGGAACGTCCACGGCAGAAGAAAATTTTTGCTGTAAAATTTTTCGAAGCGGAAATATAAGTGTGATACATCAATTTAAAGATAGAGAGTCGCTGTATAGGAATTTGTAAGTTTTAATTTCCTAAGAATAAGTCTACACCGAGACAGAGTTGGAAACTAGTAGTATTAAAAGTCATTTAAAGTTGAGCATAAAAATCCACTTATTGAGTTGTATGTTTCTTTTATTTCTGTTCTTTAAATGAAATTATTATGCATTGAATACAACAAACTGTTATTACATCCGTCAGATGTACATCGTTAAAAGTTTTATCTGAGGTATTAAATGCAATTTAGCTTTATTTAATAGTTGATAATTAAATGTCACAAGAGTAACAGAAAACATATTAAACTTTTAATTTCATAAAAACTACTTAAAATTGTTACCCAAAATTTCTAACTCTCTGATTTTGAGGTACAAGACAGATTTTACATTAAATATTTTGTTTATGCTATGCATGGAATAGGCTCTGGGGAGTTGTCATAAGAGTAACAAACGTCTGTGTCACAAGAGTAACACATAGCACTTTTGTCCATAGTTTGACATAAAACTTCTTTACAATCAAAACAAACAGAATGCTTAAAGTTTTGTTGTTTTTCTCTGTTATTAGAGCAGTTCTTGAAATAGTTTTAGTCATAACTAAGGTTATTTTGTAAATTTTAAAGAAGATGAATTATATTCATTGTTTTTTTTTACATGGATGGATTTATTTTTATTCATTTTTGTTATTACTTAAGATATAAAATAATCATGACAAGTAATTAAAGATGTAATAAAACAACTCAACTCGTGTCATTTTTGTGTGCCTTCTTTTGGCTTGAAGCACATGGTCTTTGATCAGATATTTTATAGGCTTTGTAAAGCTTCGTTTACTAAATTCTGCTGTACAGCCTACAGAGGTTCTTATAGTAACTCATACGGAAAGGAATCTAATAGTATATTTTAAAGGAAAGATTTTAATATTGCTTCTTATACACGACATTGTTTTAAAGAACATGAAAAATTCGGCTAAGCGCCAAAAATTGTATAGTAAAAATAAAAATGAAATTGAATATGTTGATGTAAGAAAGAAACAAAACAAAATATATTACGATAAAGTTTAGAAAAGTCTTATAGCCAGCAAACGCTTCAGAAAGAGAATGGAAATATTAAGAAAATGAAAAAGTAGAGAACTATCTAATCTCAGATACTGTAATGGAAAAAAAATCTTACTCCACAGCATTGGAGAATTTTATGCCGATGAAGATTTAAGAAGAGGTCATTCTTCAGCTAATTCTACATTAGTTAGGCGTAAAAAGGTCACATAATTTCATCAATTCCGGGGATATTTACTAAGAGAACACGCTTTTTCTTTAAAGAAGCTTTCTTAAATGGAAAAATTTGAAATTCCTTTGCAGATTTAATGCCTAGTTTCATAAAACAATAGAAAATTACTCATCAGAATATCTCCCTTTTTCGTTATCACGGAAACATTCAAGCAATTCATGATGCAGTAACTGGTGTAGTTCCTGCATTAAACATTCCTGTGTAGGATTTAATGACTTTATCTGCCAAGCTACATCATAATTAGCATGTAGGAATTCAGAATATCTAATTTGCAAAGATAACATCGAAGAATTATTTAAAACGGAAGTCCATAATACAGAACTTCTTATAAGTTTTCGTAAATAGCAAAACGTTGATAAATATTTTGCTATTGGCAAAACGTTTATCAGCATCTTGTCAATACTGTTACTTTTTCAAAACGTTGATAAACGTTTTGAAAAAGTAACAGTGGAAGAAACCATTTAAGTTTGTTTACAAAATTTTCGAAAGCAACTAAATCAATTTTTGTAGCAAACCCTCATTCAAAGTTGAACACAGGATCATTTTCATAATGCCAAAAATAACCATTTCTCAAAAAATAGTTATGCAAGTGGATTTTCTGAAACTGTACATTTTCATCTCAAGACAAAATTTTGGTACAAAATACAACATTACTGGTCAAATTCACAAGGGACTGTATTTTCAGTCATTATTTAGTATGATCCCAATAACGCAAAATCTTATGCTATTATTTTAGATAATGTAACTCATAATCTTTTTTTAATGCTATCGTATGTAAATCTTCAGCATAGCATCTTTAAGGAAATTTGTATTTTCCTAAAGTGTTCCTGTTTTGCTTTTTATATGGTGGTTATCTTTCCAATTTAAACAAAAATATAACTACGCAAATATGCCTGCAATGAATCAGACTCCTTTTTCAATTGACTTAATTGAGCTTGTTTTTTTTTATTTTTTATTTATTTTTTTTTTTTTTCAAATACTCCAGGTATAGATGCTGTGGATTTATTTTGTGTTGTTTTATAATGATATATGTGGAATGAAGTGCGTGCTAAAAAAACAATTCTAAGACATACTGCTTATTTTGTCAAAAGAAATAAAACAATAATGTTCCATTACTTTGAGAGAAAATTCCAACAGCGAAGTGCATTTAACAAATACAATTTGCTTTAACAAATACAATTTGTTAAAGCATGAAAAAAATAACACTATCTACTACAAACCATACACTAACATGATTCGTACTAAGAATTTTTGTTTCATTAAGTAAATCATGATACAGGAGAAGTTGCAAGTGATATTATCGATAATGAAGACAATGATTTATTCTGTTAAGTAGCAGAAACTGAGAGGTTGCTATGTGGCTATAGTGATAATTATTTTTAGAATTTTTACAGCCTTTTATGGTATTTTAAAATTAAACCATCATTAAAAGTTGTTCTGTATGGAAAATAATTTTTTTACTTATTTTAATTATTTTGTTTAATATTTAAACTGAATTTTTGCTAAAATTACGTTATGGACAAAATAACGCAAGACTAACACTTAGCATTTTGCAAAATCAAATGTACCTAATTCATGCGATATCAGATGAGTTCAATGATTAATGCTTTTTAAAAAGATATAATTAATCTGCTATATTCTGTAAATTTTATTTCTATAGTCTCATATCATTCACAGAGTTTCTGCGTTAAACACAATTGTTAAAAATTGCATTTTTTGTTTTCACAAGAGTAACGCAATTTTCATTTATTATCTAGGCAAGAAAAATGCTTTTTGTTACAAATTGCATATGGTTTATGAAAGTAGAGTACATGTATTTTTAAGTAGTTGCATCAAATTTATCCTAAATATATTTCGTAATAATGAATTCGAAATATATATGGAAATTTGCTCTGATGGTCACAAGACTAACAGTGGACGTTCCCCATTGCTTTTGAAATTATTGGTGGGTACGGCTGTAAGTGTTAATGGGTCAAACAAATAAATTATGTCCTTTTCATATCCAAAATTAGAATATTTTTTTCTGGCTAAAATGGGAAATAACTCTTTTTATTTTGTTTGTTTCCATTAAAATAACCTGTAAGGACTTCATTAGGGAAAAAATGCTTAAAAAGATATTTTTGTAATTTAAATTGTCCATTTTTATTCATCCTGACTAACAAAACAGTCTATCCAGGTAACTCTAAGCATAGTTTTCAATTTAAGGTTTTATCTAATAATATTTAAAATCACACTTTAAACTGGTTTTATGTAATTATAAATCCTAATATTTTAACTAGTTAGTCCTGACATAATAAAATATTTATTTTATATAATTATACTTTAAGATTAAATTTTGTACACTGAAATTATAACGTCTGTTACTGTAACTTTTCTTATCAAAGAAATGACTTCCATTGCCCCAAACAGAGCGGACTACTGAGCTTACTTGTATATAGAAATATTAAGAAACATATGCTACAGCCATTTTCAATTTGTTCTGCACACATGTGGTCAGTGAGCTGAAACATCTGAATTCCAGGTTAGTGTGTTTTATGTTTGTAACCTCTGTTACATAAAATTTAAAATTAAATATTGTCATTTTAATTAAAGTTTAAGTTAATTTAATTTAAATAAATGCAATATTTAAACATTTTTATAAAACTATAGAAAATACAATTTTTTTCTTTGTTAAATTAACATCTGTTATTTGTAACTTCTTCTACTGCATATTTGTAACAGATGTAGATAAATTATCAAAAATCTAGTTTGACCCTTAGCAAAAAATGACATAGAATTACCATAAAAAAAACCATAAGTGAAATCTTATGGCTTTTTGCCTAAGGTAAAAAATTTCCTATGGAAAACCATAGAAACAATGGCATGGAAATGGTACGTATGGTAATTTTTATGGCACTGTATGGTAAATGTCTAAAGAGTTTTTGGGATGACATTTGTATGGTAATTTTTATGACACTGTATGGTAAATGTCTCAGGAGTTAGTGGGATGGCATTTGTATGGTAATTTTTATGGCACTGTATGGTAAATGTCTAAGGAGTTTTAGGGATGAAATCCTATGGCATTTGTATGGGGTTTCTGAATGAAATCTTATGGAATTAGGTCACAATCTATGGTGTTTTTTAAAGTGAAATCTTATAGCATTTATATAGCATAATCTATGGTGTTTTAGAATAAAATCATATGGTATTCATAATTATCAAATAAAAAGGGAGCAATATAGGAGGGAGTGCGGAAGTAATTAGTTAGTACGCAATTAATGCTTTAAAATGATCTCTCATTTATGAAATTCCAAGTAAAATTAAGAGAGTTACACTCAAGAAAACGGTAAAAAACAGCCAGGAACATTTGAAGCTAATTCTTTTAAATCCTTTTTTTATTTTTTGTAAATTTCCCTTTAAATATTATTCAAGGGTACATTATATGCATTATGGGATACATTTATCACAAAAAAAAATAATTAAAAAACAATTTTATTTTTAAAAAAAAAGGAATTTTTTGTAATATTTTAGATGTTATGGAGAACTTTTCAAAATGCCCATTTCATATCAATGAAAATCCCCAATATTTTTTATACAAGTTTGGTTTATACACATAAATAAAACTGTGCATCAAATTTTATATATTTGAATATAAATGTTAGAAAAAAGTATTTTCTGAATTTTTTTTTAATTTTGAGCATTTTTGCACCATATTTCTATAATTAACTACCTTTAACTTTTACAATTACTAGGGGGCTCGGCCCCCTACGAGCTACGCTCGCCAACCCCCGTCCAGACACCGCAGACTCTAAATGCATGCTAATTTGATCGGCTTTAAAAAGATTTCGAAAGATTGAATTATAATTTAAAAAACAGTGGCGATCTCCCTATAAACGAATTTCTATTCATTTCTCTTTGATTAGGGAATTTTAACGCCAAATCCGCTGCGGTACTACTTGATTACCCCGTCGACCAATTTCGCCAAACTATAAAAATTGACATAATTTTTATTTTAAATAACAAAAGAACAACTAAATTAGTACAACATTAATAAAAATACAAATAAAACATCGAAATAAAAATAACTTGATGACGTAGACACGTGTAACAACATTTCAAAATAAGCTAATATAAAAGGAATTAAGTAAACAGAGTCTTTGTCTCCTGGTATTTTTTAACAAAGCGAAAAGAAAGTTCTTTTAAATGAGACATTTTAAATTAATCGTTTTTAATCTGACGTAATTTTTACCAAGCTATTCTTTCTCTTTGAAATATTCACGTGAAAATACTTTTATTATTTGCGCTTTCCTAACAAAAATAGTTGAAAAGATCCTCTCAAAATATCAAATAAATGTCTAGCGCAATTTCTAAATTTAAACTGTTTTGCAATATTATTTTGTGTTCATTGTATGTAATAACTATAATGTGACGTAAATATGACGTAATTTCTCCTAGTTAAGACTTCTAACGCATGTTAATGAATTTATTATTTTACAATATCTTTTCTCTTTTAAAATTCAAGTGTATACTTTTTATGACGTAATTTTTAATAAGTTCCTGCTTTTTGTACATAATTATTTAATTCTAATTCCAAATGATTTTTTTCTGTTTGTAATAGTCACGTGTAAATAAATTTTTAATTTGAAGCAAACATTATTGTTTGCGCTGTTTATACATTTGGCAACAGTATAAATTAATACCATTTTCTAAAATAATGTAAAAAATATCTCTAGAAATGCTGAAAATTTGAATTTAAAATAGAAATAAAACCTCAAAAAATGAGTCAAAATAAAAAAATTAATGCAATCTGCACTCCGGCAAATTCTAACGCATAAAATGATCTAAAAATGATTACACTGCCATGTATAGTTTTTGCTGCTATAAAACTTTTTTAGTGGAACGATTTTGTCCAACTTTAGCATTAAATATCTCTTATTATAATTCTTCGATTTGAAAACTGTGTGCATCAGCATGTTTATCAAACATTTCTGTATAAAACCACCGATCTTCATGTTTTTGTATGCATTATTTTTCTTAATATTTATGGAGAAAGACCTCCAGTCACAAAAAATTCAAAATCGGCAGCGGAGGTGACAGCGGTAGTTACTTTTTTTTAGAATAGAGATATATTTATTTTCAAAAAATCATGCACAGTTTTATGACATATATAATGACAAATAGCTATAAAAAATTTCAAAGCAATTGGAGGATAAATTATGCTCATGGAACATTTTGAATTAATAATATCGACAAAATTTTTATACTGAGAAAAATTAATTTTAAGGCTTAATGAAGACAGAAATATTAAAATATGCCTTCTAATTGACCAAGTTCACATATCACCACAGTTTCAATAAGTTTATTCAATAATTTCATCAAGTTAATGCGTTTATACAATTTAAATTTGTTTTGAGAAAAATAAAGAACATAAGAAATCATTCGTTGATGAAAAAATTCGTAGTGTTACGAAGAATTTTTCGAACTGTTCTATGCACATTTCACAGCAATTAAAATCACCAATATTTTTAATGCAAGATTGATTTATACATATAAATGAAACTGTGCATCAAATTTTATCTATTTTTAATATGCAAGTTTAAAAAAAAATCTTAGTTTTATGAAATTTTCAGGATTTTTGCATCGTATTGCTGTAATTAGTTGCTTTTAACTTTTGAAATTATATTTAGTTTTAAAAAATCATGCACAGTTTTATGAAATATATAAGGACAAACAGCCATAGAAATTTTCAAAGGAGTCAGAGAAAAAATTATGCACATGGAGCATTTTGAAATAATCGATACCGTTGAAATTTATTAAAAAAAATGAATTTTAAAATTTAGTACACGCACAAACATTAAAATACATCTTGTAATCAACTAAATTCCAATATGCCATAGCTTCAATAACTTTATTAAATAATTTCATCAAATAAATGTGTTTATTAATTTAACTTTATGTTTTGAGCAGCATAAGAAATCCTTCATTGACGACAACGACCACATAAACATATAAGTACATATATATATATACATTATGTATATATATATATACACATGTATATGTGTATATATAACACTGGCACCTGGTTAACTGAAAAGTACCAAAAATTGTTGCCAAAAAGGGGCGGTAACGGTTATCAGATGTGTAAAATATTTAAAAACAGCTGCCTAGCGCTCCGCTTTGAACTTTTCCGTTATACGGATGCACCAATTATTTCAACCTTGATCGCGAAAAGGATTTTTATTGTAAACCATGTAACGTATTGCCATAGTTTGTAATATATGCCATCATATACCGTAAACATATATAGACATCATATACCATACACCATATACATATAGACATTCCATAGTTCGTAAAAGTCTATAATTTTCAAATGTTATATAATTAAAAGGCTCACGCCACAGATATATATGCCCCATACTGGCACGATTTTTATCCGGCGAAAAAACTTGTTACCATATCATCTATATCCGGTTATCATATCAAGCAAAATAACGACACTTTGGCGCCAGTTAAGTACCCGGTGCATATATGACATTTCTGCCAGGTTCACTGTACTATCGACAACGCTTCACGTGATTTTCATTTTGCGCCAACTATTATGCTTGGCGACAATGGATTCCATATAACAGAAAAGTACCCTCCGCTCTGCCAAATTGGACTACAGTCAACAATATTGTTAATAAAAAAATAAATAAATAAATAAATAAAAACTGAAAATTATTTGAAAAACAGAAGAAAAAAAGAATCTTAGCTTTCAGTCGCAAAAGGGCAAAGGAAAAAAAAAATTCAGTTGAATGGGAAGGGGAAGTATCTATCTGCCACAGGATAAAGCCATGAAATTCATTACTCGGTTGCAAAGAAAAATCTCAAAATTTATCAGTTGGTCACAAAGAAAAAAAAAAGCCTGCCTTGTGCGACATTATGCAGCCGCTCAGCAGTTTTTATGCAAGCAAAGCAAACATACTATGAACTATTATTTTTACACAATCAAACTGATTAGTAAAATTATCATACAAATTGAATATTTCCAACCGAGTGAAAAAATGCCCAGTTCGGCATTTGTTTGCAAGTCAAAGATCTGGGTTCAATTTACGGCTTGGGCATTTTTTCACTCAATTGGAAATATTCAATTCATATGATAACTTTACAAATCAGTTTGACTGTGTTAGAATAATAGTTCATCTACATATCCATTGTTTATATGGAGTTTCATACCTGCGGTTTATTCTGTTGAGCTACATGACAGACCAGATGTTACTACCAATAAAGTTTTCTGAGCGAAATATGCTGGCTGGTTGTTAGCCCAGTTAGCTTAAAAGGTAAAGCATTGGTCTTGTAAGCCAAGGATCTGGGCTCGATTCCCGGCCTGGGCATTTTTTCACTCAGTTGGAAATATTCAATTTGTATGACAAACATACTATGACTAGAGGTTCGATTACGTCTGACTAAGCAGAACTTGATTACAGAAACACTCGAAACATGCACAATTTGCAGCTTTCAAGTGCGAGATCTATTTACAGTCAAAGCAGGATTGACCCCCTGCCCTTTATCCGAGGCAAATGAAAAAGACAGGCTACCACAGTGCATCCCAAGTGTCTTTTTTTTTACAGACTGCTAGAGTGACGTAATGCTCTTTTCATACACTTGCATTGGTGTATTCGAACATCGCATGACTCCAGCGGGAGTGGGCTGACCCTTTTGCTTTCCATGTGCAAGGCGATTATTTCTATAATAAAAAATATTTTTTTTTAAATAAAAGTACATAAAAGTTGCCATGATCGCAATGAATTCTTAGTACTTTTATGTTACGCAGGCGAAAATCTCGCCAATAGCATTTTATAACTTGCCAGATTTTTCGTGTGGTAAATTAAACCAATGCTTTTGATATTGAAATTAAATATCATGGTTTATGAAATTTATTATTTTTTCTTTCTCTTTTTTTTTTTAAAGAAATAAGTGAAAGTCATGAATTTTAAATATTTCACTCTTTAAGTTATGTATTTTAAATAAAATTAGTGAAAGGATTATATTTTAAATTATACTAAAGAAATACGAAAAAATGCGATGGTAAAAATGTTTGGCAATTTATTACCTGCATTTGGCTAACATAAAAAAACAGAGTTCTTGAATAAAAGTAGCATGATACATACATTAAGGGAGACTAAATATATTTTACAAGCTAAAACTCAATTAAAATCTGAAAATTAAAAATTTGTTAATTAACAAATAAACAAACAAATTTTAAGTTTTCAAAGTGCTACTGCACACATTTATTTAAAAATAAAATTCACAGAGATATATATAAATAAACATTGGAATGAAATGAATAAAAATAAGAAAAAAATTAATTATTAACAGAAAATAGTGGTGTATAAACATAGGTTTTTTTTTCTAGAAAAAAAAAAAAAAAAAAAAAAAAAAAACAGGCTGCAAATAACTGATATATTTACGTGCAGGGACTGGGCGCATCACCAACTCCAGGCCCATTTCAGATGCTTTGGGCTAAGCTCGAAATTGTCCTCGCTGTCCACATCAGGGAGCGAACTTGGAACCTCCTGGTCGAACAGCCAGGCTTAAGAGAAGCAGGAACAACAATACTGACACTCGACTCTGCTTTATATGTATATATAACACTGGCACGTGGTTAACTGAAAAGTACAAAAAAATGTTCAAATTGGATACAGTCAGTATTGTTAAAAAAAAAAAAAAAAAAAAAAAAAAAAAAAAAAAAAACATTGAAAATCGCTTGAAATTAAAAACAAAAAAAAAAATAGCTTTCAGCTGCACAAGGTAGGGTGAGGGGCAAAGGAAAAGACAATAAAACTTTTTAGCTGAATGGGTAGGGGGAGGAATGGTGAATTTTATCTATCTGTCACAGGATAAAACCATGAAATTCATTAATCGGTTGCAAAGAAAAATCTCAAAATTTATCAGTCGGTCACAAAAAAAAAAGCCTACCTTGTGCGACTGAAAAAATTTGTTGCTAAAAAGAGCAGTAAGGGTTGTTGGATGTGCAAAATATTTAATAAGGGTTGCCAGGTGCTAAGCCTTGCCAAAACAGTCTACAGTCAACTATTTTTAGAAACAGTCACTATTTTTAAAAAGCACTGAAAATCGTTTGAAAGTTTGAAGAAAAAAATTCTTAGCTTTCAATTGTACAAGAAACGGGAGAGGGGGGTTCCTTTCAAAATAAAATATTTTTAAAGGGCTGCCTGGCGCTGTGCCCAGCCAAATTAGCCAACAGTCAACATTATTGTAAAAAAACTGAAAATTGCTTGAATTTTTTTTTTTTTTTTTAGCTTTGAGTTACACAAAGGGGGGGGGGAGAAGAATGGAAAAAAGAATGTTTTTCAGTCAGGGTGGGGCAGGGGATTTGGGACTTTTGTACAGTATAGAGGAATTTTGTACTAAAGTATTCTTTTAAACATATCTATTCTAGATTATATACAACATTCTGGAATACATACCACAATATTTATTTAATGAAACTGGAGCATGTATTACACACACATAAAGATGATCATTTATATATTATAAATTTCAATGGGTCTGAAAAATTATTATGTTTGTTATTAACATGGTCGAAAAAACACACACACTAATTTTTCAGTTTTATGAGTTTCTAAGCGATTACAGAATTTAGTGTGAATCAACGTTGGATTTATTTGATTTTAATTTAATCCTTTTAAAATAAATTATTTTTAAAGGGCTGCCAGGCACTGTGCCCAGCCAAATTAACCAACATTATTGTAAAAAATAAAAAAAAGAAAAAAAAAAGAAAAAAAAAGAAAGAAGAAAAAAACTGAAAATTACTTATTTTTTTTCTTTTAGCTTTCAGTTACCCAAAGGGGTGGGGGGGAGGGAGGAGGAAAATGGAAAAAACAATGTTTTTCAGTCAGGGTGGGGCAGGGGATTTGGGACTTTTGTACTACTTATTCTTTTAAACATATCTATTCTAGATTATATACAACATTCTGGAATACATACCACAATATTTATTTAATGAAACTGGAGCATGTATTACACACACATAAAGATGATCATTTATATACACTATTTGGCCAAAAGTGACCGGTCACTTGTGATTTTTGACGTTTTGTTATATATCTAGAAAAATACATGAGGAATTAACCTGAAACTGCAGGTGTATAAACAGTATAGTATAGGTCATATATTTCCGCGAAGATTTTTTCCCGAAACACCATGGGGGACCGTCAACAAATTGAAAAAGAACGAATATATTTTGGATAACCCTGTAAAAACTAATGGAACAAAAGCGTTTAAACTCGAGATTATTAATAAGTGGCTTATTGTAATATACTGTGTTCATTTTTATGAGGATAGCATGTATACTCATAGAGAAATTAAGGCTTTTATAAAAACAGTCCCAAATTTCGCCAAGTTTTTTGCTTATAATTTGCAGAGTTCTTAATATAAAAAGAAGTTCATTTCAGAAAATATGACGAACGATATTGTACACAATAACCAGCAATCAGAATTAAAAAAATAATAGAAATTGGATGAAAAATGAACAGGTTTACTAAAAAATGTTTCACTGCGCTTGCGCGACTGGAATCAAAATATAATGTGCATATTGTGTTAGCTAAATGTATAGAGAAACTTTTGTAAAAGTCTCAAAAACATAGTTTGAAAAGTCTGATAATAATCGTTTATAGAATAAGCTCAAAATCTGTTGTTCCCAAAATGAAGCAAAAAGATGAGGGGTTGTATCCATATATTCATTGATTAGTGCCAATATAGCATACACAATATTGTATGTATTATTGTATTTGGATACAGCCCCTCATCTTTTTGCTTCCTTTTAAGAATAATGGATTTTGAGCTCATTCTATAAACGATTATTATCAATCTTTTGTAACTATGTTTTTAAGACTTTCACAAAAGTTGCTCTATACATTTAGCTAACACATTATGCAAATTATATTTTTATTACGTTCGAGCATGCGCAGTGAAGCATTATTTAGTAAACCTGCTCATTTTTCATACAATTATTATTTTTTTTTCATTCTGATTGCAGGGTATTGTGTACAATGTTGTTTGTCATATTTTCTAAAAAGGAACTTTTTTATTATATTAAGAACTCTGCAAATTATAAGCAAAAAAACTTGGCGAAATTTGGGGCTGTTTTTATAAAAACCTTAATTTCTCTATGAGTATAAATGCTATCCTCATAAAAATGAACACAGTATATTACAATAAGCCACTTATTAATAATCTCGAGTTTGAACGCTTTTGCTACATTATATTTTACAGGGTTATCCAAAAGATATTCGTTCTTTTTCAATTTGCTGACGGTCCCCTATAGGGTTTTGAGAAAAAATCTTCATGGAAATATATGACCTATACTATACTGTTTACACATCTGCAGTTTCAGGTTAATTCTTGTATGTATTTTTCTAGATATTTAACAAAGCGTCTAAAATTGCAAGTGACCGGTCACCTTTGGCCATATAGTGTATTATAAATTTCAATGGGTCTGAAAAATTATTATATTTGTTATTAAAATGTTCGAAAAAAAAAACCACACACACTAATTTTTCAGTTTCATGAGTTTCTAAGCGATTACAGAATTTAGTGTGAATATCAACATTGGATTTATTTGATTTTAATTTAAAACATTTTAAATCAGATATATATACATTTTAAAAACTTAAGAAGTTAGTTATTAATTAGTTTGCATTTATAAGTACTTAAAATTATACTTAAAAAATATATAAACATATTTCAGATTACTAACCGTAAAATCCTTATTTTTATTTTCCAAATCTGTCCATAAATAAATTATTTTAACAAATTGTATGTTCACAAGGACAAAATGAAATCTCTACATTAATATGAATAAAAATACTTTTGAAGGACACATATTTAATTATTCCAAAGTTTTCCATATCCTTGCAGAAAATCTCCATTTTTTTTTTTTTTTTTTTTTTTTTTTTTTTTTTTTTTTTGTATTAAAAAAAATCACATAAGGTTGTTTTCCAGTAGGTAAATATACATTATATGCATTAATTGTTTAATATTTTTCACAATGTATTCAGTGTGTACAATAGAACGTGTTAGCTGAGATTATTTTTAATTTAGAATTTTTAAATGTGATATTTCATTTAAGTGAAATTAAAAAAAAAACATAGATTTTTAGTTCTCAGCCTTTCCCACCGTTTAAATTTACAATGCATTCATATGGCAAAACTTTTTATCACAAAATATCTTGACGTAAATTTGAAATATGTTTTTTTAAGTTGATTTAAATCAAAGATTTAAAAAAATCCATATTGATTTAAATCTCGGGCCCACTTAAAAAAAAAACTACTGTGGGTTTTTTCAAATTTTCTCGTGTTTTCACATCTGTATCATTATTTAATCTAAGGTATGAGAATGCGGAAAAAAAATGTAAAGGGGGGAAAAATGCATTGTGCGACTGAAATAATTTGTTGCTAAAAGGAGCAGTGTAATGTATTTTAAAAAGACATTATTTCCCTTAAATAAACATTTTTGTAAGTACATCTAATTGAAGTTTTTATTCATTCAAATTGAAAGTACCTTACAAAAAAGTTCACATCCCTCCCCTCCTTTTTCTCCCCCCAAAATCATATTATGAGCTATTAGAGTCCCAATGATTTTATAAATATAGCAGGATCACTTAGCTTAATATATTATATTGTCATAAATAAATCAACATGCAAATGAAAAAATTAAATAAGAATCTCATACCATATGATTTTTTCATGGGGCTAAAACGCTCAGTCCTCTTTAAATAATCTCTCATACAATCAACAGCATCAGCTTTCCATTTCTTAATCAATGTTTCTTCGGGGGGCATTTACTAATTTTTTTAATATCCAAAGCAGACATCCGCTACAAACAAAAAATGTAAAACATGACAAACATTATAAAAAACAAATTTACTTTCACAATTTTTTTCTAAAACACATATTTATCAAAAAACATAAATTTACTCAACACACAATATAAAAGTTATATTTAATTAACCTTATTTTGCTTTTGCATTCTATTGAAACAAAATGCTTCATTTAAAATTTCTAATTACTTTATACTTTAAAGCCTACAATTATATTGCACTAATGAAGAAATCAGTTATCTACATGACATTTATCGATTCACCAGAAGAAAACTTCCTTTACCTAGAGTTAACACTATGGCCAAGCACAGTGCATAGTGGACCTTCTTTGACTTGTCCACTTTATATGTCCTGTAGCTCTATTCAAACTACATATGTGCCCGTTGATCCTTACTGCTCTTTTTGATGTACCTTTTCTGTTAATTTCCTAGCAAAATACATCGATCTCGGATGTAAAAAAAAAAGTATGAATTCCATCAATCGGGCGAGGCAAGAAAAAATAATGAAATCTGCTAATCGGCTAAGGAAGAGGGGGGGGGGGGGATCTGAAATTTGTCAATTGGTCGCAAGAGGGAAAATAATAAAATAAATTGTCAATCAAACACAAGGGAAAAAAAGAAATTCTTAGATCAAATTGTCGTAAAAAAAAAAATAAAATAAAATGAAAAATCTATTTGCCCATATATCGTTTAAAAAGTGCACACAATTTTCAATTGCATCCTGCAAATTTCACCAGTAAGTCGCAGGGACAAATCCAGAAAATTTTAAGTGTTGTCAACTGTGAAAAAAAAAAATTGCAAAATTCGTTGAATGGTCACAGGAAAATATAGTGAAATTCTTCGATTGTATGCACGGATATGTCGCAAAATTCACCAGTCGTTCAGAAAAATATTATAAAATTCTACTAAAAGGGAACACTAAATAAACCATCTCAAAATATGCTTTATGAACAGGGCAAAAGAGTGCCATTTTGGAAAGCAATGTGCCCCTATTTTATTAAATCCCCACCAGGCAGCCCTTTTTCCCCATATTTAATACTATTACAATTGATTCATAATGCAATGACGTTTTTCAAACCTCACTGACACATGATCAGATATCCGATACTGACAGTTGATACAGGTTTTAAGCTGTGTTTCTTTCTCTTTTTTTTTTTTTTTTTTTTTTTCACTGCAAAAGGTTTTCAAAAATATGTCAATAAAACTTAACGAAAAATCCAAACAGAAAAGAAAATCTGAAAAAGTAAATTTTGAATTTTTATGTAAATGTTAGTAGTTAAGTAATACCTACACTAACATGAATTTGCAGCTTTAAATTTAAATTATCAAAATTCATATGAATACACCCCACCCCTCCCTCTTCACTAAAGAAAAGGCTAAAATACCTGTGAGTAATCATTTAGCAAAAATGCTAAAGAAAACCTTGAGTAGACATTCATAATTGGAAAAGGAATTATAGTACAACCATTTACTGAGTGTAATTAAACTACCTTCACCAAAGTAAATATAATTTTTTCAGTACATTTTAATTGCATTCTAATTTAACTTGGCTTATGTATGTAACGATGAAATTTTGCAATCAATTTTGCACTTTCTTGCGTGCTAGAATAACACAAAATATGTACACAATTCCAACACATTAGGAACATGTCCACAACATCATTTTAATATTCTTAGAACTTCATTTTAAATTAATACATTTTTAAGGCATGTTTCCATTAGCCGGTAACAGGTAATAAATCGATAAATTGCCAAATATAGTTTAGGTTTCAGGGTTTGTAAATATTATATTTTTTTTAAATATAAAGAATATGTTTTGATGATATATGTTATATTTTATATGAATTAGAAACTAAAACATAATGCAGATAACATGAAAACTTAATAGGTAAAACACTATTCTGAATGGTTTTTTTTTTTTTTTTTTTTTTTTTTTTTTCTCAATATGACAAAATTGAAAATCATCTAATTCAAAACTGAAAAAAACTGTTACTCCAGCTCAAATCGTGGCTTCTCTGTAATTATTTTTATAAACTTAGATAATAAAAATTTTTTATGAAATTAGATTAGATTAGTAAAATTGATACTATTAATTAAGAGTTTCAGAACTTTACAGAAACGCTAATCTTCATATATACACTATATGTACATACATAAAGATTAGCGTTTCGGCATATAAAGCGGTTCTGCAATAAAAATGAAACTTTTTACATAAGCTTATGTAAAAAGTTTTATTGCAGATTTATGGCATAGAAGGTTGTTTACAAACATTTTGAATATCTTTATGCTTGTAAATATACAGTACATTAAAAATTTTAAAATTGTTCTGGCAATCAATAATGTTGCAGTGTGACAAACTTAAAATCCACTTTCATTTCAGCGTATCACGTGTAAGAAAATGTATAACAATCTAACAAACATAAGAATATTGTTATGACAAACGTTATATAAGTAAAATTAAGATCAAATACGGTAAAAAACAGATAAATAAATACCTGAATATGTCCAGTAATTATGTAGCCAGGATGCTTTGATGGAATTACTGCGTATTCGCTCTTAGTAAACATGACGCGGCACAAGGGACGCTACGGAGTGATTTGATTTGATTTGGCTTTGAGGTAGGTGCTACAGCTAGTGCCGGCATGACCTCAAATGATCACAGAAACCAAGGCAGAAACAGATACTAGAAACACAACCACAGACCCCATTCAAGCAGGAGAAAAACATCAAACTCAGAGACAACGATCACCAGCAATAACAACAGAGAGGGAAACCACACACAGAAACCCACGGAGTAAACCTACAGTGCCAAGTAAAACAGTACCAAAACTAGAAAGTCACTCATACCAAACCCTCAGCAGGAAACACACCAACCATAAAAAAAGACGTATAAAAACCTGCTGCACAAGATGAGACAATTAAAACCGTCCGCTCCCGAGGAAGAGTCTAAGGAAAAGGCGAAAACAGCGATACTTACAATTCAGACAGTCCCAGAGATCACCCCAGTCATCAAGAGAAAAGCCAGCCGCAGACATCGCATCCCGAAGGATAGACCTCTCCGCATCAAAAACCCGACAGCTGAAAATATAATGGAACTCTGTCCCAACATCCGTGAGACATAAAGAGCAAATGGGAGAATTGTTCTGCTTGAAGGTGTGCAGCCGTTTGTCTTTTATAGCAGTTTGCGTCCGAAAGCGAGCAATGAAAATGTCCTCTCTTCTGTTCCTCGTCCACCGATAGATGCTCGGTCCCAGAAACGGCGAGTCTACAGCATATTTGCTTCTGTCCCACCAGAGCTTGAAGCTTGCATCGAGGCGATCCCTTAAGTGCTTTTTCAGATCTTCTGGAGCAATACCACTGTAAGTATTGACAGCAAAGGGACCACTGTTGGCTAGTCTATCAGCCCTCTCATTTGGTGCAATACCAGCATGGCCCGGGACCCAAATTAGGGTGAGATTCGCAATGTTCTTCCGGACATGAACCAGTGTTTGAAAAAGATGCAGGATAACGGTAGGAGACTTATAATTAACATGCTTAAGGGCTTCCAGAGTAGACTTGCTGTCGGTTATCACAATCTACTTTCCATTATGAAGAAGGAAGCTTTGAAAGGCAAGATGTATGGCTAGGACCTCAGCCGTAAAGACAGAATTCAGATGGTTAATTAAATGGGCCCTAGAAGAATTCTCAGTAATATTGATTGCAGCAATGGAGGTCTTGAAGTCATTCTTCGATGCATCTGTCGCAATGATGCTGTAGCTACCACGTTGTTGAATGTCATGCATGTAAAGATTAAAACAGTGACTGATAGTAGTAGGAGGGTGATGCTTTGTTTGGAATGGGAGTTGGTCAGTAATGATATCACAATAATCATTTATAATACCCGCAGGCCAAGAAGAGGTAATTAACATTGACGGCATCACCAGAGTGGAATCCGTAGACCAAGAAAAATTATCAGGAAAAATGTTCAGGGAAGGCCTGTTGAAATTGTCAGCTGCGGTACAACGGATATAAAAGGAATCGGTCAGATAGGTACGCCGAAATCTGAGAGGAACTTGATTGGCTTCTTTATACAACTTGAAAATGGGCGTCCAACTCGGCAGACCAGTTGCAAAACGCAAGGCGGCATTGTACAGAACATCCACTTTCTTGAGAGATGATTGGGCAGCCGTGCCATAGACCGGGCAAGCATAATCGAGCACCCCGCGGATGGTGGAATTCACCAAAGAAATCAAATTTGTAGTTTTCACGCCCCCAATGAGGGCTGGCAACTGCTCTCAGCAGATTCAAACGTTTGGCACATTTCCTGCGGATATACTCAATGTGCTCGTTAAAGGAGAGGTTGTAAGTGAAAATGACACCCAGAATTTTCACAGAAGAATGCCATGGGATATCTGAGCCATGAAGCGTAAGGTTGAGAGAGGGGTGGATACTGTGACGCGAAAAAGCAATAGCAGCGCACTTGTCAGGACGGAGCTCGAGTTTCCAGTGGCAGCACCACAAATAAATCCTATTAAGAATATCTTGCAGCTTGGAGAAGGCCGTTTCAAACAGAGCATCCGAAACATACAGTAGAATATCATCAGCATAAATGACCATTTGGACCCCGGAGTCGACGGCATCAAACATGTCCCAAAGGAAGATCATAAATAGGATGGGCGACAGGACACTACCCTGAGGGACCCCACGAGAAGACCTCACTGAGCGGGAGAAGACACCCCTCCACTTAACCTTGATCCTTCTACAGTTAATCCACCTAGAGATCCAGAGCGCAGTCCTGCCGGCAATACCAATGCTAACCATTTTATAGATGAGGCCATCACGCCAGATGGAGTCATAGGCAGCATGAATATCAAGTTTGAGAGCAATAATGAATTTTTTTGTCTTTCCTGGCTTGGCTGATGTTGGAATGGAACAGTTTAAGGGCTTTTGACAATCACAGTTAGGAAGAAAACCAAAGTGCCTATCTTGGAAGATCTGATTGGGTATAACCCAGTCCAGAATTCTCTTAAGCAGAATATTTTCCATAATTTTGCATCCCACGGCAGTGAGGGCAATGGGGCGATAGCTGCTTGGGGCTGTCTTCAGCTTGCCAGGTTTCCAGATCGGCAATATCACAGCAGATCTCCAGGTATCTGGGACAATCCCGGAAGCAAAGCTTTCATTGAGAAGCCGAAGGAAACTCACTTTGTTCGTAACAGAAAGAGCTTTATACGCCTTAGCAGGAATCCCGTCTTCCCCTGGGGTAGTATTACTTAATTGTTGGATAGCGATTTGAAGCTCTTCTAACTTGATTAACTTATTCCACCGATCCTCGGTGGTGCTAAGATCATATGGGATACCCTCGAGCTCATCAGCATTGCCAAACAGATCAGCAAAGGTATTAACTTGTTCCATCCTATCCATGATGTCCCCATCTTCAACCGTCAGGAGGAGATTGGATTTCGCAGTGCTCCTATTACCAATGGCCTTGATGATACGATACATGGACCCAGAGTCCACCGAACCACAAATGTCATCCCAATAGTTGCGAGCCTGGCGCTTCATGTATCTCTTAAGTTTGGCGGCAAACCTTTTATAAGTTTTCCAGTAGTCCCTGGACAAAAAGGTTTTCGCAAGTCTCAAGAACTTACGTTTTTGTCCAAGCAGCCAAGAACAGTAAGAGTCCCACCAAGAAGGATTATCCCGATGCTCCACTCTATAACTGAAAGAGTTCCTAGAAGTCACAGCCCGAAAGCTATCCTGGAGATCGTCAAAAGAATCGATGGTGCGACCCTCAAGAACTTGGTTGAAGCAGGGCACCACCGCATTCCAATCAATGGAAGTATGAACCGAGGAAGACGTGCAGCGATTAATCGTATGGATAATGGGCCGGTGATCCGAATCAAAAGGATCAGGATGGACGAAGGAATCTGTACGCCGAAAAAGATCCGGACTAGAAAAAGAGAGATCAATAAGTGACTGCGAACCGGAATGAGAGACGTGGGTGTGTTGAGTGGTGTTCAAGATGCAGACATTGTTGTTAATCAGCCACCGGAAAGTATCTTCGGCGCCTGGGGAGTTGCAGGACCCGCCCCAAGCGTGGTGCTTCTGATTGAAATCCCCAAGAATGAAAAAAGGATATTTTAGAGACTTTAAAAGACATTGGAGCCAGGCTTCACTAACCCTACCCTCGGGAGCATAGACGTTAACAAAAGTCACCCAGTGACGGTTTAAATAGACATTGACCCCCAGGGCCTCCACATCCAGAGGAGTGGGAAGGTCCAGACAAAACTGAGCAGACGTAAGATTACGACTGACAGCGGCGATAAGACCACCACCCCTGCCGGGTCTATCGCACCGGTAAACCACCTTACCAGGAAGAGCAAACGAATCCTCCCCGTTAAGAAAGGATTCCTGAAAAACAAAGATGTCGGCCAACGAGAAGGGGGTGCAACGCAGCCAACGGGATTTGTTTCTAATCCCCCGGGCATTCCACTGGATCACCGAGAATGAACCAGATGAACGAGCCATAAAGATAAGAATGCAGAGAAAAAAATATATAAAAAATAGCAACCCCAGAAACAGCATAGCAAACAAACGCACTGGGAGGGGGAAACAACAACAACAAAAAAAAAACAGCAAAGGCACAATAGAAAAACAAGGGGAAAACCTGAACAAACTAAAGAATCAGAAGAAAAAGCACTAACCTTCATGCATCCTACTGTCGGGAGGTACAGTCTCGATTTCCGGTGCCGGAGGACCAGAAGCACAATCAGGGTTACTTGAGGACTGTATACCAGAAGAGTCTAAAGATGAGGCAGAAAATAAATTCGGAGCACAGGCTGAATTGTTAGGGCTATATATAGTCTGTTTGGTAGGCATATTAATGGGCGGAACCAAGTTCGCCAGCTTTATTTTTTTTACTTTGAATTATGATTAGCAGGAGATTGCACATTTTCTTTTGAAGTACTAGTAGACTGAGAAGCTTCGGCATGTACCGACGCAAGGGAGTTTACCACCCCCTCCACTGCTTGCAAGAAAAATTGCGCCTGCTGTCGCATGGCTACAAGGAAGCACTCCTGGGTACGCTGGAAGAAGAGTTCAAGTGTTTGTTCCAGATCAACTTTGGTAACATACAGAGGATTGGCGGCGGGTTCAGGAGGTTTAGCAGCTTCAGCATATCTTTTTGGTTTCTCGTTTTTAGCATATCTTCTACGCGCTTCAGTAATTGACAGGGTCTATCCTAACCATAATAATCTTGACATTAAATTTTCGAATTACTCTGATAAACCTTTTTCTAATGCGGAACTTCGCGCCACACTTGGCAAATTCAAGGATAACAAAGCTCCTGGTGCTGACTCTATTGATTTCCGAATTCTCAAACGTTCCTTTAATATATTACCAGAGATTTTTACCCAATGGGCCAATCTCTGTCTTTCTTTCCATTATTTTTCTCTAACTTTGAGACAAGGGGAAGTAGTATATTTCCTTAAGCAAGGGAAGACTCCCTCTGAACCCAGCTCTTATCGCCCGATCTGCCTGCTTCCGGTGTTAGGTAAATTACTAGAAAAATTAATAGCTAAACGTCTTATTATTTTCCTCGAATCAAACAAGTTATTAAGTAATAGGCAATTTGGATTCAGAGAGGGCAGATCATGCGAAAAAGCTCTTTCCGAAATCTTGACTTCCTGTGCTTATAAAATTAGTGAAGGCAAATACACTTCCCTGGTCTCTCTTGATATTCAAGGCGCTTTCGACAATGTTGAGTGGAGAGACATTCTCCTCCAACTTAGCATTCTAAATTGTCCGGGTAATATTGCTGGAGTCATTCGTTCTTATCTTTCTGAGAGAAGCATTCTTGTTAACTGGGGAGCAGGAATCTCTATCCACCCACAGAAAAAGGGTTGTCCTCAAGGTTCCTGCCTGGGGCCAATTCTTTGGCTCCTCATAGCTAATATTATTCTCTCAGAATTCGAAAAACTTGGTTACTTGCTTTTTGCGTTCGCGGATGACTTCAGCTTTATTTTCTCTGGTTTTCGGCGTCTGGACTTGGAGTTGGAGGCTGCTTTTGCTCTCCCAATTTTCTGTCAGCTGCTGGAATCACTGCACCTGCAACTTTCCACTAATAAATCCCAAGCCCTAACATTTGCAAAACCTTATAAACTTAAAAGGAAACCCACCATCAGAATAAATGGCACTAGTGTCCATCATGTCTCTAACCTTAAATTGTTAGGATTGTCAATAGATGAGCACTTGAACTGGTTCTCTCATATTAATTACCTTAAAATCAAACTAGTAAAATTTTATCATAACTCAAAAAGATTAACCACTAAATCTTGGGGTATTAAAAGCCATATGCTAAAAATTTGGTACTCTACTATTGTTGAAAAAATTATCACCTATGGAGCATCTATTTGGGGGGGAAATCTTACAAAAGCAGCACTTAATAAATTAGTTTCTATACAAAGGATGTTTCTCTTGCAAATTTCTAGGGGATATAGAACCATTTCCAGTGATGCTCTCAATATCTTGACAGGTATTCCTCCCATTTCCTTTACCATTAAATATGAGTTCACTAAAAGCAACATCATCCATTTGGAGAATGAAGCTATCTCACAGCAATTTTTTCCACAAATGATGATTCAGCGTAAGACTCTTGGCTGGCAGTTTCATCCGGCAGATGAGACTTCCCACCTACAAGTAAACCCGACTATAAATTCTTACTCTCCCACTCAAAATGTTATGGTCTTCACCGATGGCTCACGCACTGTTACCGGAGTAGGCGCAGCTTTCTGCGCTACGAAAGGGAGTGAAGTGACTCATCGTTGGTCTTGCAGGCTGGATAACAATAATTCCATTTTCCAAGCAGAACTCTTTGCCATCTTTAAAGCTTTAGAGTGGATTTCTCAACAAAACCAAAATTTTTTAATTCCAGTTTTTAGCGATAGTCTTTCAAGCCTGCAGGCTATCTGTTCGTTTGGCTCAACAAATCCCCAGGTTATTGAGATTAAATCACTTCTCAAAAATCTTCTCTGGAAAACCTATTTATGCCACGTTTCAGCCCATAAGGGTATCCTGGGAAATGAAACGGCAGATATGTTGGCAAAGGAGGCAACTGCTAAACCATCAGTTGATTTTTCACTTCCAGTACCGGACTCACACATCAAAAGACATCTTCGCGCTCATTTTATGAAAAAATGGCAGGATTACTGGGACTACTCAGATAACGGTAGATATACCTATGATCTTGTCCCAGTGGTATCTTTGGATCTTCTGCTGCTCACTCCATCCACCACAGCTTTCCTTACCGGTCATGGTCCTTTTGGAGCATACCTCTTCAAGTTCAAAAGAGCCCTTTCTCCTCTATGTGAGTGCGGTGATGATGCTGTTGCCTCTCATTATTTCTATAACTGTCCTTTAACAGCTCGCTGGCATATCCGCCGTCCTCCTGTTCTTCCAGTTGGTTGGTTAGCAAATATTTTATCGCGCCCGATTTTGCTCTCAAAGCTTAAAAACATCTTCAACTTCTTATGTAACCTTTCAGTTTTACTCTATCACTGAGACAGAGACTTGGATTCTCCCTTATTCACTACCCAATGTTGGATCGCAGCAACTTGTATAATATTGTCTAACTTTGTATAACACTGCATTATTTAATGTCCTTATGTTTGTTTCACAAAGCTTGCTAATGTAACATTTTTTTTATATCTTATATATACCACTCCGCCCTCTGTCGCGCGTATTGGCGGGCTCAGCCTCGGCTGAAATTTATAACCTTTTTTTTTTTTTTTTTTTTTTTTTTTTTTTTTTTTTTTTTTTTTTTAGACCTCAATAAAGCGGACCGGGAGGGACAACCTATGCTCTACAGACTCACTTCCTAGTCTGAGCAGTCTCTCTCGGGCAGTAAAAGTAAAAGGTGGTTGTCAGACTTAAATCTCAAAAAGTCCATCTCCTTGGAGCGGGCCTGGCACTGTGGATCTGACGCAATATGCGCACCCTGGCAGTTGGCACACTTAAAGTCCATACCGTTACATGTGGCAGCAGCGTGATTTTCCCCACATTTCCTGCAAACTATTCCATTTTTACATTTACCAGTAGCGTGGTTAAATTGCCAACAATTTAAACATTGGCGGGGTCTGTCATAGAAAGGGCGAACCCTCTCACTCATATAAAACATCTTTATCCTGTTAGGAATTATAGTACCATAAATAGTAACAAGGACGGTTTCCAACGGAGAAATATTAGAGTTCTCTTTTTTTGTAAAGCGTCTTAGTTCTTTAACTTTAAGTCCATTCTCATCTTGAATTTCTCTCCCCAACTCCGCCAGCTGGATGCTTTTGTCAATGTTATGAACCACAAATCTCGATGTAATGGTTTCCTGCTGTATATATGTATTCACCGGAACACCAAGTAGACATGAGATGTCCGCCACTCTTTGGGCACAAGCACTATCCAAAGTTTCAACAGCGAGCTTACCAATTCTGGTGAAGCGAATATTTAATGGGGCGTTTGGTCCCACTTTATCGTCAATATCTTTTTTTAACAATTGAGGTTTATTGCGAGGAAATTGACCGCTTTGCGGTTCAATAAATATACATACATGAGAAACACCATTATTAAAAGAATACAAAATTTGCTGAGACGTACTAATTATGTCCTGGATGAAGGTTTCAGAATCGGATTCGCTAGCATCGGAAACGTTAAATACAGACGGCATAATTTATGTAAACATCCAATCTCCGCCGATATCAGCAGGAGAGGGATATCTCAAAACACCAAAATACAAGACAACTACTGAAAAACACAAGAAATACAGCACACAAATTAAAAATTACCACCGACCAGCCCCAACAAGAAGAGATGAAAACAAAATTACGACACGTGGATGAAAACGCACTACGGGGATGTCACTACTACTCGCACGGAGCCAGGCACAGCAAGTCACCTACCTCCGCCACGTTCAGCGACCAAAAACCTGATCCGCTACGGAGTGATAGGTAAACAAAACAAGCATGGCGATGGTAGGCGTTGCCATTCTCCAAATCTAAATGTATGAGTAGCGGTCTTTATCAGTGTTGAATTCAGGCGCTTTTCTCCGGGAGGGATTTTTGTGGTTCCGGGGGAGGAGGGCATTATACAGTTCCAGGGGGAAATTTCATTTTTTGAAATTGAATTTCATTTTGTGTTTTTCATTGATAACACAAAATCTCAAATCTCCCGGGAGTGGGAGCGGACATCATCTCATTGCTCCGGGAATGGGGTGGGGGGTGGGGGGCCTCCCCGGACACCCCTGAATTCAACACTGGTGTTTATCCAAATCAGATACAAGGTCCCGAATTAGCATACGGCTTTTTAACACAACTTTTTTTGTACTCTAGTTACAAAAAAATTAATATATTATCAACTTTCAAAAGGTGTTGTATATTTTAAGTAGGGATGCACCGAATAGTGATTTTGGCCGAATACCGAATATTCGGCCAACATGTAAACCGAATTCCGAATATTCGGCTCGCCGAATAAGTTTAAATTTCAGAGTTTCAAAGTATTAAAAAGTTAAATAAATCGTCATTATTGGTTAATTTTCTTACGTGATACTTTTTAAATAGCAAGTAAAAAATGTAAAAGCATTCTGTTTTATTTAAATATAATTTTATTTCTAATTATTCTAAATATCATTATTAACTGATAGTTAAAAATAGAAGTTGTTTTACGGTTTAAAAAAACTTTTTTTAAGGTTTTTAAATATTCGGTCTGGCCGAATATTCGGTATACCGAAATCTCTTATATTCGGCCAAGCCAAATATTCGGCATACCAAATAGTTTGATATTCGGCCTAACCGAATATTCGGTAACATTGCCCAATAGGCGGGATACCGAATATTCGGTGCATCCCTAATTTTAAGATTCTACCATGCACCATGCTTTGAAATACCATACAATTTATGGTACAAGTAATTACCATATGATTTTACCATACATCATGCTATGGAATACCATATAATTTTGGTACAAACAATTACCATATGATTTTACCATTCATCATGCTATGGTATACCATACAGTTTATGGTACAAGCAATTATCACATGATTTTACCATACATCATGCTATGGTATACCATACAGTTTATGGTACAAGCAATTATTACAAGATTTTACCATACATCATGCTATGGAACACCATTGAATATATGGTAAATTTCATTACCCTATAATTTTACCATACATCATGCTATGGAATACCATTGAATATATGGTAAATTTCATTACCCTATAATTTTACCATACATCATGCTATGGAACACCATTGAATATATGGTAAATTTCATTACCCTATAATTTTACCATAGACTTTGCTATGGAATACCATAGAATGAAGAATATTTACCATATGGATACAGTATGTTTCCATATAATGCCATAAAATTTTTATGATTTTCCATATAAAACCATATGTTTCCATAAAAAATCCTATGTCATTTTCTGCTAAGGGGAAATTCATATGCATAGCAAAAATCCATCAAAGTGCTTCAGTGGTGTCATTGTTTTTAGATTAATGTAAATTCACTTCTACTGTCTAATTTGTGCTGCTCAGTGTAACGCCTGTTACAAATATGTAACCTCTGTTACTAATCGGATACTCGAACTTTTTCTCTGTATTTTTCTTGTTGTATATGAGTAGCTCTTAAAAAATGTTCCCAAAACATCAAAAGGCATATTTAGTACAGAGAATTGCAAATTCTGGCTGTAATGTTGAATACAAGAAAGAGACGTTACATATTGTTATATAAACTGATCCCTATTATTGTATGCTTTTGAATATAAAATTACATATTGATGTCTAGTACTCTAATGATGATATAATACACTAGAAATAACATTTTGATAGGAATGTAAATGATGTAAATTTAGTGGATGTTGCTGAATAACAGAGGTCAAAATATATTTATTCCCTTAATTGTATAGTGATGTAAATTTCCATCACGTTTTTATTTAATTTTTAATACATAAATGAAATTCTTACAACAACTATATTTATATAGAAATATTAATCCTCTAAAAATTACAAAAATATGCTGCTAAATAAAGTTAAAAATTTATCTTTAGATTTTTGGTGTCTAATCCTTAATATAAAAATAAAAAAAAAACAATTCTAAAAGAATAATTCATGCAATTAAGGGTTAAGGGATTTTCAGGTGACTGCATTTTTACCCTAATTATGAATTTTTCTATGCCGAAACTGATTTTATATAGGTTGTATGCATATAAACACAGAAAAAATTATATTTGATGAAAACTGAACATCTAAGAAAAATTATTGAGAAAAGGACATTAAAATTCTTTTCACACTAATATGTTTTAATATCTGCAAGTGTCGGAAGTGTGCTATACATCTTCCCTTTTGCACTTTTGCAAATTTTATGCGTTTTCAGTAATTTCTCAAGCTTGTATAATACAAATAAGATGCATGATACAGAAAAATGACTTTATTTTCAGTTTTATTTTGGGTAAAGTCATAAAACTGAACTGTCGCGGTTTGTGTTCCAAAAATTATTTTTCAATGTGCTGGCAGGTCTCATTTAAAACTTCTCCAGGTTTTAACAAAATACGATTTTCCACAATTGAAAACCCCTCAAAAGATATAAAATTATTTTCCCTGAAATCAAAATTTTTACAGAATAGTTATTAAATGGGAAAGTTACACGTCAATGAAAACTATGCACACTTTTATACGGGTTTTCTTTGGGCATTGCAAATAAAGTGCTTTCATCTTGATTTTGTTATATCACGATATCAAACAATTAAATAACGATTGCTCACACTCGGTCAACACAACTCATATAATCTTTTTGTATACTAAACGTAATGTCCCATAATATTAATCATATATCATTTTTAGCTTGTATAATAAACGAAAGAAATAAATGATAACATTTTGTTTATACTGGATAAACAACTGTGGGAAAAAATGGTGGAATCTTGTGTTTTATTTTCTGAGATGTGTTTATTTTACTGCCTGTGCATTTTATTCATTGTTTCGATTTTTACGTAGGGTTTATTAAAGTTATATTTGCTTGATATTGTTAGTAGTATTTTTAATATAGCAATTGGTAAGTTCTACGCAAGCGTTAGGGGGCGGCTCAATCATTTTACTACCAGTATTATTGTATGTTTACTCCTATAATGTTCAATTATTAAATAAAGTCAAATTTTCTATATACAGTCGGACCTCTATTTAACGAACCTGTATTTTGTGAATTTCTCTATTTTGCGAACTTTCCCTCGGGACCAACAACATTTTGCGAACTTTCCCTCGGGACCAACAACATCAATTAGAGTTCCCTTACATGCATGAACAAAAAATCTCATTACATTATGATCTGTTGTGTAAAATCGCATCCTTCATATTTTAATCATGTTTCGATATGTCAAGCAATGAAACTGACATGAATAACTTAGTAGGCTACAATGTGTTTTCTAAAGATTATCCAACGCTTAGCATTTATCATCATTTACTGAGACACAAAATAATTCATGTACAGGACTAACTATGATCGATAATTGTTGTAAGTGCTTTTCAGTTGTGGTATGCATATAACACTAGAACTACCAGAAATTTGAGTCAAGTTTTTTAAAAATATTTCACACCAGAATTTTGAATTAAAACAGTTTAATTTTATTATTTAACGTTTAGTGTCCTCCGTGGGGGTCTTTCTAAGGGAACCTAACCCGTATATACGCATGGAAAATCCAAGGTTTCGAGGAAAACCACGAAAACTCCGAAACGGTTAGGCCGACGGGGACGATTGGGTTCGAACCTAGCACCTCCCGTCTACCAGCTTCGAGAGCAGAATCTCTCAGCCACTGGTGGGGCTTATTTATTATCGAAAGGTCGACACTTGAAAATATACAAGTAACTCTAGCAGGGATGAAACTGGACGATGCTTATTTGAATTGACAGATATTTTCGCTTCTGTAACAGAGAAAATAAAAACAAATATTCTTCATATAAGAGACATATACCAGCAGCACTGTTGCAAGTAAAAATTTCCCTGATTTAACCCCTTCAAGGGCGGTGGTTCATTTTTGGACCACTTAATTTTAATTCCTAAATGCCACATTGACACCAGGATATTGGATTGAAATTTTCCCTTTTATTAAGAATGCGAACAAAAACTTTTGCCTATTTTGAAATAAATTTGCTTGCAAATCCTGGTGCCATTCACTCATTTCAGCATTTTACGAATAGAAGTACCACGCCCCTGAAAGGGCTAAAGAAAGCATTTCCGAAAGAGTAACTACTGTAGCAGTCATTGTTTCAGATAATGAAGAGTTGTTATTATGCGATCAATTCAACACTTATGCTTTTTAAATCTTGCTATCACTTATACTTTTTAAATATCATACCACTTAAAATTAAAATTCTTCCATAATCATTTGCTCAAGCTGTGAAACGCAAAGAATAATTTAAATTTATTCAAAGGCATTTCGAATTTGCAAGCATTTTTTATTACTTACTTTAACTTTAGTAAATCGAACGCTTTAACCCTTTCAGAGGCAAGGTACATGCGTAAAATGTTCAAATAATTTAATGGCACCAGCATTAATAAGAGATTTTATTTGTAAACAAGTAAAAGTAAATTTTCACGTGCTTAATAAAGATGCCATTTTCATCATAAAATTCCGGTGCCAATGTGGCAATTTGGCATTAAAATTATGTGATGCCGTGACGACATCACCGCCCTTCAAGGGTTTAAACTTAGTCTAGAGATCAATAAGTTTTTCAGACAAATGTACGGTGGTCCAAAGTCACAAGAAAATAATAATTCAATAATTCAAAAAGTAAAAACTATAGTGTGGTACTGTTTTAAGACAAGATATCGGATTTTTGATAGCAAAAACCTTAATGCTAGAACTGCTGCACTTTTCATTGACAGTTAGCATTGTAGTGGTCTCAAAACCGTTAACCGTCTGTCGTTATTTAAGCTGTCATACGGCAGTAATTTTTGCTGAAATTCTTTTCGATTCTGTTCAGACTATCTTGCTAATCTATTTAATATAAGTCGTCACCGTTTGAAAGTTATGGAATTTTAAAATCCATCAATCATTTTTGGGAACACCCGGTATATAATTATATATGTATAATAATGATATTAATAAAACATATAATTATATATAATATATAAACAATTATATAACAAATATATATTACATATTATAACAAGTTATGTCAGTGTTGCCAGATTGGGGACTTTTTTGTTCCCAAATTGTTGATTGTCACCGCTTTTTTGAAATAATAAATATTCAGCCTATTTAAAAAGAGATTAAAAATTCTGAAAAATAAAGCGAATTATACTATTTAAAAAAAGTAGTGACAGTCAAATAATCTGAATTAAAAAAGTCTCCAATCTGGAAACACTGTGTTATGTAACGGCCAACCAGCCTGTACCGGAATGAAAAGGTGGCTTTTAAAAATACAGCTGATTTTACTCAACCATACGAAGCTAAAATGAGTGGAACTGAATTCAATTCCTGTTTTTGCCAATACTAAATTTGAACGGGAATTTTCCCAAATTAGTCACCTATATACAAGTTGGTTTCTTTTAGAGCTATTCATGTTTGATCGCCAAATTCGGGGATATAATGAAGCGGCCGCCATTTAAAAAATTCATGGCGCATGAAACTAAATAATGAACCTGGTCGGGACCTTGGTAGGTTCTATACACATACTCAGTCACATCCAAATCGGTTAATAAATACGCGTGCTATCTCCTTACGCAAAACAGATTTTTGAAACTGTCGAACAGCCTAAAAATTCAAACTGCTATATCTCAGCCATTTTTTAAGATAAAGACGAAACAAGAAAGGAATCGGAATCATTGTATCCAGGTCATACATTTAAGAATAAAAAGCTTTTATCAATTTCTAATTTTTTACATATATTTTTGAATTTTTAAATTTTTAAAATGGCCGCCAAACATTACTCTCCAGCTAGAAAAATTTCTTACAGCTGTCAACCTTTACTTGTAGTTTAATTTTGAAAATGTTCAGTCCATTTTAAAACACCTTGTATATTTCATGTAGGAAAAACATTTTTTTTTGTTTTTATGTTTATCAGTTACGCAGTTATCAGTTTACGTTTTACAGTCTGAAAATATTATATTCTGATTAATTAGCATTTTTACTCACAGATATTTCTCAAAGAAAATATTATTCGTAAGCAGAAATCTCATTTTTCTCCTATTAAAAGAAAATAACGTCATTATCTAAACTACCTTATGTTTAATCATCCGTAAAAATATTTTGTCAATTACATTTACAAATACCTTCGTTTAATGACAGTTAAATACGCCTTTACGTGGTTAAGAGTCATTAAGCATAAGAATAGTTTAGTTTATAAGCGCAAAACGTGACAATTAAGACTTTTAATAATAATGCAAATAATACAAAGAGCGATTTTTAAATCTGTCTATGGCATATATATGTCATAATTTAAAAACATTTTACAAGGTTATAGTTACACGTAGCACAGATAATTGTACATTCAATATACAATGTTCTTTAGGATGTATTATGACTACAATTCAATGGAATTTCTGGATAAAATCTAATACTATAAATAGTTTTTCTTAACAATTAATTTCATAGTCGTAATCTATACTAACAAAAAAAAAGTTTCGCTCTCTGTGTGTATGTGTGTGTGGTGGTGGTGGTTAGGAAAATCTACGGCACGTAAAGACTGAAGATTTTTGTGAGGATAATCAAAGTCCTCTTCTAGTGCACCTGTGCCTCAGAATTCGAAATTTCTAATAATTAGCTGAGTTATTAATTAAAACCCCCAATTAAAAGGATGGAAAAGTATTTATAATTCAACTAAAGCATTGATTTTTATCAAGCCTCAGAATTCATTTGCAATCAGAGGAGACCAGTTGGCTAGCATTTTTGCAGCCAATGAGATGCGTTTTTCGAGCGGACCACGAAATTATTTCAAAACAACACATGACTAAAGAGGGGAGGCAATTTTCCAACTATATAGAATTTTCTTTAATATTGCATTTATCGATTTGAAATTAACACATCTATGTGTATTTAAAAGAAAACCAATCCAAATATATAATTTTCGTAAAAATTCCTCAATTACAACCAAAGACATTAATTATTATTTCATTAATTTTATTAGAGAAAAATATTTTCTGTCAGCAGGCCAATTGAATAAAAAGATAAGTGGCCGATATATAAAAACCACAAATTTTTAACCTACTGGGAGATTTAAGAGTTGTATAATTAAAAAAAAAAAAAAAAAAAAAAAAAAAGACTGCATTTACCGGTTTGGAAATTTCGCATTTATATACAAAATGTAACGCTGAATCCAGAAATCTACTTTTCATAAAAATCGATAAATAACTGTTTATTTTATCAAAAAATCGATTTTTAAAAGGAAAAATAAGTGTTTTGACAATGGGTTTATAATGAACAGTTTTTACTTATTCCATTTTCGGGGATGGGGAAGGGGGAATTACTTTTTATGAAATGTCGCAATTAGTCCACATGACAAATATTATTATGATAGAGTCTAGCGGGTTCGCCCACTATCAAGTAATTTCAGCAAATTTCTTAAGTTCTTATTTGATTTCGCCACCCGCTCGAGTAATGTATCTACCGAAAAAGTTAAATAACGAAGTTTCGTTCAGATATAGGTTTGTTTAGAACAGAGTGCGTCACCTGGCGGTAGAAATTGGAACTAACAGATTTCGCATAGCGTGCGGAACACGGCTGCTATACGGAGTCCGATTCCCGCAAGGTGCGAAAGGAATTCGAACGTTCGTTACGACGTCACGTGAAAACGCTCTTTCGTATCGTATCCTAATTCGTATCTGGCGAAAAGTGCTATTCTGGGATCAGATTTTCGTACATTCGAAAGCGATTACGGATGCTATACAGCGTCCGAAAAGGCGGTGATAGCTCCTCCCAAATTTACGTCAGTTTTACAGATTACGATGATTGATATCACGATATAACCAATGGGAATCCATCATTTATTAATCGAAGTAATCATTATCGTATCGTAGTTTCATCCTAAAGCGTGTAAACATAAAGCTAATGACAGTTTAGTAGTGTTTGAAATTTACAATTTTTGCCGTATAAGATAATTCAACATTACAGTCTTAATTATATTCCTGTTATAATGAAAAGGCTGCTGTTCCAGAGTGTCCGCATACTAAGGATCTGAGTGTGACGAATTTAATTTAAAAGAACTCAAAACTTTTGCCTGAATACATATTGCCTCATGTATGTGTTGATTAAACGCAACATACTTTGGCAATAATGATTCAGTTAGGTATTTCTACAAATGATCCTCCAGTACCAGGAAAAAGATAACTATAAAATTGTTCTATGCCAGTATACAAGGAGTACTTGTTCCACAGTTATACTACAGACCTTAATAGGTAGGAAGCCAGCAATATGCATTTTTTATTATTTATTTTAAAGCTGAAAAATCTTACTGTTATAGGAGAAAATTTTAATTTTAGCGTTGTTTAATAAGAGAATTTTTTGTAGTTTAGATGAAAAAATAGAATGTGAGAATTAACATAATATACAAATGATCATAATTATCTACAAAGCTAGTACTTAAGTTATCTGTTTTGTTGAATTTGTACATTACTTTATTATTATTCATTTAATGCTTTATATAATTAATATCTGTTTGATATAATGCAGATTGATGTCTGAAGATAATATACATTGAGCTTTCATAAATCTTACCATAATTTTTTTTTCTCTCTTTTGAAAGTCATAATCATAT
Organism: Maratus speciosus; assembly: GCA_963932465.1. Classification (NCBI taxonomy): domain Eukaryota; kingdom Metazoa; phylum Arthropoda; class Arachnida; order Araneae; family Salticidae; genus Maratus; species Maratus speciosus. The sequence continues at coordinate 163,258,539 of OZ010796.1, forward strand.
AAAACAAATAAATGTACTTAAAATTTTCAAACTGAAGAATCCTGAATTTCAATGGCTTGTGCATTTTATAAATATAAAGTATGAACTTTTTTTTTTTTTTTCGATAGTATACAGAAAATGCAGTTTTGACCAGAAAACCAGAAGGAAATTAATTTATTGTTCATTCAGTATTCCACAATGTAATAGAAAGTAATGTTTCCCGAAACAAATTGAAGATTTTATCTTGATACTAAAGTTCGTAAGCTTCTGTAAGTGAAACTATTAAGTGACTAATATGTGTATGCTCAGGGGTGACGAATTACATAAATTTACTCACCACTCATGAAGTGATTTTTTGACGGGAAATGAATTTTTTTTTATTCATTCATTATATTTAGTGTTATACCCAAATATTCATATTTTACTTAGGTTGCAGGATCAATCAGCTTGATTTTAACCATGATTTAAATCAACTGATTAAATGAAATATTGATTTAAATTAACTTTTCAGCAGTTTTTATCAGAAATCTATGTCAAGATATTTTGTAATAAATATGTTTGTCCAAAAATACATTGCAAATTTAAAAAGTGGGATAGCCTTTTTGAATTTTATTTAAATTGAATATTACATTTTAAAATATAATCATAAATAGGGAATAGGAAAGATAAGGATATTTATATAGTGTAGGATATTTGTTAAATTGCAGCTAGCATAAGTGAGGGTTCCATATCGTTACAAGACAATTTATTTCATGATTTCAAAAGTAAAAGCGAATTCACATTTTCAAATCTCTGTTTATATTGCTCTACTTTTTTTTTTTTACTATACTAACTATATTTAATTTTTATATGCTTAAATTACTTCAAATTTACCAAGTGAATGAGTTTTTTTTCAGATTAAATAAGCTTTTCTAATTATTAATTTAATTTTAATGATTTAGTAAAGGGCATTTTACTTTAAAATTAAATTTTTATTAAAAAAATCATAAACCCTACTAAAGAATCAAAACAATTTACATGGTGAATAGAATGTATTACAACAGAATGCAATTCTGAGTCTTAAATGTTTCAATGGGAAGAACTAAAAAAAAAAAAAAAAAAAAAAAAAAGAAACTTTTACTATTATCAAAGTATTTCTTCTAATGTGATTAAATTTGTAAATAAAATGCCCCCCACCGAAAAAAAAAAGCTTTTGAAATCTACCTTTGTAAAAAAAAAAAAAAAAAAAAAAAAAACACATAAGTTAGCTCTTTTTCTATTCTTTTTTTTTTTCATTTCATTTCTTAAATTTGCATTTTAAAAACAGATAAAGAAATGTATTTAATTTAAAATGCTTATTTTCATGAATCAAACAAACAAAATGAATAAAGTTATGTATTTTGTATGCTTTTTGCTTAACCTTGTGATGAAAATATAAATTACTATATTTAATTTAAGATTCTGTGAAAAATCAAGGAATAAACGCAGTGAATACATATGTAAGATAGAAAATGCTTGCAAATTGGATTTCTAGAAAGCTTTAAATCGGTATTTCAATATTACAGCACCCACCCCCCCTTTCATCCAGCCTAACATTATCTTTACATGTAAACAAATGTTTTGTCAGCCCTTTTCATCGTATTAAAATAGTGATTGATAGTTCTGAAAGTCAAAATACTCATTTAATGCAACTTGTTTTTTTTCTATATATTATATATAACTCTAATAAAAGGCATATTTTCAACTGTTAAATGTTTTAATAAAACCTCCAAAAAATTCAACTTTATATAAGTATTGGAGCTGTTTACCTTTATGCAGAGATAATCAGCAGAAGCTTTCAAAGTTGTTATTTGTTTTCATTTGTAATTTAACTTTTATATTATCTTTCATATGCAAAATACAATATTTTGCAGCAGTTCAAGCTTTTATGATTTTTTTTAAGTGACATTAATAAAAGCATATTTTTATTTTCTATCATAATTTTTCATGTTAATATATAACTAAGCTCTTGAAATCTATTCTTTGTTAAAAAAAAATCACATAAGTTAGTTTTTTTCTTTTTTTTCTTTTCTTTCTCTTATTTAAAATTTCATTTCTCAAATTTGCAATTTAAAAACAGACAATAAAGAAATGTATTTAATTTATAATGCTTATTTTCATAAATGAATAAAGTTGTCCTTTTTTTTCGCTTAACCTTGTGATGAAAATACAAATTATGTTTAAGATTTCTGTAAAATATCAAGTAGTAAAAAGCACTGAATACATTTGTAAGATAGAAAATGTTTTCAAATTGGTTTTTGAGAAAGCTTTCAATCACTATTTCAACATTACAGCACACCAACAACCTCCCCCCCCCCCCCCCACACCCCTTACCAGCCTAACATTAAATCACATGTAAATAAATGCTTGTCAGCCCTTTTCATCTTATTAAAATAGTGATTGATAGTTCTGAAAGTCAAAAGACTCCTTAATGCAACTTATTTTTTATTTTATATTACATATAACTCTAATAAAAGGGTGTATTTTCAACTGTTAAAGGTTTTAATAAAACCTCCAAAAAATTCCACTTTATATAAAGTAGCAAAGCTGTTTACCTTTATGCAGAGATAATTGGCAAAAGCTTTCAATGTTATTATTTTTCACGGGTAAAATTATTTTTATATTATCTTTCACAAGCAAAATACAATATTTTGCAGCAGTTCATGCTTTTATGATTTTTTTCTATTGATTTAAGTACATTAATAAAAGCATATTTTTATTTTATATCCTTTCATTTTAATATATTTCATGTCATTATTTATAAAACAAATTTCAGCAATTAACATATATGCTTCATTATAAAAGCTAAACTGACTTATCCACAAAATAAATAAAAATGATATATGTATGTTGTATGTGACATGCAGTAATATAGTTGATTGAACACGATGTTCACATTGCTTGAGGATAAAATTTGTTTATTGTAAATGGGTGGCAAGAATGTAAACAAGTACAGATTTAATAGTGCAATTGATATATTGAGATACTTAATGTAAATACTTTAAGAAAGGCTAAAGAGAAAAAACTATTCACAGTCATTAAGGTAAGACTGGCAATATAAACAGTTGTTTAAATAAGATGTGCTGACAAAAGTATTGACTAAGTAACTTGCTACATGTTTTCAAAAACAGTAAATAAAAAAAAGGAGAAACTAAATGTAAATGACACCCCCCCCCCCCCAACCCACATTTCTCTCAAAAAAGAAGCATTTGAAATCAATTCTTTATATATATATAAAAAAAAAAATACATTTCAAATGCTTCCTTTTTTTAAGATAATAAAGAAATGTATTTCATTTTTTATATTTATTTTCAAAAGAAAATAAAGTTTTTTTCGATGAAAATAAAATTACTATTTCTATTATTATTATTATTATTATTATTATTATTTTAGATTTTCTAGGAAACATCAAGAGTTAAGAAAAATTTAAATCTCCCAAGATATATTCATGAAATAAAATGCCTGCAAGTTTAATTTTTAAAGCTTTCAATCACTATAGCAACACACCATAACCAACATTCTTTTTTTCTTTTATTTTTACAGGAACATCAATTAATATTTATTTATCATGCATCTTATTAAAATAGTGGTTGAAAATTTAAAAAGTGATACACATTCTTTTAAAAAACTTAATACCTTCTTCTTTTCTTTTTCTTAATATTATAAATCTAATGTAAAAAGCATATTTTCAACTGTAAACAAATTAAAATGAATAGCTTTTTTTAAAACTCCATTGAACTTTACTCGCCTGTTTTACTATGCAATTTATTATACAAGTAAGTCATTTGCCTGCTTTTGATATTACTTAAACAATTTCTATAAAATCAAGAAGAATTATTGTTATTATTTTTTAAAACACTGTTTTAAAGTTCAAACTTTCTACTTTTACAGCAGTCAAAATTTAATTTATGTATATTTATATTTGTTTCATTAATGTATAAAGCACATGAACAAAAGTTTCACATTCTTAATAAATAAACATTTTTAAAATTTTCTCCAAAAAGGGTAGTAAAACTTTCATAAAAAGCAATTTTCAAAGAATATAAACCACAAAAATAAAGTTAATCAGCAAGCAAACAACTTTAATCAAAGATGCTTAAAAAACACTCATAGATTTTTTTTTTTTTTTTTTTTTTTGTCTGAAAATTTTATTCATGTAGGTATGAAGTTGATTTTGCTACTGTAGTAAAAAAGATTTTCACTGGTATTTTAAATTTTAGATTATTGTTACTATAAAATATGCTATTAAAAAACTTTAATAATTAAATTCTAGAATGTATTCAGTTTTTGCCTTGATATTTTAATATTGGAAATGCATAAATAATTAGTAACAAAGCCATTCAAATTTTGTAATAATAGTACTAAATTGCTAATATATTTTTGAAAAGATGATTTCATGAACTTTATTTATTTTCACATTTATTAAAAAGTAATTCTCACACACTGATTGATATTTTAATAAAATTTGAAGAAGATTATAAAATTTCTGTAATTTGTTTAATATATGTGTACTTTAAAAGCTAACTTTCAAAAATAAAATAAAAATGCAGAAGTTGTGTAAGACAGCAATAGATGCAGGGTTGAGGTATAATTATATAACAATAATAAATAAATAAAATGAAGCTAGAAAAACATTTTATTCTTCACCATTTTTCAAAAATACAAGAAAGTAACAGTATATATTTTTCTTACACATACATATAACAATTTCAAAAATTATATTAATATTAAAAGTTCTCAGTTTGATGTATACCTCAGTACAAATTATTTCATATTCTTGTCAACTTTAATGGGAAGAGGTACATCATACAGCAGATTTTCAGCTAAGCATTCATCAAAGCCTAAGGTTTTATATAAAATAAATAAATAAAATTGGATATTAATAGCATGTATTTCTTGTGACAAGTATTATGTTTAAAACTATGTAGCACGTAACAATTCTTTATTAATTAAATAAACTCTCTGTTATATTTATTAATTAAACTCCTTGCATAACTAACTGCATTTGTAGTAGAGCATCAGCTCCAAATCCTTGAACCTTGAAATTTAATTTTTTTTTTTTCAATGACTAAAAGAAAAGATAAAATTTATTTTACCCATTTGACTTTAAATATAGATAAAACAGTCATAATTTAAAGCAAAGTGTTTTTATTTATTATAATAATTATCATTCATTTGTTGAAAAATCCACCACTTCCCTCCCTTTTGGATTTTGATCAGAGGGTACCAATGCTATCAAAATATCTTAGATTCTTCCAATTATTTAACAAATTTATCTCCATTTAAAAAGAATTCTACAACTTTAAAATCATTTCCAAACATCGTTTTTTTGTTCTTAAAAATAAAAGTATTTTTTATAATGTACATAATTTATTTTAAAATAAATAAATAAAAATTAAAACCTCTCCACATCAAAATAACTGAGTAGACGCTCATTTTTTACCAAATGCAATATAATATTCTCACAAATGCAATAAAAAAGTCCCAACATAGAAAAATACTAGAAACTTACTTATTAAATGTCCTATCATATGTAAACAATCATAAAAGTTGCGTCCGAAATGGGCTTTTCACCCTCGTTTCGCCTACTTTGAGATGGCGAAAATAGCATCCGAAAAAATGTAAACATCCGAAATAATTTTTCGCATCTAATCTTTCGCCAAATACGAAAAGAAGCGGCCCAGAATACCGTTTTTCCTTTTCTACGCCCCTATGACGTCAAAGTGATGCCACGAAGGGGGGCGTTCCGCCAAATTTTCGTACTCGGACGAAGCCGGAATTCGACTGAATATGTCGCAGGCGGAGTGAACCCGCGTCGGATGTTTCTAAAGAATATATTGCGCCCTCTGGCTGTGGAAGGTTAAACTAAAAGATTTTGCAGCGCATGCGCTGGTCGCCTGCTATGTCGGAGTTTCTTTCGAATGGTGGGCATTTTCGCCGATCCCAACCGTTATAGCAAAAATTAGAAACTGCGCATGTGTTGGGACTTGATTGAAATTCTCTTGGTAGAAAACTTGTACAGGGTTACCGAGATTGCTATGTCAAGTGGCGATTACTTTTTGGCGTTCGAAAATATTTCGATGTCTTGTTATTGTGAAACGGTGAAGTGCTAGCGTGGAGCTTACGTAAACTTATTTGACTTGATATTTATAATGAATTTACCTGAACAATATACGTATATTCCTGTCAAAAATGATAAAAATATTTTCTTAAACAGTTTTGACGACTTTTTCTTCTAACTTTAATGTGATTTATAAATAAATAACAGTATTACCTATATTAGATAATAAATTGTTATGTTTGATAATTTAACATTTTTCTCAATATTGCAACTACTTCTAGATATAATTTACAGATAATCTAAATTGGTAATTAACAGCCACAACAACAAAAATATTATTATTATTAGATTGACAGTGGTGTTTAAAGGACTTCAGATTTTTTTTTATGATATTTTACTTTTTTGTGAATCTAGCTACTTAAATCTCCAATATTAATTTATAGTATATTTTAAATCTGTTTCCTGGTTTATTCACATAAAGATACTTAAATAGTTTATTGAAATATTTCAGCATTACTGATAGCATGTTATATTTTATAATATTTATTTTTTTTTAATCATTATTGTAATTAAACAGTACCAGATATTAATATTATTGTTGCATCAATACAAATAAAAAGAGATACTATTTATAATAAATATTATCTATATTAGATAAATAAATTTGTAATATTACAAGATATGGTATAGAGAGATATTTTATAATACATACAATTAAATATTAAAATACTATTTTAATTATATAATTATAATTTTTCATTAACTATTATTTTTATAAACTTAATTTTAAAATATTTTGAAAAAAAAAAAAAAAAAAAAAAAAAAAAAAAAAAACATGTTATGTAGTATTTAAATCTATATATATATATTTATTTCAATCATTAAATGCTTTACTGAAATATTTGATCATTATTGATATTTTTATAATGTTATAGTACTTACTTATTATCAACATTAAATATTTTCATTACAAGTAAAACAGGTGTAATTCATAATAAATATTATCTTCTTTATTGTCTAAAAAAGGTATTTTATAAATAAATATAAATTATCATTAATTTTCAATAAAATATTGATATATAAAATTTTATTTATTGAAATATATAGATAGTATTATATTACTAATATAATAATAATAATAAAAATTTGATAATAATCTAAGTATTAATATTATTTTATCATTATATTTTTAATAATTTGTTATTATCAAACCAATTATTTATAAACTACAGTGACATATTTAATTTTATAATATAATAACAACAGTAATTTGATAATTATAAATTACAAATTATAATAATTTATTAAGATAATAAAACTTTGTAAAAAATCACCATAAAATAAAAACTGACGTCAGTGCGCTATACTGATGGCCCGGGTTCGAGTCCCGGCTTGGAATCTTTTTCACTTGGAATCACTTTTTCTTGGCCTTTGCGCCTATTAAGCAATTTCTTTGAAATTTGATTTTCATTTGAAATATTGTATCCAAGGCGAATGTTTCCCTCTGGAATAATTTCCGTGTATTAATATAGTTTCTATCGATGCTGGATTTAATTATGTTCCGTGTTTGCCCCAGGTTGGTGGCTCACGGTAAATATTCCATCTTGTGCTACGTTTGTAGCCTTGCCAACATATAATAGTGAGAAATTTTCCTTGCTGGGTATCGCTCCAAGTGGTTTAGTCGGTAGAACGTCAGTGCGCTATACTGATGGCCCGGGTTCGAGTCCCGGCTTGGAATCTTTTTCACTATCTTGGCCTTTGCGCCTATTAAGCAATTTCTTTGAAATTTGATTTTCATTTGAAATATTGTATCCAAGGCGAATGTTTCCCTCTGGAATAATTTCCGTGTATTAATATAGTTTCTATCGATGCTGGATTTAATTATGTTCCGTGTTTGCCCCAGGTTGGTGGCTCACGGTAAATATTCCATCTTGTGCTACGTTTGTAGCCTTGCCAACATATAATAGTGAGAAATTTTCCTTGCTGGGTATCGCTCCAAGTGGTTTAGTCGGTAGAACGTCAGTGCGCTATACTGATGGCCCGGGTTCGAGTCCCGGCTTGGAATCTTTTTCACTATCTTGGCCTTTGCGCCTATTAAGCAATTTCTTTGAAATTTGATTTTCATTTGAAATATTGTATCCAAGGCGAATGTTTTCCTCTGGAATAATTTCCGTGTATTAATATAGTTTCTATCGATGCTGGATTTAATTATGTTCCGTGTTTGCCCCAGGTTGGTGGCTCACGGTAAATATTCCATCTTGTTCTACGTTTGTAGCCTTGCCAACATATAATAGTGAGAAATTTTCCTTGCTGGGTATCGCTCCAAGTGGTTTAGTCGGTAGAACGTCAGTGCGCTATACTGATGGCCCGGGTTCGAGTCCCGGCTTGGAATCTTTTTCACTATCTTGGCCTTTGCGCCTATTAAGCAATTACTTTGAAATTTGATTTTCATTTGAAATGCTATATATCTAATTTGACCTTTTTTAAAGACACCAAATATAAAATGTGGAAAAAGAGAAGAAATTGAAAGCAAAATAACTGCACTTTTTATCTATATATATGTACATTAATTTTAAGCAACTACACTTATCCATAAGCAAAATGGCGCTATTCAGTAACACATACAAGAGTCCCAAATTTTCCGCCGTTTAAATACCATTATTTTCAAAAAAGATTTTTTTTTTAGATCTTTCTTGAAAATTTAAAGAAACCTACCAGAAAAGTTTACCTCCGTTGCATGTGTTGTAGATACCTACTACAAAAAATATTCTTAGAAAATACTGGTATTAAAAAAACAGACCATTTAGGAGCCCTGAACCTGTATATTGATATATTGTACTGGTTAGCACGAAATTTTTCACTTTGTCTAATGAAACCTTGACTTTGACTAATAAAAACACGGAAAGAAAGTTTTGATCCAGAGGAATTTCAGCTAGAAAAGTTATAAATAGAGGGTACTGTAGCGTTATCCAGTTTTAAAAATTAACATTATATGGGCCACATTTATAACACTAAGTTCCTTGAAGAAAACATTTAATTAACGATTACAATATCATGTTAAATGTGAAAACTGGTCTTGAAGAGAGATTCAATCTCTGCACAACATTTTCTACAACCGAAGATTACATACCGAATGAATTTTGATATCTTATTTTTTTGCAGAGTTGGATCCATCTCGTCTCATGATACTCTTCCCTAAGAAGGAAAGAAGCTTACTGAGATACACTCCTTCCGCAAATCTCTGCGCACATCTCAATTTTGGTAGTTTCCAATCCTGCAATACGACATGATTTTGTTTCTACACACTCTATCTACAAATATTACTACTCACATATTGTTCAACTAATTGATAATAATACGAGAATTGAATATTTTTTTGGCTTTTTAAAAAATATATATGATTTCGCTAAAGAGATATCAGCAGACATGATTTGCAATGTAATAAAATTCATATCATACTTTTATATTCACATAAGATTTAAAGGTTTTTTTTTTTTTTTTTTTTTTGTCAAATAATGAGTTATGATACTTTCTTTACCTGCAGGAAAAAAACGGGAATTTCATTGATAATAAGGGTTAAAACTTTTCGCCTGCACGGTTGATACACCCGACAATTCTTTTCATATTTTATTTATCTTTATTTACAAACAATGTAGTACATTTATAGTAGAAATTTACAATGTAGACCAGGGGGTGGTCATTTGTGACACACTGGGTACCGCTAAAATTTTACAGAAAACTCTTCTTCTTGAATCGCAGAGATTCGATGATTAGATAAGCCAATGATTACTATAAAATTTTAGTGGTGTCGAGCGTGCCACAGTTGGCTAACCCTGATGTTATATTAAGACTTGTTTAAAAATAATGATCAACAAAATATTTTTAAAAAGTCGCCGTATCCGCAATTTTTACGGATATTTGATGCAGCGAACTAACTTGGTACCCCGCGGAAATCGCGGGAGCCGTAGGTGGGGGTGAATAATCCCCCACCCAGGGTGGTATGGACATAGATCGTGTAAGCGAGAAAATACCATACAGTCAGAAAGAAGCTTCAGACGATTCTTTTGACAGTAACAGAAATTTGCGTATCTTTAATGTCTGTGCGGTCGGAAAACTTTTCCCCTAAGCCTCTATTACACGTATTGCGCACGATCCAAAATATATGCTATTGCCTCCTTCCGCTTTATTCGAGTGGCTAATTCGCGCTGCTAGTAGGGTATATTTCAAGATTGAACTGAATTCCCAAACGTAAGCAACAAGCTGATAGTGGGGTGATACAGTGCTTCTCAAAAGTAGATGCTATTTCTTTAAATTACAGTTCAAAAAATGAAGCCATAATCACGAAAAAAAAATAAGCATATGTGATTATAATACAAGTTTATGACAACAAAGAAATAAAGTGTAGGTCTTACAGAATTTTTGTAAAAAAATAAAAATCAAAATAGGCTGTCCTAAAAATATATGAACTTTTCGAGTATTTTGCATTAAAATTAAAATTTTGGATCCGTTCCTTTGAATTATCTTGAAAACCTTATCAAGTATACTTCAAACTAGTGTTTGGAGAATATGTGGCTGTAAAAAGAACCAATCCTGCTCTATTTGTTGCTTTAATTCCTGAATAGTAGAAAATTGATGATAAATAGCATACACATCTGCTGCAAGTACTCCCCAAAGGTTTTTAATTGGATTTAGGTTTGGGTTGATGACTGGCCAATCTATAACAGTCACTTGATTCTGCGTAAACCAAGCTGTTGTTGAGTGGCAGGTGTGAATCGGAGCATTGTCGTCTTGGGATTTTCAGTTTTCGCTTCCTAAAATGTTACCAAATGGAAGTACATTGCTTTTAAGGACATTTTAAGAATCCTCGAAGCACTGTTGATCATTAAGAAAAGCAATATCCGTTGTTCCATTGAAACAAATCGTGCCCCATACCATGAGAGAATCCCCTCTTTGTTGTTGACTAAAGAACTCGCGAGATTCTCGCAGATCATGCCAACAGTATGCCCAGCCATTAGGGCCATCCAAATTGATTTTATTTTCGTGACTGAAGAAACACTTAACAATTCATCTTTCCAAGGCATGTATTTTTTATTTCAAAGAATGCGTGCATTTCTATGGTGCACTTTCAGCATAGATGTCCAACACATTCTGCAATATTTCTGAATTTTGCTTGTCTGTATGCAACGGTGAACAGTAGATCATGTAATAGGAAACGTTAAAGTCTTCGAAATTTCAAGAACAGACTTCTTTTGGGTTGAAACTGCTCGCAAAATTAATCTGTCTTGTCGAAGAGGTGTTTTTCTTGGTCGACTTGAACGTAGTTTTGCAATCAAATTGTCACTTTTTGATAAAATTTCATAAATTCCGGATCTGCTACTCTTTATTTGTTTAGCAATATCAGAAGTTTTAATATTTTGAGTCTTTAACCGCCAAATTTTAGCTATATCAGCAGCAGAGAATTGAACGTTGCTAGGCATTTTCCCACTATTCGACAATTTAAGAATGAGCAGTGATTTTATATTTTGAAGTGGTTACATCACATGTACAGAACGCAGAAAACGCAATTTTTGTTGATATGGTGGTAATAAAAGCAATTCGTTTCATTGTCCGTATATTTTTGAGACAGCTTATTATGAATTTTATTTTTTTACAAAAATTCTGTAAAACCTATACTGTATTCCGTTGTTGTAATAAACATATATTGTGATTCCATATCCTTATTATTTTTTTTCGTGAATATGGCATCATTTTTTGACCTGCTATTTCAAACAATAGCTTGTCCATATACTTTTGAGACGCACTGTAGAAGGGTGTTTTGAAATATAGCTTAAAGCTCGAGAACTGGGCACAAATATTTTTACCGAGTTCAGATTGGTGGATTTGAAGCCTGATATCTATAATAGGATATACAAACGGCAATAGATTTTTCCCCAACAACGGCGAGAAAATTGGACAATCACACTGTGTATTTCCGATCGTTTATCTCTTAAAAACTTGTTTATCCAAAAACATATTATACTGTTAATAGTAGGATTGTGCGTGTCATCGTATCTTTGGATAAAATCATCTTCTTCAAATTCTGTATTTTCTAAATTTGTGAAATTGAGGATTTATTCTTCATTGAATGATATTTTTTAACGTTAACAAAAATGGTAATTAACACCTCTATGAGTATTTTGTGAAGCCTTAATAATTGTTTGAAATATAAAAATATGTTGTTTAAATATCCGATATAATTGCTGATTTATGAATTAAATATCTGGTTGAGGCTTTACATGTTAAAAATTGTTTTCGTAAAATTAGTAAGGACACTTGCAAGAACAATTCTTGATTAAATAGAGGGGCTACCCTGTAACAAATACCCAAAATCTGTTCCCCATATGTTATAATTATTGATTCTAAGAAACCCAACCATACGAAAATCTTCCTGATCTCCACCAAAAAATTTCAAAATCAAAAACTGGGCTTGAAGCCAAAAAATAAATGTAGGAGAAAAAGTCACTGAAATGTCTGATAACTGAAACTGATTACTCGTTCATTTTACTGATTTTCGTTAGCCAATCGATACAGTAAATTTAATCTCATATAACTAATTGTTTAACTCCTTAATTTTCGCTCCCGTGATATTCACGGGCTGTGTCTTTCATTCAGATTGCTTGATTCCCACCAGTTTTATAAAACAGTATAATTGTCTTTATTATGGTATCACTTTACCTGTAATTAAATAAGGTGAATATTTATTTTTCAAAAAAGTAATGCAAATAAACAATTTGCATTTATTCACCGTAATTTAATGCGACCGTTAAGGGGTTAAAATGTTTCAGTAAAAAGTATTGAAAGACATACACAAAACAATAAAATACACTGGTGACGTTTATGTTACGTCAAATTCTATTTTCCTTTTTTTTTTTTACTTGAAAGTGTTATAAAGAAACTCTTACGGATGAGATTTCCGACTTTTTTTAATACCAGTATAATATTAGAGAAAATGTTGTTATGTTAAATCGCAAAAATGGTCCGGTTAAACAAAATGATATTTTCTCTAAGGTTATACTAGTATGGAAAAAGTCGGAAATCTCATCCCTGTATATAATAATGCTAAAATATAAAGTTTCCAATACTAAAATAAGAAAATTTTTTTAAATTTTAAATATATTTAATTTAATTTAAATAATAATATTTGGTAATTAATAATTAATTGTTAATGGGTTTTCTGTGAAAGATTACTCCATCTTTTGAAATTTTAAATATATTCTACCAAGAAGAAAATAAATAAAACAATTAGAATGCAAAAATTCCAATTGTTCTAAATTAAATTTTTTTTAACTGGTGTCTTCTCTCAGGCAATTTTACTGAGACACAAAATATTATCTTGAAAACCCACTAGAAAACCTTTTTAAAGAAACAAATGCAAATTATTACTAAATGTATATAAAGAAAGAAAAACTAAAAATTATCATACAATGAAAATTCTTATCAGTTTGTTAGACATCGCAATAACACACAAAACTTGAATACAAATACATTTCAACCCTTGGCCAGTAAAGGCCACCATATTCGTGAAAATAAATGAATACTGTTCAAATACTTTGTTTCCAATTATTATTGTTTCGGCACCACTGTTTCAGACAAACATGTTTGCATTACTTAATAGATGAAATTTTGAAATTAGATAAGATGATTTTTTGTTCAAAAGGACTGGTGTTCAGTTAGGTTCCCTCTATCAGTCAGAAATGCTCAAAATTACATTTTAATATTTAAAAATATAAAAATTTGCATATTTGATCTTTCTTTCCTCATGGATCCAGTTGCTCCATTAAAATGGGGTAAGTGGACTAGGAGGGTCTATGTTCGACACGCGTTTATTTATTCATTTATTTTTTTTTTTTTCATGTGGGATATCAGGACCTGTTTGATAAAATGCAAACAACTTAAAAAAATGTAAACCAGGCAAATCATGTAAATTATATGGCAATAAAGAGCGTTGTAAGGGAAACCTTTGCTGTCAATGTGTCTACAAAAAGCACTAAAAGTGAAAATATTAGATTTATTTATACCTAAAACATAAAAATTAAGTAAGTACTTATGTACTTTAGTATAGGTAATAAGATTCCCATGGGTATTTTAAGGGAAAAAATAGCAAGGTAAATCTATGAAGAAACTGCTACGTAAGTACTTAACCCTTTGTTGCATACTGTCCACTACAGTGGACAAAATTGGCAATTTTTTCTTAATCAACCTATTTCATTCACAGTTCCTATTTAAAGCTTATGCTATTTTTTGACATTCATCATTCATGCTTTCAGGGAAAAAATCGAAATGGCCCTGCGAGACGGTTAACTTACTTCTTGAGATAGAATTAATATTGATGTCCCATCAGAAAGCCGGTAAGTTGGTCAGCATGAACTAAAATGTCTCTAAACCTATAATAATATTATTTAAATGATACTTTGTTCATTAATTATTGTTTTTAAATGTCTTGGCCTAATAGACAATTGAAAAACAAGTATAAAAAACTTTTCTTGTTTATTTTATGGAAGATTTACATAATGTCCACTACAGTGGACGCCATGCACACCATCAACATTATGAAATTTTACTCTGTCAACTGAAGTGGACGGCATGAGTGTAAACAGTGAAAAATTTTAAAATATAAATTTGACGTGTTTTTGTGATTTTAGTAGTATGCAGGCATATTTTATGTAAATTTTCACCTCTTTCACATTTTTAAAGTTATAATTGCCTGATTTCATTTATTTATGCAATTTATTAGTTTAAAAAAAATCGCATATGTGTTCTTTTTGAAATAGGTCTGTATGACAATTTTGAAAAAAAAATAAAATAACAATAAACAATTTTATGATTGATATCTACAAAACATTTAAAATATATATTTTATTAATTGAAATGGACCAGACAGCTCTAATTGAAGATTCTAACCAAAATATAGGAGGAGTAGATAAATGTAACATGTTATGTGCATTATACAGAACTCACCTGAAAACCAAGAAGTAGTATAAAAGAATTATATTTCATTTAATTGATGTAACTGCTGTTATTGCATGGCTTTTATACAGAAGCTTGTTTCCAAATTGCGACATACAATTTGGAAAATTTAAACTGGCTTTAGCAAGTGGACTCATTCAATCAGTGACGCGACAATCTGGTGGCATTTGATTCCAGAATCTACAGAATATGGAAGACAAACAACTAAAACAATTGCCAGTAAGAGCAAATTCTGTACACAAGGACTCCATATATGACAAGATGGAACACTTTCCCTGTCAAACATCCCAAAGTGCACAACGATGCAAGATGGAACTATGTAAAAGAAAGTTAACATATTCATGCGTAAAAAGTAAAATTTACCTTTGCATTGATGCATAAACGAACTGTTTCCACAAATTTCACCATCAATGAATATTTTCTCAATTTTAACCATAAATATTTTTAGAATGTGATAATATTCAAGAAGAAAACTAGCATAAATCTTATTTTTCTGACCGCACTATATTTCAGTTCTGTGTTCATACTGTCCACTCTAGTGAACAAGCTGTAACTCAAATAATAAAAAATTATTACACATAAAATAATTTTTTTCTCATTCAGCATGATCCTTTTAGTAGGAGAATACTAAATTTAACGTTGGGGATTTACCGTTTTTAGAGTATGCAACAAAGGATTAAGTACTTTATCTGTATCCAGGGGTCACATTATAACGGGAAAATTTTATTGTTCCTACCAGAACCCTTAATGAGTTATCTTCATGAGCGTTATTTAACATATTCTAAAGAAAGGTGCGATGCAGATATTATTTTCAAAATAGTGGTAGGAACAATAAAAGTTTCCCTATAGAATGCGACCCCTGTATCGTACAATTTGAAGGTTTGGCTTTCTCGCTTTCAGGGGCAAGGTATTTGCATTCATAAAATGTTGAAGTAATTTAACACTAGAGCCGCCGGAAATTTTACTCAAGTGTTACAAAACTATTTAACACTAGAATTTCTATTTCAAACTGTTTACCATATTTATTTAACTTATTTCTCCGTGGTACATATTTAACTTATTTTAGAAAATAATTTCTGGTTCGAATCGAAATATTTTCATTTTTTTGCCGGTCAAAATGACCGCTATGGCGGTTCTAGTGTTAATGACACCAGTATGTACAAGAGAATCTATTTGAAAACAAGTAAAAAATATTTTTGCATACTTAGTAAAGGTGAAATTTTCATTATAAAATTTCCGATGTCAATGTGACAATTAGGAATTAAAATTGTGTGATGCCATAGCGGCATCACCGCCTCTCAAGGGGTCAAGAAATTTGATTTGACATCAGCCAATATCTTTTTTAGGTGCGTTCGTAATTATATAAATACGTAGCACCTATAGTCGTCGTTCAGTCCGTCTGTCTGTCTGTCTGTCCGTCCGTCTGTCCGTCCGTCTGTCTGTCCGTCCGTCCGCATATAATAGAGCAAAACTACCCAACCGAATGGTCTGAAATTTTAAATATATGATTGTTGTAAAATTTTGTCGAGCCATTTCAAATTTTATGAAAATCGGATGTATAGTTAAATTACAGGGACAGTCAAAAGTTTTTCTTTACATTACGGCCAATGGGAAAAATTATTGCACGTGCATTTTAATGATGTTAAAGCTTTCCGAATGATCTCAAATTTTAAACATATAATTATTGCGACATTTTGTCGAGCCATTTCAAATTTTAAGAAAATCGAATGTATAGTTTAATTACAGGGACAGTCAAAAGTTTTTCTTTACATTAAAGCCAATGGGAAAAATTATTGCAAGTGCATTTTAATGATGTTACAGCTTTCCGAATGGGCTGAAATTTTAAATATATAATTGCTGCAAAATTTTGTCGAGCCATTTCAAATTTCATGAAAATCGGATGTATAGCTTGATTACAGGGACAGTCAAAAGTTTTCCGTTACATTAAGGGGAATGGGAAAAAATTATTGCAAGTGCATTTTAATGATGTTACAGACTATGCACTTATGAATTGCAAATAAATACACATTCAGTACAATATGGGGTGCAAAAAATAATTATAAAACTAGTTATAGTACGAACGCACCTCATTTGCCACGTTTGACGAGCAATTTCCAACTTGTTTTTATTTTATTACGTAATTTTAATAAAGTATTCTATAATTTTCTTTGTTGTCAGCAAAAAACAATGGAGAAATTTGCTTCCCGTTGTAAGAGAAACTCAAAGAAATTATTTATAACTATTGGGGTAACTGGATGTCCAGTTACCCCATTCTAGAAAAATTTATTGGGTAACTGGAAAACCGGGCTTACATTTGAAACATGAAGTAAATATGCGTAGAAACCTAATAATATTAACATAGTTACATCTTTAAATAATATAGTTAAATTATAGCCTAATCTTTGAAAAAAAAGATTGTTTAATAAAAGTACTTACAGTATTTTAATAAAAATCCGAGGAAGTTCAACGAAATTGACGTTGTTTTAAAAAAAAAAGAAACGTAAATTTTCGACAATCTATCACAGCAAAGAGAGAGTTATGATTGAGTTGACATACTTTGTTTTAGGAAGTAGAGGTTAAGGAGCATTGTTCACAAAAGCTAAAACTTAAAATACATTAACGGTTTTTTATAAAAATAGCCTATGGCGCAGTTACCCCAAATAAACTTAACTCCTTAAAAGGCTGTGGTTCATTTTTGGACCATTTAATTTCATTACGTATATGCCACATTGGCACCAGAATTTTGAAATGATTATTTTTCTTTTATGAGGCACGTGACTAAAACATTTTTACTTATTTTCAAATAAATTTGTTTGCAAATTCAGGTGTCAGTAAAGCATTTCAGCATTTTAAGAATAGTAGTATTTTTCCCCTGAAAGGGTTAAGAAATCCATTTGTTTGCTTAAAATAATTTCTAAAAGAAAAAATTGAGAAACCGCTCACAGTATCATTAAAAGCCTTTCGAAAAACACTGTAGGCAGCCTTTTTAAACAAGCTAATATAAATTAATACTAAACATATATAAAATAATAAAAACTTCTAGTTACTATCGTACTTTAAAAACGTTTATGGGTTCGTGTGATATTGGCAAAACACACAAAACCTCAATACAAATACATTCTAAGGCAACCGCTTGTTTGGTTAAAAAATCTTCTGAAAGAAAAGATTCCAGAAAATGTACACAATAAAACTAATTAATTTTACTCCAAATGCTTTAACAGTAATGAAAAATAGGCCCTTAAACCAGAAACAAAAACAATTGATAAAAAAATGTATTTCGTGTTTTTCAAGATGAAAGTTTATTAAAACATCCATTGTTTGCGAGTTCCTTTATTAATTATAAAATTTCAATTTTCATTATTCTATTATGTACCTGGGGCATGATAGTTTCATATTCTTTAATAAAAACATAAAGAAGATAATTCTTTTAAGTGCGTGATAATGAAATTTTCTGTTTCTGTTTTTTCTTTTATTAAATTTATAAAACCACTTTGAATCGCACAGAATGCGCAACGGTAACAAATAGCTCATTTTCTCTTCCTCTAAATTTTAATTAAATATTTTGTACGTTAAAAAATATTTAAAATGAACATGATTACAAGCATTTCTCTTTTCATTAATGCAATAGTTTTAAATAAGATCAAAGTACGAGAATATATCTATTGTTTTTGCTCCCTTCAGACATTATTTGTGAACAGGGACGCGCCGACCCAGTGTGCAAAGTGTGCGGCGCACACAGGCGCCGAAGTAGTAAATGTGCCAAAGATTTCCGTTGAGGAGCAAATACGTAAAAAAATATCCTTAATTTAATTTCACCAAAATGTATTACATTTTCTTGACATCTAAATTATGCTTTGTAGATTTACCTGAGACAAACTCACTTATAAATATTCAATTCTTTTTTTAAAAAAATATTTAGTTTTATTCTATTTCTAAATCTCCTAATAAGTGATTTAGACGCAAACCAGTCCAACCTTTATAAACAGAGGCGCAACTCATGTAGCATAATAAAAGGCGCCATAATTCACATATTTAAAAACATGTCACACTATTATCTTACTGTAGTGGTAGAGCTTAATACACTGTAAAAAATTTTCCGGAAGGTTCCGGAAAAAAGTGGTGGCATTTAGATGCCACGGCTTTTTGCTGTTACGTTTCACAACAAAGTAGTGAAACATTCCAATTTTGCTGAAACATTCCGTAATATATACTCCGAAACCTTCCATAACAAAGTAGTGAAACATTCCAATTTTTCAGAAACATTCCGTAATATATGCTCCGAAACCTTTCATAACTGTTATGAAAGGTTTCGGAGCATATATTATGGACTGTTTCACTACTTTGTTGTGAAACGTAACAGCAAAAAGCCGTGGCATCTAAATGCCACCAATTTTGTCCGGAACCTTTCAGAAATTTTTTTACAGTCAAGGTTAACAAACAGTATAAGAGTATTATATTAGTTCATAAATGCAAGCTTGGAGTAAAAAAAAAGAATTTTTTCAATAAAACAAATCATGTTATGAAACGTTAAAATATTATATAAAAAATGTGAATAAATAAAAGGAAACACTATTTTCAGATCTATCGCTTTTCTCAACATTAAATATGCCAAATAAATTTCAAATACCTTTTTAGCTGCGTTCGTAATTATATAAATACGTAGCATCTACCGTCCGCATATAACAGAGCAAAAACTACCCAACCGAATAGTCTGAAATTTTAAATATATAATTGTTGCAAAAATTTTGTTGAGTCGTTTCAAATTTTATGAAAATCGGATGTATAATTTAATTACAGGGACAGTCAACAGTTTTCCGTTACATGACGGCAAAGGGGAAAAAATTATTTCAAGTGCATTTTAATGATGTTACAGCTTTTCGAACAGAATGAAATAGATATGCACATATGAAGTGCACTAAAATATGCATTCAGTACAATATGCGGTGCCAAATATTTATAAAACTTGTTAGAGTACGAACGCACGTCATTTGCCAAGTTTGACGTGCAATTTCAACTTGTTTATTTTAATTTCATATTGATAAACTATTATTTTTTTAAGAATTTAACTTCTGGGAAACATAAAAAAAAAGAATTTACTTTTTTCTGCCTTGGATTTGCAGCTGTGCTATGGATAGCAACTACAGGTGTGCGCCGAGTAAAATTCCTCGTCGTCGGCGGCGCCAAACGGCGAGATTTTAAAATTTCTAAAACTACTTATCACTATAGCTAATTAATATTAATAATTCAGTTTTTACATGCTATTAGCTTTATTGGTTGCCTTTCTGAAGTAATAGATTTCGCTTTATATAGTTTTAACATATTTTGTTTGATGTAGTTCTCATACATCGTACAAAATTAAACTTTAGTGTTAGTTTTAAAATGCAACACCAGAATCAAGCTGAAAGTGCATTAATTCTGAAACTATTATTTTTTATTTATCAGGTAACAAAATCAAAGCTGTACAATAAAAATATATTAATCGAAACTCATGACAAAACATATAATTAAAAAAGTGTCCAGTTAAAGTGATGGCATTGAGCTCACAGGCTATTCACACTAGTTGTACATTATACTCTTATTTCAAAGAATAATGCCCCTCGACAAATAAATTAAGGGGGAATTACCCCCCCTGTTTCACATCTTTATACTTAGCCAATGAGCCTCCAAATCTCATCAGGGAAACGCCTTATCAGAATAAACCGATATACCAAATGTGAAGCAAATCGGATAGAAAAACACATTTATCTAAATTAAGGGGGCATTAGCCCCCCATTCCCCTGTTTATACTTAAACAATGAACCTCCAAATCTAGGCAGGGAAGTACCTTATCAGAATTAACCGGTATACAAAAGTTGATGCAAATCTGATAATTCTGCATGAAAAACCCATTTATCTAAGTTAAGGAGGGATTAGCCCCCCGTACCCCATCTTTATACTTAACCAATGAACCCCCCAAAATAATCAGGGAAGCACCTTATCAGAATACTCCTAGAAAAAAATGAAGTAAATCGGATATTTCTATCAAGAGTTATCGCGGTACATACATACATACGTACGTACAGTCGTGGAAAAAAAAAAGTAAACACCCCCTACTAACTCTTCAACAAATTATCGTAGAAGAAAGTTACTGGTACCGAACGATTGGAAATAAAGTCTACTTTTAAAGGATGTATATAAAATTTACTTAGGGGGCCATCTACATATTAAAACGAACCATAACTTTGTTTTTTTTCAATAGCAGTACCCAATTCTGACAGCATAAATGAACTCTACACCCTTTAATTAGCCTAAAAACGAATTTTTATGCAATTCGTACCATAAGTTTCTGAGAAATTACTTATTTTAAAACGAGCGTATTTTAAGGGCTGTATCCAAATTGAAGTCCGTACTGGATTGTTAACCGAGAGAGCCCCTTCCTTGATCAAGGCACCTTAAGCACCACTCAAGGAGTCAATGAACCATGTTAAATTACAGTACAGCAGAATAAATTTCAAAATGTCTACTCACTTCCATCATAGACGGCCCCTTAAACCATCATTTCGCCGTTTTTTAAGCATAATTTGAAAACTACTTGGAAGAAAAATGTGAAATTTTTTAATTTCCATAAAGCAGGACTTAATAAATGTGAATCCATCAAAAAAATTGTAGGTTGCAATTCATAATTTTTTCGAATATTAATTTCATAATTCATAATTCATATCATAAAATTATAAAAATTGCAAATTCAGCTTATTTATGTTTGGGTATATTAGTATTATTACTACGAAAAAAAAAAATAGCACATTAGGAGCATAATTTCGAGAGATAAAAATAAAAATATGAAAATGTAATTTAACATTAGAAAGACTAAATTTTGAATGTTTATAATTCAAAAACTTATCATTCAAATGGCTTGAAATTTGGTGTCTAGGCATAGTTTGAACCGAAGATTTGAAATATCTCGTTAAAATTGGGTATTGCCATTGAAAAATATAAATGAAGTTTGTATCCGTTTTAATATGTAGATGACCCCCTAAGAAAACTTTATATACAT
Source organism: Maratus speciosus (assembly GCA_963932465.1). Classification (NCBI taxonomy): domain Eukaryota; kingdom Metazoa; phylum Arthropoda; class Arachnida; order Araneae; family Salticidae; genus Maratus; species Maratus speciosus. The sequence continues at coordinate 163,280,636 of OZ010796.1, forward strand.
CATTTAAAAGTAGACTTTATTTCCAATCGTTCGGTACCAGTAACTTTTTTCTACGATGATTTGTTGAGGAGTTAGTAGGGGGTGTTTACTTTTTTTTTTCCACGGCTGTACATACAGAACCTGCGGGCACATTAGCTCTACGGCTTTTAAAAAGTATTTGCTAAAAATGAGTTCCGAGCTCGGACTTGCGCGAGTAAATAAAGTGTAAAACCGTTAATTATGAGAGTAAATAAAGTGTAAAACTGTTAATTATATTTTTTAAAAATCCAAAAATTATTTTTATTCCTTTATTAAAATCATAAGATTTTAGAAAATATAAAATTTCCTTTTGATCAATTTTTTTCTGGTTGAATAATTTACATCCTTGCTATAAGCAATCCTTTCGATAAGCAATACAAAAGATAAGTATAAAACGTGCAACTACTTTTATGTGTTATTTTTTCCCCCAAATTTTACATAATAAAATGAGAGAAATAGTACATTACACTTATTTTACATATATCATATTTTATAAATAGGAAAGGCACTACATTAAAAATTCTAAAATTATTTCAACTGCCCCTACGGCACAAATTTATTAAAATAATGGCACAGATGTCATATATTGTCGCGATTCTTTTTCGGTTGCCAAAGTGACGAAAACATCAACAGCATAAATAACATAATCCGGGTTTCCACATCAAGCAAAATAACAAAACTTTGGCGCCATTTAAGTACCCGTTGCGTATATGACATTGGCGTCAGAAAAAAATCGTGCCAACATTTTTTTCTGTATATGACATCCGTGCCAAAATAATTTTGTTAATAATTAACTAAACGAAAAAAGGACAATATATGGTTCTATCAGCGGATAAGATTTTTGAAAACAATTTACATATAACATAGGCTTAATGATGTATTTAAAGGACATTTTATTTAATTTATAAATTAAAAAATGTACAAAAGCTGATTAATAAAATATATAAATTTTTCAAAGATAACAAAAGATGAACCTGGACTTGATTTTATTACTCATTTAAAAAATACATAAATAAATAAAAACACGTGTAGCATCTGCTCTATGATTCCATGCATTAATTCTTTGAAGGGCACTGATATATGTCAAAATTACGATGTTTTACAACCAGTATTTTACTATAAATTTTTGGTGTTTGCGCTGTGCAAACGGCACCCGTTAAAGGATTAAAAAAGCTAAATTTCATGAAGCAATACAAACATTACAAAAACCGTGTGTGGAAGATTTAAATATGCTTTATTTCATAAATTATTAAAAATATTAATTTTTAACAGCATAATCGAATTTAATTATACTGCAATTCTGTGAAAGTTTAAATAAAATATGATGGTTTATCTTAAAAAATGAATTTCATAGTGTTTTAAACTTATTAATGCATTACTCGTATTAAATATAGGAAGCTTATTTCAAAAGAAAAATGAAAAATATTACTTATCTATACATTTTAATTAAAAAAAAATTCTTATTTCGGAAATACATTCAGTTTTTATTACAAGCAATAATTATTTCATAATCAGACATTATAAAAAATAATCAATGTACCTCAAAAAGGTTTAAACTAGCTACTTACTTTATTTGTTGATATCCAAACAAAGAATAGCATTTGTTCAGAATACATGCGTCTCTAAGTACCTAGGCAGCTGTTTTTTATTCTTCTTTATTGGTTTTAATTGGTCTTCTTTAATGGTTAACGGGAGATAAAACATGAAGTACGCATGCGCAGAAAGCAGTTTACGGAAAAGATGAAACCTCTCAAAAATATTTCACGAATTATTGCCGTAATTGACTTGGGACATAAAGAAATTCGAAATTCCGGTAAAATATGCGAAATGTTTCAGGATAATTTCCTGAAACGTTCCGAAAATTTTTTACAGTGTATATAGTTTTATTACCACAGGATCTAAATTCCAACTTTTCTATATTTTTAAATAGCAATCGTCGCCTTACTGCAGAATTTCTGTCATAAATAAGATGAAAATTACTATTCGTAAATACTGGAAAGAGTTTTCCCATGCGTTAATCAGGCCATGAATAAATGAATACATATGTGTGTTATAGGAATCTCACGGTGATAGCCGTAAGTCCCCTATGAGTCAGAAACGATGTAAAAATAATTTGCAGAATTAATATAAATCATAGTAAATTTAAAATATAATTTTTCAGGGGGGCAGCCTATCTTTAAAAGTTTTGTAGGTGAAGGAGCCAGGAAACCTTAATCACTAAATAACAAATTAATAGCACTAGCAGGAATGACCGAGCTAAGCTCGGTCAAAATTAGCTTTCTGTTTATCTCGATATATTTTCCCACTGAATCATTCTTGCTGTTTTAGATGCAATTAGCTAGACCGTGAAACATAGTGAGCCAAAATGACCCACTAATCGAATTTTTTCGAACATGCGACCTATCACAATGCTCTTCTCGAGCCTGAAAACGATGGAATACAAAATTTAGTGAAAATCGTTAGTCGTTTTCTAGGTAAAATGAGCTTGATCCACTTAGATTCATAAAACCACTAACTGAAATTCACCGCCAGATGTGAGCTATTTCAATGGTCTTTTTGTACTGTGAAACGGTATAACAAAAAAAATTGCCAAAATTGTTTCAACCTTTTTCAGATGCCGTTAGCTTGACCCCGACCCATTATCACCAAAATGACCCACTAATAGAATTTTCTTGAGCATGCGATCCAGCCCAATGGTTTTATCTTGTCCAGAAACGGTGTAGTACAAAGTTTTGTCAAAATCTTTTGAGCGGTTTTTTAGATACAGTTAGCTTAATCCTGATACATTACGACCCAAAATTGACCCATTGATTGAATTTTCTTGAACGTGCCACCTTGCCCAATGCTCTTATCATGCCCGGAAACGGTATTATACAAAATTATGTCAAAATGCTTTGAAGCGCTTTTTAAATACAATTAGTTTGACCCTGATCCATTGTGATCCATAATGACCCCCTAATCGAATTTTCTTGAACAGGCGACCTAGCCCAATGGTCTTCTCGGGCCCGAAAACGATAGCATACAAAATTTAGTCAAAATCATTTAAGCCGTTTTTTAGATACAATTAGCTGGACCCTGAGGAATTGTGACCCAAAATGACACACTAATTGAATTTTCTCGAACATGTGACTTAGCCTCATGGTCCTCTCATGACCAGAAACGGCCGTATATTAAAAAATTTTGTCAAAATGTCTTGAGCTGTTTTTTAGATATAATTAGCTTGACCCTGACCCATAGTGACCCACTAATTGAATTTTTTCGAACACGTGACCCATCCCAACGGTCTTTTCGTGCCCGAAAACGATAGATTACAGAATTTCGTCAAATCGAAATGCCGTTATCTAGATAAACTTAGCTGGACCCACGGTGACCCAAAAATGACCCACTAATCGAATTTTCTTGAACACGTTATCCATCCCAATGGGTTTTTTTTTGTTGCTCGAAAATGGTTCGATACAAAATTTAGTCAAAATCGATTAAGCCGTTCTCTAGATATAATTAGCTTGACCCTGACCCTTTATGACCCAAAATGACACACTAGTCAAATTTTCTCGAACGCGAGACGAGTCCAAATTGCCTTTTTGTGCCCGAAAACAGTAGGGTGCAAAATTTCGTCAAAATCGTTAGAGCCGTTATCTAGATAAACTTAGCTTGACCCACTGTGACCCAAAAATGACCCACTAATCGAATTTCCTCGAACATGTGACTTAGCCAAATAGTTTTCACGTAATTCAAAACTGTAGAATATAGATTTTAGTGAAAATCGTTAGAGCCGTTTTTTAGATAAAAATAGCTTGACCCACAGTGACCCAAAAATGACCCACTAATCGAATTTTCTCGAACACGTGACCCATCCCAATGGTCTTTTCGTGCCCGAAAATGGTTAGGTACAAAATTTAGTTAAAATTGATTGAGCCGTTCTTTAGATATAATTAGCTTGACCTTGACCCATTATGACCCAAAATGACCCACTAATAGAATTTTTTCGAACACGAGACCCATCCCAATGGCCTTTTCGTGCCCGAAAACAGTAGGATGCAAAATTTCGTCAAAATGGTTAAAGAAGTTATCTAGATAAACTTAGCTTTACCCAAAGTGACCCAAAAATGACCCACTAATCGAATTTCCTCGAACATATGACTTAGCCAAATAGTTTTCACGTAATTCAAAACTGTAGAATATAGAGTTTAGTGAAAATCGTTAGAGCCGTTTTTTAGATAAAAATAGCTTGACCCACAGTGACCAAAATTGATCCACTAATCGAATTTTCTCGAACACGTGACCCATCCCAATGGTCTTTTCGTGCCCGAAAATGGTTAGGTACAAAATTTAGTTAAAATCGATTGAGCAGTTCTTTAGATATAATTAGCTTGACTTTGACCCATTATGACCCTAAATGACCCACTAATATAATTTTCTCGAACACGAGACCCATCCGAATGATCTTTTCGTGCCCGAAAACAGTAGGATGCAAAATTTCGTCAAAATGGTTAAAGAAGTTATCTAGATAAACTTAGCTTGACCCACAGTGACCCAAAAATGACCCACTAATCCTATTTTCTCGAACATGTGACTTAGCCCAATAGTTTTCTCGAAATTCAAAACTGTAGAATATAGAGTTTTTGAAAATCATTAGAGCCGTTTTTTAGATAAAATTGGCTTGACCCATAGTGACTTGAAAATGACCCATTAATCGAAGTTTCTCGAGCATGTGACCTAGCCCAATAGTTTCTTCGTGTCGAGAAATGGTTGGATGTGAAATTTGGTCAAAATCGATTGAGCTGTTTTTTAGATATAATTAGCTTGACCTTGACCAATTACGAAACAAAATGACCGCTAATCGAATTTTCTCGAACACGGGACCTAGCCTAATTGTCTTATCATGCCCGAAAATGGTAAAATACAAAATTTCGTCAAAATCGATTGAGCCGTTCTCTAGATATTAGTTTGACCCTGACCCATTATGACCCAAAATGACCCACTAATCGAATTTTCTCGAACACGAGACCCATCTCAATGATCTTTTCTTGCCCGAAAATGGCTAGATACAAAATTTAGACAAAATCGATTGAGCTGTTCTCTAGATATAATTAACTTGACCCTGACCCATTATGACCCAAAATTACCCACTAATGGAATTTTCTCGAACACGAGACCCATCCCAATGGTCTTTTTGTGCCCGAAAACAGTAGGATGCAAAATTTCGTCAAAATGGTTAAAGAAGTTATCTAGATAAACTTAGCTTTACCCAAAGTGACCCAAAAATGACCCACTAATCGAATTTCCTCGAACATATGACTTAGCCAAATAGTTTTCACGTAATTCAAAACTGTAGAATATAGAGTTTAGTGAAAATCGTTAGAGCCGTTTTTTAGATAAAAATAGCTTGACCCACAGTGACCAAAATTGACCCACTAATCGAATTTTCTCGAACACGTGACCCATCCCAATGGTCTTTTCGTGCCCGAAAATGGTTAGGTACAAAATTTAGTTAAAATCGATTGAGCCGTTCTTTAGATATAATTAGCTTGACTTTGACCCATTATGACCCTAAATGACCCACTAATATAATTTTCTCGAACACGAGACCCATCCCAATGATCTTTTCGTGCCCGAAAACAGTAGGATGCAAAATTTCGTCAAAATGGTTAAAGAAGTTATCTAGATAAACTTAGCTTGACCCACAGTGACCCAAAAATGACCCACTAATCCTATTTTCTCGAACATGTGACTTAGCCCAATAGTTTTCTCGAAATTCAAAACTGTAGAATATAGAGTTTTTGAAAATCATTAGAGCCGTTTTTTAGATAAAATTGGCTTGACCCATAGTGACTTGAAAATGACCCATTAATCGAAGTTTCTTGAGCATGTGACCTAGCCCAATAGTTTCTTCGTGTCGAGAAATGGTTGGATGTGAAATTTGGTCAAAATCGATTGAGCTGTTTTTAGATATAATTAGCTTGACCTTGACCCATTACGACCCAAAATGACCCGCTAATCGAATTTTCTCGAACACGGGACCTAGCCTAATGGTCTTATCATGCCCGAAAATGGTAAAATACAAAATTTCGTCAAAATCGATTGAGCCGTTCTCTAGATATTAGTTTGACCCTGACCCATTATGACCCAAAATGACCCACTAATCGAATTTTCTCGAACACGAGACCCATCTCAATGATCTTTTCTTGCCCGAAAATGGCTAGATACAAAATTTAGACAAAATCGATTGAGCTGTTCTCTAGATATAATTAACTTGACCCTGACCCATTATGACCCAAAATTACGCACTAATGGAATTTTCTCGAACACGAGACCCATCCCAATGGTCTTTTTGTGCCCGAAAACAGTAGGGTGCAAAATTTTGTCAAAATCGTTAATGAAGTTATATAGATAAACTCAGCTTGACCCACGGTGACCCAAAAATGACCCACTAATCGAATTTTCTCGAACATGTGACTTAGCCCAATAGATTTCTCGCAATCCAAAACTGCAGAATATAGGGTTTAGTGAAAATCGTTAGAGCCGTTTTTCATTTAAAAATAGCTTGACCCATTGTGACCCAAAAATGACCCACTAATCGAAGTTTCTCGAACATGTGACCTAGCCCAAAAGTTTCTTCGTGTCGAAAAACGGTTGGATGTGAAATTTGGTCAATATCGATTGAGCCGTTTTTTAGATATAATTAGCTTGATCTTGACCCATTACGACCATAAATGACCCACTAATCGAATTTTCTCGAACACGTGACCTAGCCCAATCGTCTTATCATGCCTGAAAATATTAAAATACAAAATTTCGTCAAAATCATTAGAGCCGTTTTTAAGATAAAATTTACATACCCACACACACATACACACACACACAATTTTTGCTCGCATTATAGTATAAGATTAAATATTTAAAACTAAATAACGGTCTCTAATAACTATTGAAAGCATCCTTTAAAATGGATTTTTAATTTTAAAAATAGATAATACCGTATTTTATAGAAGAAACGCCTCGGCTGTTACGAGTCTAAATGTTATTTTTTTTCCAAGTGCGAGGTTACGCCATGTTTACGATTTTTTTAAACACCAACTGAGTTTCCTTAATTTAAAAATTCATAAAAATATTTAAAATCGGATTTAAATATTTTAAATAAAACTTCAAGCATTTTAAGATATTAAAAACGAAGCATCCTACACTGATCAGAAATCTTTGATTAAAGTTAGGTCAATGTGACGCTGTTGACAAAAGTAGCGTTCCGACGGATGCGGCGTTGCGGCGATTACGATATTTTTAAGCTTATTCAGGCCAATTTGAGGGGAGCGGCTTTTCTTCCATAAAATACGGTAACATTCGAATGTGAGCCAAGAAAATCTTCAACCACGAAGTCCGCGTTGGACAGTCCTGAATAGAGAAACAATGTAAAACCAGAACTTGGAAGAGTGTGCTGTTCAATGTAGAGATTTTAAATTGGAGATATTGGCGTCAGCTATAGGGAAAATTTTAATTGGTAAAAATGAAGCTTCAGCCGTTTGTGAAGATGTTGGCATTCCGTGCCGTCGGTTCAACACTGTGATTTTCGCGCTCGTAGAGTAAAGTTTAATTTAGGCAATCGAAGCAATATCTTTTTTCAGCGCTGTCAGATATACTCACTCCTGTATTACGCATTATGCATTGGACAAAAAATGTGTGTTTTTTCAGACCATACACCTCCGAGCAGAACAAATACTTTTTCTAGACTATGTTGTACTCTGGACCTATCATCATGGCGGAAAAGGGAGAGGGGATGGTGAAAATAGGCAAAATTTGGCCATAAAGGTCCAAATAATTCTTACTTTTTCAAATATTGAGAGCGGCAACCTTTACCTGCACTCCCTGTGTATGCTCGTGTCTATTCACATAGAAGTATAATTGGGATGATTGTAAGGTTTGTTCATTTCAATTTAGAACATAAAATTGAAAGTTTTGAAATATGAGCACTTATTAGCATTACATATAGCCTTAGACGCTTAAAATGGCAAAAAAAGGTCACTTAATAAGTTAATAAAAAAGAAGATTTAATAAGAAGAAGAATTAAGAAATAAATAAGTTAGGAGCTACAATGAATGGCTGTAATATGAACGGAAAATATACATTTATGAAAAAAGAGTTTTAAATTCCTGTATACTTTATGTCCTTTACTTAACCGATCGCCCGGCATTTCCCCGGCCAGTGATAATAACCTTGAATCTGCCTAAAATAAAATAATGAATGATTTTATATTTTTTCCAAACAAACCTAGAGATGGCAGTGGGACAATGTCTTCAGCGGCATGTTGTTTTGATTTTACATTTTTGAACGGAAGTCTTTCCAAACGAACCGAATATTGTCTGTAACGCTGATTTCGGCAGCGACAACCTTGAGTTTGTATGATTTTTTATTTTTAAATGAAAATCCGTCCAAACGAAGCTCGAGTTGAAGACCCCACTGCCTTCGGTAGCGTACATCGGGAATGCTATCTTCGCTCCGTCTGATTTTTCAAGCGAACTATGAATTTGTATTTAATTTATGGCATTTAGATATATAAAACTTTCAATTTTGACCAAAAATTCTTGATAAGATATAAATAATATAAAACACAAAGTGATATCCAAAGCACATATCTCTTAATCGGGAAGCGATATCTTGAGAGGCTTGCACCGAGAGAAAACATCTTTGCCGAATCCTTGAAGTGACTACAATTTTTTTATAATAAATATTAATATTTTTTTTTTACATCAGATACATCGTTAGAACAGGAAAAATACCGAGAATGCATTAATAGGGCTTTTTTTCATTTCTTTTTATTGGAAGTTCGAAACGGAAAACTTGAAAACTGACGCGAATCCGGTGAAATAAAAAGGTTTTATGAAATAGTAACGAAACATACTGTTGGAATTGGAAAGGTAAGACGATTTTCTTTCTTTCTTTTTTCTTTCTTTCTTTCTTTTTTATTTTCTTTCTTTTTTTTTCAACTCTACGGGGATCCAACCATCGCAATTTCAAAATACAGATAAAAACCAATCGCCACGCTTTCGTCAGTCTGAAGGACTGCTTAACGTCTGAAAAAAAAAAAACATTTCAAGAAAGAAAGCTCGCCCTTTTTCGATGATCATTGTGGCTTTTAATTAATATTTCGGCCAATTGTCAAAAAAGAAAAAAATCTGAACCTTAGGTGCATTTGGACCTACAATCATCTATCCTTACCCAAATTTTCAGGGCTCTATGTGCGGTAGATTTTCTTAGACATCGCCAACATAAGCACAGTAAAGGAAATTTTCTTTCTTTTATTAATATAGACGAAATCTATTGTTATTGTATTGTATTATTTTCTCCGGGATAATGAAATTTTACCGTTATGCAGGATTCTGAAACAGACATGTTCCATTTTCAGAGGCTTTACTGTGTTACGAATTTTATTTACATAGCTGCCATCCTTCTTATTTTTAAAGTAATATAAGGATGTTTGGAGCCAGAAATTTTATTTAATAACCGAAATAAAATATGAATCTTATCGAAACAAGTCACAATATATTCAAAATATTTCTGGTACAAAAAACTTTATTTGACATGGGAAAACACTCCATAGGGATGGCAGCGATGCATTTATAGATATTTATAATTTTTTTTATAACTTTTTATTTTCACAGGGGGATATAGGGCGCCAACTCAAGTTCTGCACGCAAGTGCTGGATACTGCTGGCGCGCCCCTGTTTGTGAACCCGGCAATCAGTTCTTGAGGAAAGAAAAAGTAAATCTTTTCTTGGAAAAATATTAGGAGTAAATGTTAATTCGGCCGTTGTATTGGTAAATAAGCTGCTAGCCGTTAGTCAGGTTGGATGCAAAAATAACATAGCATAAATGGAATATACTTCGGGACATTTTGCATCGGTCGTCATAATGGAATGGTCGCTATGATGGACGGTCGTTATAACGAGCGTCGACTATATATAGGGAGACATAGATATATATAAATATATATAATACATTCTCTCTATATATACATATATTTATATTAGCACATTGTCGTCGGGTATTTTTTATCGAATCTGAATTTTAAAACAGTAGAAGTTCCTCCCTGGTCTTTTGTAAATGGGTGTTCTAGATCGGTTTCCTAGTTTTATGCACCGGTAAACATCTTTCAATGAACGAATTTAATATAAAATGTCTTACAATCTAAAAAATATGGACAACATGATATAAATGCATTTTACATACATCATACATACAATATATATATATATATATATATATATATATACAGTGGTGGCCAAAATTGTGGACAATTTCAGGTAGCTTTCATTTTAAAAAGTAAAAGCTACCTATTGCAGCCATTCGAAGGAAAACACTTCGGGAAGTTTTACTATATTTTCGCCGATCATGACATCCCCCCCCCTCCCCAAATCTGAAAATCACCCTCCATAGAAATGTTGACTTATATATATATATATAATTCTTATAATATTTTTTTTAATACTTACAGCTTTAATTCATAATAATTGACGGTGGCAGGTTATGTTTAATTAATGGTAATATATATATATATATATATATATATATATATATGTATATATTCATTCATATATATATATATGTCTGAATTTTGTCATGCTGTAACTCTCGAGTTTTTGAACCGATTTGGATGAATTTTTTCATATGCATAGTACATACGACCGAGCATAGTCTCGACCAAGTTCATTGGCCAGCTTCATCCGCCATCTTGTTTCATAATGGTGGCCATTTGAATTTTTGGATTTTTTTTATATTTTCTAACATTATAAACTTATAGAATATGTTACGTGTCACAAAATGCAAACTCTTATGAATCATTTTAAACAAAATGTTAGAAACATTAAAAGATATTTTAAAGAGTCACTCAGTCTAAGTTAACAACATGGGTCATTTTAAAGAGAAAGTTAGGAAACCTAAAAATTTCCTAAAGTATCCACAAAATTCAAATGGCCGCCATTTTGAAACAAGATGGCGGATGAAGATGGCCAACGAACTCGGTCGGGACATTAGTATGTAATATGCATATTAAAAATGTCATCCAAATCGTTTAAAAAATTCGAGATTTACAGCATGACAAAATTCAAATATAAATATTTATAAAATATATGAATATATGTATATGTATATATGTAGCATATATATATAAGTCAGCATTTCAACGATGGGTGGTTTTGGTATCTGGGGTGGGGGGGGGGTCATGATCGGCGAAAATATAGCAAAATTTGCCGAAGTGTTTTCCTTCGGACTGCTGCAAAATGTAGCTTTTTTACTTTTTGTAATGAAAGCTACCTAAAAGTGTCCACAATTTTGACAACCACTGTATACAGTGTGTCCACGTATAAACTGACCGACCTTTATTTTAGCAACCGTTGGTCCTAAATGCATACTTCAAATTACAAAAATGGTTTAAATAAGGTAAAGATTGAATTTTAATGTGACTTGGTTCAAAAACCATTTATTAAAAAATTACGAAATTTAAATTTTTATACGGCCCTCCGGTCCTATAAGTGATATTTACTAAATATTTACTGTGACACTAACAAGTGAGACAAAAAGAAGTCCCATTCATCTAACTTTAAAATTGACCGAGTTATGAAACTTTGAAATGCATGATTTATACCACTTTTTACCCGGCTGCCAAGAAGGGATATGTGTTTCACGCGTATCTGGGTATGTGGATATTTTATACCCTCGAAACGTCCCAACGGCTGGATAGATTTTAATGACTGAGGTCTCTATCGATTTGTCTTAAGGGGTCTTGTACCTTTTAAACGCGACAGAATTTAACGAAAAACTTCAAAGTTTGAATTAGTCTATCTTCAAAACCTTTTTATGTATAAACATGAAATTTTGGATATTGATTAAACAGATTATGCTTTGTAATATACTACCAACAGAAATTTATTAACCCTTTACAGAATTTGTGTATTGTTGAAATAAAAATAGCTCTTTTTTTACCCCAAAAGTCATTGTGCGCATATCTTGAGAAAGTATGTATGGATTGTCATGAATTTTGGTAAATATACTAAACTAATATGTGTGTTTAAAATGATCTACTTTTAAGTATTTACAATGGTAATATTTTTAGTTATGACTATTTTTATTCATTAAAAATACAAAATTTTTATTTTTTCTACGAAAATATTTTTTTATATAGTTAATGAAATAATTTTAGCCAAATAGTTGATCATTTTAAACACACATATATGTTTAGTATCTTTACCAAATTTTATGCCAATCCATACATACTTTCTCAAGATATCATGCGCGCAATGACTTATGGCTTAAAAAAAGAGCTATTTTGATTTCAACAATACACAAATTCTGTAAAGGGTTAATAAATTTCTAATGGTAGCATATTACAAAACATAATCTGTTTAATTAATATCCAAAATTTCATGTTCATACTTAAAATGCTTTGGAGATAGACTAATTCAAACTTTGAAGTTTTTCGTTAATTTTCGACGCGTTTAAAAGGTGCAAGACCCCTTAATCGCCCAATGGTTATAGGCTAGGTTATGTTTTTATAAATTCAAAATGGCGACCGTAAAATACAAAATGTCGGAAGACCCGCAAAAAAATTACGCACTCTATTGAGTGGCATATCATTGGATAAGTCTTTCAAAATGAAGATGATGTTTCTTTGACTATTTTACAGTCAGAAGTTCCGTTTAAATATTACACAAGCTGGAAGTTGTGTAAGTAGCATCTCTAGCTTTACTGAAACTTTAACCATCATATTCATCTGTAAGCCTCCTCAAAACAGTGTTTATAGATAGGAACTAACAATTAAACACAATTTAAAAGTCATCAATACAAGTAAAAAAAAAAAAAAAAAAAGGTAAGTAATATAAAAAATAGAGAAATATTTAATTAGTTCGCTCTTTACACAGACGGGATTTTTGATATCATAAATTTAATTGAAAATTTTTATTTGCATATCAAAACAGGTGATTTCGACCGTGCTTTCAGGGATCGTGTATGAAGTACTTAAACTCACTTCAAGGTATCTGCGCTTTGAAAGAAATCGTACAAATATTACGATTAACTTTTATTAGTTAGATTTCAGATTACTTAAAATTGAAGTGATTGCTCAGTAACTATTTCAATAAATCTATTATCTGACTCATATCTTAAATTAAATATTAAGTTTTATTTTCTTGCATCAAACAATTCACTACTCATATTTTCATTCTCACATTCGAACAACAAACTTACTTCAATTCCACCTGTACACTGGAGGGTTGCCACATTAGAGGGGTTGCCGTGCCACTGACATGCTGGCTCGTGTATAGCCCGTTGGACGATAGCATTTGAAAGATCACCACAAAATAATTGTATTTTAACATATGTTTTATTTTGTAAAGATTTGAGGCTATGATTTCTTTTAACCCTAGAACTACCGGAATTTTACTCAAGTTTTATAAAAACATTCTACACCAGAATTTTTACTTAAAACTATTTAATTTGTTTATTTAGCTTATTATTGTCTGATTTATACATTTAGTTTGTTTTGAAGAAATTTTCTGGTTTGAATAGATATTTTGAATATACATGTCGGGTCCATTGGACCCTTCTGGTAGACAGAGGGTTAACTAAAATTATGTTATTTTCATAAGATTTTACTTGCAATGATCATCTTTCCGGTTTAAAATTTGTACTCGAACTTTAACTTACTTTCAAATGTCCGATCGAAGTTATATTTTACATACTGACTTAAATCCGATGACAATGCAATATTATTATGATTTTCGACTCTTACCATCTTATTCATACTTATGTTAGGGGATAACACAAAAAAATTCGGATAGATTACCGTCAAGAAGTTTAAGAAAGAGTTTTAGATTAGATAACATAAACCTGCGATGGTTGTGTTTTTTAACTTTTATAATTACATTTCATGTATTTTTTAACGCTGTATGAAAAAGTTACCTTCACTTTTAACCATCATCTCAAGATTTTTTCGCAAATCCTAAATTTCAAAGTTAAAAAATAGCGAAAAATCTGATATTATAAAATAGATGTAAGACATTTTTATTCAGTTTAATTTTATTTAATTCAATAATTTATTAGATTTTTTTGGCTTATACTGGGTTTCATACAGTTAAACAGCTCGGGGGTCCGATGAGGTTGGGAATTGAGGGGGATCACTTTTAACTTTTAGCTTTTTAATATTGAAATTTGCGATTTGAGAAAATTCCTGACGTGATGGTTTAAAATGAAGGTCATTTTCGGATTCAGTGCTAAAAAATACATAAGAATCTATTTTTAAAAGCTAAAAAACATGCCACAACCCAAAATTTGAAAGACAGTGCAATCTAACAGCATTTTAAAATATGTATCATTTTGTAAAGAATTGAGGCTGTTGTTTTTTATCCTTTTATTTAACAAAAAATCTGTTTATTTTATTCTCTTATAATGTTCAGTACAAATTGTACATTTTGTAGTAATATGTCAGAATGATTAAAGATTTCAAATTTATATTGCAATGCTAATTTTTCTCTCCACCATTTCTTTAGTATATCTGACGAAATTATATTTCTACTAAATTTGTGAATGATCCCTAATATGCAGCAAAAAAAAATACTCCAATTTTAAAAAGCTATTACTCGGTCAATTTTAATTGTAGAATAACAGGACTTTTTTTGCCTTACTTGCGAGTGTAACAGGGAAATTTTACTAACTATAACTTATAGGACCGAGGGACCGTATAAAAGTTTAGATTCTGTAATTCTTCACTAAATTGAATTTTTCGCTTCAAACTTTTTTTTATCTTGACCCTGCACCTAATTTTGACCATTTTTGTAATTGGAAATATGCATCTAGTACCAACGGTTGCGAAAATAAAAGTCGGTCAGATTATACGTGGACACACTATATATCTTATACTATAATACGTGCAAAAATTGTGTGTGTGTGTAAATTTTATCTTAAAAACGGCTCTAACAATTTTGACTAAATTTTGTATTTTACCAATTTAGTACACAAAAAGACTATTGGGCTAAGTCACATGTTTGAGAAAATTCGATTAGTGGGTCATTTTTTATCATAATTGGTCAGGGTCTAGCTAATTACATCTAAAAAACAGTTCAATCGATTTTAACTAAATTTTATATCCAACCGCTTTTGGACACGGGGAAACTATCGGGATAGGTCACATGTCCTAGAAATTTCAATTAGTGGGTCATTTTGGGGTCACTACAGGTCAAGCTAATTTTATCTAAAAAACGGCTCTAACGATTTTCACTAAACTCTATATTTTACAGTTTTGGCTTATGAGAAGACCATCGGGCTAATTCACATGTTCGAGAAAATTCGATTAGTGGTTCATTTTTGGGTCACTGTGGGTCAAGCTAATTTTATCTAGAAAACGGTTGCAACAGTTTTATCTAAATTTTGTATTCTATAGTTTTCGTGCTCGAGAAGACCATTGGGCTAGGTTGCATATTAAAGAAAATTCGATTAGTGAGTCATTTTGGATCACAATGGGTCAAGATCAAGCTAATTGTATTTAAAAAATGTTTCAAAACATTTTGACAAAATTTTGTATAATACCGTTTCCGGGCATGATAAGATCTTTGGGCTGGGTCGCATGTTCCAAAAAATTCAATCAGTGGGTCATTTTGGGCCTAATGGATCAGGATCAAGCTAACCTTATCTAAAAAACGGCTCAAACGATTTTGAAAAAACTTTGTATTATACCGTTTCTGGGTACTAGAAAACGTTTGGGCTAGGTCGCATGCTCAAGAAAATTGTATTAGTGAGTCATTTTGGTGATAATGGGTCAGGGTCAAGCTAATTGTATCACAAAAATTTTAAAATGATTTTGACATTTTTTTTTATTATACCGTTTCACAGTACGAAAGGAATAGGTCACATTTTAGATAAATTTTGGTTATTGGGTCATTTTTGGATCAACATGGATCAAGCTTATTTTATCCAGAAAAAGAATTTTGTATTCCATCGTTTTCAGGTTCGAGAAGAGCATTGTGTTAGGCCACATGTTTGAAAAAATTCGATTAGTGGGTCATTTTGAGTTACTAGGGCTCAGCATCTAATTGCGTCTAAAACAGCAAGAATGTTTCAGTGGGAATAATATACCGAGATAAACACAAAGCTAATTTTGACCGAGCTTAGCTGGGTCATTCCTGCTAGTATATATATATATATATACAGTCGAAATCATTTAATACGAGCATGGCTAAAACGAAAACACGGTTAAAACTAGCAACATGTACGTTAAGAATGTATCGTCATATAAAATATATTAGGATATTTTCGCTATTTACGAGCTACAAAGGCAGGATCACAGCTAACACGAGCAAAGAATTTGTTCATTTCAATGTGAATTTTCACGAAAGTAGATAGAAATCAGGAAAGAAATCTCTTTCTTTCACAGTTTTTTGTCAGCATTTCTGAATTATAACTGTCTGTCAAAATGTATTAATTTATCAGTTTTACCACACAGAGTTTGATCTTTCAAGGAAAAACGCAAGAGATGGAAAATACAAAGGAATATTCTTTAGAATTTCTAATCTTTTAGAGGCCTTAGTACTATGGTTTTTTCTCAATAAAAGACCCATCTAATGAAAATGACGCTCACAAAGGTAAAACTGAATATTTTTATGATATTAACAGATTCACGACGGGAAACGAGGATTCTGGTTTTCATTCAAAAAAATCACTGAGGGCGTGCAGAAAATGCATTTATATTATGTTGTCCATATTTGTTTAGCTTGTAGGACATTTTATGCAAAATTCGTACATTGAAAGATATTTACCGATGCACTGACTTGGTAAACTTATCTAGAACACTAATTTACAAAAGCCTTGCAGAACGGGGGGGAGCTTCTACTGTTTTAAAATTCAGATTTGATAAGAATTGCCCGCCGGCAATGTGTTAAGTTAACTTTAGGATTGAGATAATTAGAGCATTTAACAGTTGTAATTAGTTTAATTATGTGTGTGCTTAAGATTTTCATTATCTTTACGTGTATTACGAGTAACGGCTAATACGCGGACTTTTATAATCCACTCGCTACTCGTAGTAATAGAGTTCGACTGTATATATATATATATATATATATACAGGGTGTATCTGAAAAAGGGGGCAAAACTTTATGGGTTGTTAGGACGCAGCTCTACAGGAATATTTTGTCGTAGAATGTATGGTCGGAACACAAGCGGTGAGAAGTTAAAAGTTAGTTTTCCACTGACCCAGGGCGATGGATTGGTCGAGGTGGTCCAATAGCTTGGCCACCAAGATTTCCGAATCTCTCGTATTTGGAATTTTTCCTGTGGGGCCTTAAGAAAAGCCTACCCTGTTAAAAATCTGTAGCGTTTGCTGCACAGTCACTCCACCGCTTTTATAGAAAACGATTACTTGACTATAATATGGAGCATTTTCATTGGTCAGAATAGAGATATTCTATAAAAGCGGTGGAGTGACTATGCAGTTAAAGCTGCAGATTTTTAACAGTGTAATCTACGAGTGCCACATTGAAACTCATATGTATCTAGTCAACAGAATTACTGTTGTTGCCGACGATATTCGGGAATTGCCTGGTGTCATCGGAAATATACGTCAGTCCCTATCCCGCAGGTGTGAAGCGTGCATTACAGCTAGCGGAAGATCTTTTGAGCAATTTCTTTGAGCATGTACATTAATTACATTCTTGTTAATAAAATGTTTTCTGAAGTATCTCCTCTCATTATTGTGTTAATCCTTTAATTGCGACAATGAAAAGCTACCATTTAACTTCTCACCTCTTGCGTTCCAACCATGCATTCTATGACGAAATTTGCTCGGATAGCTGCGTTCTATCACTACGTAAAGTTTTACCCCATTTTCAGATACACCCTGTATATGTATATATATATATATATATATATATATATATACAGGGTGTTTCTAAACTCATGGTACAGACTTTAAGGGTAGGTAGAGTACACAGTAAGAACCATTTATTGCATAGGAATGTATGGGACCAAGTGACGCATTAAGGTAAAAACACCAGGGGGCAGTTAGGCCCCTTTTTTAATTTTCAAAATTTCTCATTTATACCAGAAAGTCTTTATGGTATACTTTTCTTGACATTTCATAACTACTTAATAAAATTCTTCTTTAAAATTTTTGGTATGAAATCGAAATTTTTTGAATTGAAAATAGAAGTAGAAATAGGCATTTTTTTGAAATAGAAATGGAGTTTTTGGTTGATTCCACTGTCGGTAGAGGTCAGTAAGTGACCGTTCAATACCATGCATTAAAGTAGAAGAAATCGCCATTTTTAATTGTGCTATCGTTCGTCATGGAAGACTTTACATATGGCGAAAAAGCCGACATGCATTTCATGTATGATCGTACAAATGGCAACGCCAGAGCTGCCCTACGAATGTATCCTCGCAGAAGAATGCCTGATCATAGAATGTTTCAGCGCTTACACCGTCAACTTTCTGAAACAGGTTCTTTCCACGTAACCAGACAGGAAACTGGGCGAGAAAGAGCTGTACGCAGTGCAAGCCTGAAAGAAATTATTTTGAATTTTGTGAGTGAAAGTCCCGAATCAAGTACAACAGTTGTTGCATAGAATTTAGGTGGGAGTCATCCGACCGTTTGGAGAGTGTTAAATGAAAATCGATTTCATCCCTTCCGTTTTCAACGTGTACAAACTTTGAATCCGGAAGACTATCTTCTGCGGTTGAACTTTTGCCAGTGGATTTTGCAGCAACATGTATTGCAGCCAGATTTTACTGCTCATATTCTATTCACAGATGAGGCAGTATTAACATTCGAGGGTGAATTTATGCGCACAATTTCCATCTTTGTGTAACCAATAATCCACATGCAACGCGGCCACATGCTTATCAATAACGATTTTCTGTGAATTTGTGGGCGGGTAATGTTAATAATTATTTGATTGGCCCATACCTACTACCAAAGAGGCTGGATGGTCGCTGTTACATTATTTTTTTTGCATCAGGTTTCACCAGAACTGATGCAAGATGTTTCGATCGCCATTCATAATCGGATGTGGTTACAACATGATGGAGCCCCCGCGCATTTCACCACTGATGTGCGCAGTTACCTGGATGCCACATTTGGGACGCGATGGATTGGGCGTGGTGGACCAGTTCCTTGGACACCGCGATCTCCCGATTTATCGAGCCTTGATTTCTTTTTATGGGGGCATCTTAAGAGTCTTGTTTATGAAACTCCAGTTGACTCAGACGAAAATCTAGTAGCTCGCATATCCGAAGCTGTTGCACGTGTGCAAGAAATGCCTGACATCTTTAGAAGTGTACACCAATCGTTCCACCGACGCTGTCAAGCATGTATCACAGTTGGTGGGCGCAATTTCGTACACTTATTGTAATATTATTGTATGCATTATTATTTACTTGTAAACTACATTGTAAATAAACATTTTCTCTTTTTTATTCATGTATTTCGTTTGATAAGTTTGCCAGTTTTGCGCTTTTTTTAATTAAAAAATTTGGATTTCATACCAAAAATTTTCAAAGAAGAATTTTATTGTTAAGTAATTATGAAATGTCAAGAAAAATAGCATAAAAATTTTCTGGTATGAATGAGAAATTTTGAAAATTAAAAAAGGGGCCTAATTGCCACCCGGTGTTTTACCTTAATGCGTCACTTGGTCCCATACATTCCTATACAATAAATGATTGTTACTGTGTGCTCTACCTACCCTTAAAGTTTGTACCATGAGTTTAGAAACACCCTGTATATATATATATATATATATATATATATATATATATATATATATATATAAGAGGTACGATCCGAAAATTCGGGTACTGCGGCTATTCCTGAATATGAAAGCAAGTACCTAAAATTAAACCGCTTGAAATGGATTTTCCCAACTCTGACTACCTGCCGAGGTTGGTTTAGCCTATGTCATGTCACCGGACCGCACGCGCAGCTGTTATCTTGTGCTCCGCGACGTAAGAAAGGTAGCTTTTCTTGAACAGCGCTGCAACATTGAATTCTGTCAACACTTAGGTAAAACACCAATAGAGACTTTGGAAATTTTAATAAAGGTGTACGGTGAATCTACCAAGGTGGCAGGATCAGAGCAAAGGAAAATTAATGATGGAGGTATTTTTTGATTCTCAAGGAATTGTGTATTCAGAATTTATTTCCGAAGGCCGAACAGTTAACAAGGAGCATTATTTATGCTTTTTGCGTCGTTTGAGGGAATCCATTCGTCGTAAACGGCCTCAGTTGGCGAAAGTCTGAGTGGCGAAAGGTACTTTCTGCATGACAACGCACCAGCACATTGATCCTAATTGGTAAATCAGTTCCTCGCTTAACTCGCACTAATGTGCTTCTACATCTCCCCTATTCACTGGACTTAGTCCAGTGTGAATTTTACCTGTTCCCGTCAATGAAAAAGCATTTACAGGGACGCCGTTTTGTGTTATTAGATGAGGTGAAATCAGCATTGCAGGAGGTTGCAAAAAATGGCTTCCAGCAGTGCCTCCGAAGTTATACGAACGCTGTATGGACGACGAATGTATCGTCGTCCAAGATGACTACTTTGAAGGTGGATGTGCTTCGGTGTTGTTAACTATTCAGGGTAAGGTTTTTTACACCTTAACCCCGAACTTTTTGATCGTACCTCTTATATATATATATATATATATATATATATATATATATCGAGTTCCCTAAAACTGCAGACCAAGTTTGGCCTCCTTTTTTATTCTGAAAATACGAATTCATATCAGAAATGTCTAAGGAAGAATTTTTAAATAATGGTATCACGAAATGTCTGTCATTTAAAAAAAAAATTGAAATTACTATTCGAAATTTCTGGTATTAATTCGGAATTTCTGAATAAAAACTGAAGGCCAGTCTGACAAACCTGCTGCAGGCTTTGGCAATTTTTACAATGTCGGGGATGGCCAATATTACGAGAGGTGAAACTTGATGGTCGGCAGTCAGGATATTAAGCTAAATAACCTAAAATGTTCACAGAGAATACCTATGTTTGGTCAGAAAAAAACAAGATATTTCATGGAAATCTAAACCATGTATGATTAGAAGAGTGACATCTCCAAGCATCACAAACCAAAATCATGAAACGCAATTAATCTAATTAGTGCACGTATATTCTGTACTCTAGCATTTTTTATTCTTCTAAGAATTATACGTATCGTATGGCAAAGAGTTATTTCAGTCATTTCTTTGCACATATGTATCATACTAGTCATACCCGCAAAAAAATTAACACGTCCGCAATGCAAAATTAATTACTTACAAAAATATGTAAAATCATGTGACAATGTTATTGTCTTTTTAGAATGCTATTTTTCAGATTATACTTTAATGACAAATGTATTGAATTATGCTAGGGGTTCGTAATTCGCAGGTAACTGGAAATATGCATTACAACGTGAAAATGCACGTTGCTTTTATGTCACTCGCGCAACGAATCGAAATTATTTGTTAATGATAAAAATTAAATTTTTGAAAATTTTATAGTATGAGGTAAAATAAATGAAAGCTCTTCTATAAAAAAATATTTGCAGTTAAAGATTGGGCCTTAAATCCTTTAGGTACAGCAGTTACTAATGTATACGCATGTTATACCCTCAAAGATGGATTTGTCAATGAACCGGTTCCAACCGGTTCCGAAAATGAAAGTAATTTTTTTTTTTTTTTTATTGGAAATCAAAATCGAAAAAGTAAAAACTAGCTAGGTTGTAGATCGCCCTCAGCCATCGTATTTAATTAAAAAAATATTCCAAAAATATTAAAGTTTGAGCGAGAAGTTTGAAAATAACGCTCCCATAGACTTACCATTATCACCCGGGTCTTTTTGAGTGACTAGTGTGACATCTTAATTTATGAGAAGGTCTATTAAATGAGACATAAATCCACAAAAGATGCAGTGACTCGCTGAGTTATTTAATTTGTATCTTCTTTTCGTGAGTCACGTGGTAACTTCATTTTATTTGATATAATATTTGGCACAGCACGCTAAAAATAAAAATAAGAATAAATTTAAAATAATTACCCATTCATGCTTTATACACTTGCTGTATTTTCATTATATCATTTGCATTTCTGTGTATGCATTAATATTGCCTTTATATATTTGTATTTAAAAGTTATAAACGGCATATTGCAATCTTCAACTGAAGTTTGCGAATTAATGATTTTCAAACATTTTGTGACTTTTGTTTAACCTGATGTGTATTTTTTTAGGAACAGTATTAGTATGAGTATTCTTAATTAAAATTTCTTTCCTGATTTGTGAATCTCACTATACAGGGTGTTTAATAAAATATGGGCAAAACTTTAAGAGATGACAGTACATATCCAAATAAACAACTTTCATCAAAGAATACATGGTCGGAAATAAAACGAAAAGGTGCTGGCGCATTTGAAAACTTGGTGCAGTATTGCCAGTGAGATGCTTTTTTAAAATTCAGATTTATTGATTTTAACCATTTTTTGCAAAATTTGCCTTAATAGTGTCGACAGGTTAAATAAGGTGAAAACAGGGCGGATTATCAATTTTAGAAACCTGGTGGCAATTAAAAAAAATTGAATTTAAAAAAAGTAGCCCACTCGCAACACTGACTTGGTCCATGCAAACGTTAAAGCTCCACTCCTATTCAGAGTTATTGGGAGAAGAATGACACTAATAGCACGCAAATGTGATATGGGGAAGAAGAAGCATGCGTATGCAAAATTTTGCCTCAATTAATAGATAAAAGCTGCTAATCCGTGTGTGCAACTGTCAATCGCAGTAGGAACGTAACGGAAGATGCTGCCCTTCACTAATAGGGAAAAGGCTGATATGCATTTTATCTATGGGACTGCAACTGGAAATGGCTCAGAGACTCAACGACTCTACGGAGAGGGGTTTCCCACCTTGCTTTTGTCATATATTCGTTCTTTGCTGGTTTTTGCCTTGCATAACAACATATCGCGTGTTGCCTGTGGGTTACTATTTTTAAATTCATATTTCTGGATTAGCACCACTCTTTTGAAATTGTAAAATTCGCCTTATTTAATGACATATTAATTAAGGCTAAAACAAGGGGAATTTTACCATTTCAAAAAAGTGGTATCAATCAATAAATCTGAATTTAAAAAAAGTAGCCCACTGGCAGCACTGAATATCTCCTTTGGCTCCCTCTAGCACCTTTGCGTTTAAAATTCCGACCGCACATTCTTTGATGAAAATTGTTTGTTTTGATGTGTACTATTACCTCTAAAAGTTTTGCCCATCTTTTATGAAACACCCTGTATATATCACTTTTAGAAATAAATTTTGATATGAATTTTCACAGTTTTCATTTATGCGCTGAAAAAGAAGTAATCAATAAATGGCACCTCTCTGATCAATTTCTGGTTATCAGTAGTCACCAACAGATTTTGCATCATTTCGCAACTAATGTTGTAAATAACATGAAATGTCGGAAAGAAAACGGAAAAATGTACCTCATATATTAATTTGTATCTTGGGATATCTGCATGAAAATGTGTAATTAACTGCATTAAAACAAAATTAAACTTGAAGCAATTTCCACTAAAAATTTAATTATTGGTGCATTCATCTCAGAGATTTTCTATTTACACTCTAAAATTGGGAAGAGCGAAAAGCTCACTCTTTGAAAGAGTGACAGGCATTTTTACTCTTTTTGGAGTGAATTTTATAAAAATACACTCCCTAAAGAGTGGAAATTTCCACTCTCTAGAAAGGAGTGAAATGTCTCACTCCTGAAAGAGTGACTTACGTATGCATTGCTTATTAACCAATCAGAGCAGCAAGGCGACGACACGCTTAAAAGATAAGAAAAATGATCACTTTTTCGTCCGCCATTTTAGGATTAACAGATTAGGATATTATTAGGATAAAATTATTCTTTATGGAATACCTAAAATAAAGGTAAGTCTTATTGAATTTTAAGCATTTATCCGTGTAGATATGTGAAACGTTAAGATTATTAGCTAAATAGTTGTATGTTGTATAGGAAAAGATTGATCGTTAAGAGTGTTCAAAAGTGATTGTCTGTTATATTTCTTCATGTAGCGGTTTGAAATATAATTCTTTTAACAATTGAATACGCACTAGAGATCTGCACGGACCGGCTCGGGCCGATTTTCACTCACGGATCTCGTGCTGGGCCCGGGCCATACTTTCTTCTGAAGGCTCGGGTCGGGCCTAACTTATTTTTTCTGTACAAAGCCGGGACTGGTTTATTGCGAGTCTTCACGGCCCAAAATTTTCAGTCCTAATTTTGACCCAGCCCGTATGAAAAACATTGTGTCAGCTTGGCCTGGTCCATTCAAAGGTCAGTAAAATTAGACCTGGCCCAAACATTTTTGCAAAAAATGCATACATTTTCAAATGGCCATTATTCTACACTTAAACATTAAAATTTATTCTTTTTAAAGAATACTAGATTTATGCGCTTATTAAAACATAGCTAAATTAAAACATAATAAAACGTGTGGAAAAGAACCTGCCTATGACGGAACCAGTTTTAAACTCACTAACGTGTTGATCCATGCATAATTAATATACTAATACATAAGAAAGAATATATAATACATTTACACTAGCTAAGAAGGAAACTTGTCTATAAATGCATTTTTTTTCTTTTCTGTGCAATTCCGTCTTACTATATAGCATTTTTTAGATTTTTAATACTTCAAAGAAAACAAAAATCAATATTTTGTTGAAATTCACTCGGGCCGTGCTTTTAACTTTTTTTTCGTGCCGGACCGGGCTCGGGCCAAACTTTTAAGTTTTTTACCGGTCCGGGTCGGGCCAATTTTTTTTCTACAGGCCGGGCCGGGCCGAATGTTTCTATGAGTCGGGCCGGGCCCGGGCTTGTAAATTTCAGCCCGAGCAGACCTTTAATACGTACAATGCTTAGCAAATGATTAGTTCGGGAAATGTGAACAAAAAAAAATGAGTAAATATTTTATTCTTCTCTTTAAATGCTGCGTTGCAAATTATTTTTGCCAAAGATCAAAACAAAAAAGTTTTATCTCTTTCGTTTGAAAGGGTGACTGACTCATAAGAAAAGAATATCTGGAAGTTTAAATTTCGTAGGAGACACATTCGGAAACATTAATTTGCGGTTACATGAGATTTTTTTTTTTCATTACTGATTTCGGATTATATACAGTTAAGAGTATTTATTATTGTTCCGGAGTTAAATATGATATTTGATGTTTATGCTATTACGAAAAGGTTGGTACAGTGAAACCCCACTGTGCGACCAACTCCATTAAGCGACCACCTCCCTGAACGACCATTTTTTCATGGAACGAAATTTATTCCCATAGGCTCAATACTAATTTTACCTCCATTCAGAGACCATCCCACTTGAACTCCCTCCATGAGAGATCAATTTCTTTGAAGAAAATGAAATAAATTCCGTTTTTTCCTCCTCGCTTGAAGAAGGTTTTATTAAAAAAATAATTCCGGAGAGTGCATTATTCATCAAACTTCTAAACTAAGTTTAGATTTTCATTTATCCCGGTAACTTTTAAGTGTTTTTAAGAGTTTTTAAGTCTTTTTGTGCCTTTTTAGGCAATGAATTTAACTCTGATTACAAATTAAGGATAACGGTCAATAAACGCATCTGCCCTATTCTGTCGGAAAACTCTCATAGAAATAGATAAAGTAATGAAACCGTCATTATTTGTTCCCGTCCACAAAAAAATGCATTTATTTACCGAACTTCGAAAGGACTTGGAGATAAAAATTATAAAATATAAAACTGTAAAATTAAAGCAAAGCTCAATGTATTCATTTTTAAAACTCTGCAGTAATTAACTTATGTAATTAACTTTTATTTTGATACTTAAATTTTTATATGTTTTCCAAATGTGAAAAATAAATTTTAGTAACTTTGTTACCATTTTTAAACAATTAAAATCTAGATTTAAACATGACCTCCAATAAGAGACCACCTCTCGGAATGACCCAACTTTATTGAAACGGTACGTGGTCGCCTTAGGGAGATTTTACTGTATATTATTATTTTTTAATTGTATGTAAATATTTTTCTGCGGGTTATGATTTTAAGATTTCGAGACTGAGTAATATAAAAAAATTTAATTATAGATATTCTGCATCAGTTACAAAATTTCTTTCTATTATAAAAACATTTTCTACGTTTTTTAATACACGTATTTTTTGGCGCTAAACAATATAACATGATATTTAAGCATTGGAATAAAATGTTCTTTTATGCCTGTTTTGAAGTTTATGAATAAGACTGCTTTAGTATATTTTTTAAAATGGTCATATTTGCTTACATAATACAGGACTGAATATTTTTTTAAGAGATTAATAACCACTTTTTTACACTAAAATGTTTTAAAAACAATAAGAATATTTCTAATGAAGTCATTTACTTTATTTTTAAGTTTCCTTTTTTTCCATTTCCGAGGTCAATCTTTTCCTATAAAACATATAAAATTTATTTTGCTCATAGTCACAAAATACAATATCTACGCGAATAAAAAATTTAAATTAAATATGGCTTATCGTGGCTTATGGCAATAACGGACGAAAATTATCAATCATGATTAAGTTAAGGAATATGTTTAAAAGGAAAAAATATACATATTCCAGAGAACTCAAAATTTAGACTTCATGTTCATACTAAATAAAACAAAAGCAAATCACAGCGAATAAAAAAAATTACACATTCTTAACATTTAAATCATGCTTAGAACTTATTTAAATAAGAAGTGAATTTATAAGCATTGCGTTTAAAATAAAAAAAAAAGTAAAATTTGAAATATTTTAGAACAATAGCACTTTGCAAAAATAGCAACAATTTAAGGAAAAAGTACGGTTTTATATTTAAAACAAAAATTTAAATGAGATCAAACATTGTTAAACATATAACATCCACCTATTAAAAAGTTACAAATAAAACTTTAAAAGTAATATCTTTATAGGGCATGCAATAAAAGCAAACACAAAGGATAAGATTCGAATAAAATATTTTAGTTTATTTCTGTCAGTAATCTAATTCAAATTCGTATGTAACTTTAACTGAATTTTTCCTTAAAAGTTCAATTAGTGTTATAAACTATGAATTAAATAAATATTGCTAATAAAGTATTTTATTACAATCTTTACCACGATTGTATCTATTTCCATTGCATGCCGTAAAGATGAGATTCTTTTAAAATGACCATAAAAGCAAAATAAAAAAACCACCCAGTACAAAAAAAATGAACATTCACTCCTATGAAAGAGTGACTATTCACTCCTACAAGGAGTGAAAAATTGCACTCCTTTAGCAAGAGTGAATAGTCACTCCTCCGAAAGAGTGATTATCCACCCCAGTTTAGAGTGGATATTCACTTTCAAGGAGTGACTATTCACTCTTTCAGAGAGTCAAAAATTTCACTTTGACTCAGAGTGAATAGTCACTCTAAAGAGGTTGGGCATATTTTGACTCTGCGATAGAGTGACTATTCACTCCTCCGGAGTGAATAGTCACTCTTTTTTATTTAGGGTGTAGGTTGCTTCTATAGTAGCACTTTTTGAAATAGCAATATTCTCTTTTGTTTTATCTGTCATTAAATAAGGCGAATATTACTATTTAAA
Organism: Maratus speciosus; assembly: GCA_963932465.1. NCBI lineage: Eukaryota > Metazoa > Arthropoda > Arachnida > Araneae > Salticidae > Maratus > Maratus speciosus. Next base: position 163,308,292 of record OZ010796.1, read on the forward strand.
AAACGTGGTAACAATAAAAAAAATCTGAATATAAAGAGCCCCGCCCAGCTGGAAATACTAAGTCACCCAGTATTGCCAGTGGGGTACAGCAGTGGGGTACCTTTTTCAATTCAAATATCTCGATTGGCACCACATTTTTGAAATGGTAAAATTCGCCTTGTTTTCGCGTTAATTAATATGTCAATAACCCCTTAATTTTCGCTCCCGTGATATTCACGGGCTGTGTTTTTTATTCAGATTGTTTGATACTTACCAGTTTTATAAAATAGTGCAGTGTAATTGGTTTTATGCTAGTATCATTTTACTTGTCATTTACCCTCTCGCTACGTAAGTAATTCTTCGCTATGAATTTCTTTTACAGAATTTTTAATAGTTTATCACCGGTTCTTTAAAGCAGAAATTTTTGACAATCGTAATCGGGGAAAATGTTGTTAAAATCAGACAAAGTTTTCGCTAAAAATTAACTAGTGGGAATAACCAAATAGTATTAATTTGATGGAATAGCATGCCCGAACATATCTCGAGCTGCGCAGCGAGAGGGTTAAATACGGCGAATATTTCTTTTTTAAAAAAGTTGTGGCAATAAGCAGCCTGAATTTTTAAACCGTAATTCAATGCGACCGTTAAGGGGTTAAATAAAACGAATTTTACGATTTCAAAAAAGCGGAGCCAATAAAGAAATCTGAAATTTAAAAAATATCCCACTGGCAACACTGAGTCTATAAGTTTTATAAATGATTGCCATATTATAAAAAACAGGAAACCCTTTGCATCCAAACAGCGTACCTTATTTTGAAATATTCACATGTTTACATTAACGTTATATATACGCTTTTCTACATCATTTCTCAGTGAATATTTTTACTGTGAAGATTTTTCTGGAATAAAAGGAAAATTTTTTTGAAAAACTTCTAAGTTGTATCACCTGTCATTCATCGAAGTCTAACTTTTTAAAATATTTCTTTCCAAAATGTACACTTTTTCTAGAGAGAAGAAATCGCAAGGGAATCTATTTTTTGTCCAAACCACCTAGTTTAAAATAGGAGCAATCAATTTTTCAAAGCCTCCAAATCTTCGAAAAGTTTGTGTGAAATTCAATCGTTTTTGGCTTGAAAAGAATGATTTTATGTATGATTCAAAATATGTTATATATATAAATGCTTTATACAAAATAAAGAACTAAATTTAAAATAAAACAATGTCTTTCGTGGACTTTTAAAAATTATTTTTAATATTTTAATGACTATATTATGAATAATTTGACTCTAACATATTTGAAGTTTCACAAAAAATATGATTCAAATATAAAAATTATGGAAAGAAGAAACTAGGGTTCTATTCAACAGATGATTTTTTAGCTTTTAGGACCTCACTATTAATCAGAGCATTTTATTTTAATGTTAATGGTTTAAATGTAATGTTTCCAAATAAAAAAAGCTATTTAACCCGTTAACTGCCGAAGCTGTAAGATAGTGTACTTCAATTTTTTTTACGTTTGCCACCACAAATATTAAAAGATAATCTTAGATTTATTTAATGTTCGAACTTTCTGTAATTAATCAGGGCAATTTCTTAAATTAAAAAATAGTGGTATCCAGATAGTTAATTAAAATTTACTTTTAACGGTGCGAAGACGCACCATTAGCAGGTGATGGGTTAAGTAAAAACAAAGATGAAAATGATAATTTATGTAAACATGTTTTTAATTGCATCATCGGCTTGTTTGTTTTTTCCAATTTCATTCATGTATAAATAACAGCGGCATTTTCCTATTGAGATCCTCAATCTCATGATTTTATATAAATCTTTAATATTGATGTGCAAGGTATCCCAAATTACTGTGCATATTTACGATATACTGCAAAATTAGAAACTCATGACATTTAACACTTTGCACTCGTTAGGTGACTCTCACCCACCACTGGTGTTGCCAGGTGTCCCGCGTAAATCGGGACTCCAAATGCTATGGACACCAGCATTTTAAAGTAATTTTCTTAGACTTATGGGGACAAGGGACCTTAAAATCCTTAAAAATAAAGTTTTTTATTTTTTGTAAATTTCACCTAAATATTATTCAAGGGTAAATTATATGCATTATGGCATGCATTTATCACAAAAAAAATTTAAAAAAAAATTATTTTTGAGAAAAAATGGAATTTTACGCGTCGTTTTCGAAATCTTCAAAATGCCCCCTGCATCTTCCATATCAATGAAAATCCCCAATATTTTTTAAAAAAGTTTGTTATATATATATAAATAAAATAGAGCATCGAATTTTATATATTTGAATTTAAAGGTAAAAAAAAAAAAAAAAAAAAAAAAAAAAAAAAAAAAAAAATCAATTTTTCAATTTTTTTAACTTTTAAATTCATATATATATAATTTGATGCTCTATTTTATTTATATATATAAAACAAACTTTTATAAAAAATATTGGGGATTTTCATTGATATGGGATGCGCAGGGGCATTTCGAAGATTTCTAAGACGACGCGTAAAATTCCATTTTTTTCTCAAAAATAAAGCTATTTTTTATTTCTTTTGTGCTAAATGCATACCATAATGCATATAAGGTACCCCTGAATAATATTTAAGATAAAATTTACAAAAAAAAAGAGGAAAATTTTAGAAATTTTTTCGAAAAAATTTTAAAATTTTTAATTTTTTTCTTTTTTTTAACTTTTAAATTCAAATATATAAAATTCGATGCCCTATTTTATTTATATATATGAATCAAACTTTTACAAAAAATATTGGGGATTTTCATTGATATGGGACGCGCAGGGGGCATTTCGAAGATTTCTAAGATGATGCGTAAAATTCCATTTTTTTCTCAAAAATAAATTTTTTTTAAATTTTTTTTTGTGATAAATGCATACCATAATGCATATAATGTACCTTTGAATAATATTTAAGATGAAATTAACAAAAAATAAAGAAAAAATTGAAAATTTTTGAAATTTTTTCGAAAAAATTTCAAAATTTTTCAATTTTTTTTTTTTTACCTTTAAATTCAAATATATAAAATTCGATGCTCTATTTTGTTTATAGATATAAACCAAGCTTTTATAAAAAATATTGGGGATTTTCATTGATATAGAAGACGCAGGGGGCATTTCGAAGATTTCTAAAACGACGCGTAAAATTCCATTTTTTTCTCAAAAATATTTTTTTTTCTGATAAATGCATGCCATAATGCATATAATGTACCCTTGAATAATATTTAAGGCGAAATTTACAAAAAATAAAAAATATTATTTTAAGGTCCCTTGTCTCCTTAAGTAATGACAGAAATATCTGACGAAAGATGGCGAAATAAACTGTAAGAAATTAATGGTGTCCTGTCCACAGCATTTGGAACCCTGATTTACGCGGGAGACCTGGCAACACTAGTGGTGTGTGAGAGTCACCTCTCGAGTGCAAAGGGTTAAAGAGTGTCGCAAAAAGATAATAGGGATATTTTAGAGTCAAAAATACTTCTAAAAGCCAATAATAGAGTTTCTACAGAATATACAACACGAACTACACATTTTGTCCGTTTAATGAGGATGGGTTTTTCTCAATTTCATAGTCACCATTACAATTTGGAACCGTAGCATGTTCAGTGATTGCTTTCAGTACATGCGTTGGAGATTTACGCAGATGGAGTCCTTTGTTGTCCTTCAGAATGGATAGAGATATTCCCGGAATCAAAAATAATATCGAGTCTGGGGATCTTGAAGGTGAAGCCGTGTGAAAATAACAGCTAATGATGACATCAGTAAAATGGTATAGACTGTAAGTAACAATTGAATTTCTATGTTACGATTCCAGATGAGAATAGACAATGCTGCTCATAATATCGATTATGTTTTAGTATAATTAAGCGAAAATATTGTTTAGTTCATATTATATATTGTGTACAAACATATTACATGCCCGCTATTAATAACTTTTGAAGTTAATAATATTGCTCTAGAGAAAATGACCATTATCTCCTTTCGACACTCCCGAAATATCATGACTGTCTGCGGAAGGGATTTTTCTTTATCCCTCTCGGAAATGTGTGTTTGTACAACTAATTCATATTTTGACCTACGAGATGATTTTTTACAAAATGATAACTTTCATAAATAAAATAATTTTCAATTTACTAAAAAAGTGCTTAAAATTTTTTTACTATTCCATTACAAATGAACTGGTCTTAAACACTTGAAATCATTGATAATAAAAACATATGTAAAGAAAGATATTACATAAACCCCGAGATCTTTCGATCACAAGCGTGACCCTTTTCAAGCGATAGCTTACGAGGATACCGCTTTCACTGTGCTATTTATATATCTGTTTGGAAAAAAAGGGGCAGTTTGTTATTCGTTGGGTGTGTATATGAAATTGGTACGTTCTGATGCTGAAGTGTTTGATCTTTTCAAAATATTGAACCAAATCTGAAGTATGTCATAGTATCATCGTTCTTTACATATGTTTTTAATATCAATGGTTTTAAGTTTCTAAGACCAGTTCATTTCTAATGGAATAGTAAATAAATTTTAAGCACCTTTTATTAGTAAATTGTTAATTATTTAATTATATTAGCGCAAGGTGGATGTGACATTCTGCTCTAAACATCTTTTTGAGTTTCTCTATTTGATAACTTTTAATTTTTATAAAATAATAAGCTGACATCTTCCACATCAAAATTTATTTGTCTCAAGCAGAAAAACAAACTTTTAATTAAAACACATGTCATTGAATGTTTTGTATCATCTGTGTCTTGTTTGAGGCATAATGTTTTAACCTTTATTGAGTAAATGCAAATGAATTGTTGCGTCTTGTTTGTTATCTTGAAATGAAAATATCAATAAAATAAATTGCAAATATGGTGAGATGCATCGATAATAATTTGAAAATGTTTCACTTTTTACGGAACGAGATTGCTATCTGTTATTGAATTCAAATACATTTATAGCGGTTCTTTTTGGTAGATGATCGAAATCAATATTTTAATATTTTCTTCTTGATATGTTTACTGTTTTGCGAAAAGAAAATTACATCGACAAATATTATCGTTAGTAATCTGCATAATAAATTTAAGGCTAAGAATTTGGAAAGTTTAACAAAGTATAGTATTATTATAGCTGAACATACAATGTCGGAAATAAATGCAAAAAGACATATCGTTAAGGATTTTTTATTACTATGTACATTTAATATTTAGATACACTGATGTCCAAAAGTATTGCATAATTCAATAAATTATTGTTTTCCCAAAAACTTTTTGTTGGAAAACTTTGAAAATTCATACCCTTAATAAGAAAACGGTATGCAAACTATGGGTAATTATCATTTTTTAACCCCTTAACTGTTTCTTTTTTGAAACAATAAATAAAAAATAAGGGCTCGGCACCATTTTTTTTACTAAAATATTTGGCTTTGTACGGGGGTTGCCTATTTGGTCTCCAATTTAATTCGAAATTTCAAATTTACAACGGAAGTTTTGAAAGAAGAATCTTTATTTTGTGTGATCGTTAAATGTCTCTTATTAAATAAAGTATCAAATACTATTCTTTATTTCTGGTGTGAACTCTAAATTTCTGAATCAAAACGTAGGCCACACTGGCACCCTGCATTGCATAATCGAAAAAGGTATGTCATTTAACATACCAAAGAGTACAGTTAAAATTAAGTGGTATCCAAAAGCTTTTAGTATCGAAGATAGCAAACACTTTTTTTGGACGACAAAGGCGGGAATTGTAAAGTAGTTGGATTGTCAGAATGGGTGGCTCTGATAATTTGATGTAGTTTCTACTAGTGAGTTCGATCATTTTTATTGATGATGTGTCCATCCCAATGATGATGTGTCCGTACCCAATAGATGCATTCACACGTGGTCGTGTAATCGGAATCATCAAGGCTCCCACTGGTCAGTTTCTTGAAAACCAGTATTTTCAACAGATTGCCGACGGGCAAGTTTTATCAAATCTGAACTTTAAAACAGTAGAAGCTCCTCCCTGTTCTGAAAGTCTTTTGTAAATTGGTGTTCTAGATATGTTTCCTAAGTTTGTGCATCGGTAAATATATTTCAATATACGAATTTAATATAAATGTCTTACAATCTAAAAAATTATGGACAACATGACATAAATTAAAGCTGCCAAGTCTCCGGTTTTTTGGATACCAGTATGTTAATACAGGAAATGTAGTTTTATTTAATTACGACATTTGGGCGATTTAAAAGAACCATATTTCCTCTAAGATAACAGTAGTGTGCAAAATGCCGGAGACTTGGCAACTCTGTATAAATGCATTTTCTGTAAGGTAGATGCCACGCCCTTAGTCAATGATATTTTTTGAATGAAAACGAGGATTCTGAATGTGTCAGAAAAGTGTTGCCAGATGGGCTACATTTTTTAAATTCAGATTCTTGATTGGCACCATTTTTTGAAATGGTAAAATGCTTCTTATTTAATGACATATTAATTAAGGCGAAAACAAAGGTAATTTTACCGTTTCAAAAAATGGTGGCAATCAAGAAATCTGAATTTAAAAAAAGTAGCCCACTGGCAACACTGTGTTAGAATGCATCATGAATGTGTTAAGAGAAAAATTCGTTGTAGGTGTCTGTAAAAGTTGCATGAAAAACGACCTTCCATGAAAAAAGTGGTTTTCAAAAAACTAACCAAGTAGAAAACCTGTATCATGGAGTCTGGACGGTTACAGGCGGATATTACCTGTTGGTATCAAGACTGTCTGTTAATATGTTGGTATGGAACAATCTATGGTTTCGTGAATGTGTCAACGCTACATTTCGACGGAAAATGCTAATAAAAATGCCACAGAAGGTCTTCCGCGTATAAAAACACCATCCCCACATAGCATTTTTTGTTTGCAGAAAATTTGCAGATGTATTGCTTTCCCAGATAGCATGAACATTAGCAGCAAGTTTGATTTCTACTGACATTATCTTGCCGTGACAAATTTGAATTGAGAAATTCGGAGCAAATTTCCTGCAAGGTATAACATTCCCCACTTGCATGAGTAGTTTCTTGTGAAACTCATGGCATGACTGTCTTTAATTCACGAAAGTGACGAAAGCAAAAATTCCCTCTATTGAGAGAATAGTCGATCAGCACATACGCAGAAATTACAGAGATTTTATTCGGATGACGCCGCTTTTTCTAAACGCTATACTTATCAAATACCAAAGAAGACTCGTGTCGACAACTACAAATATTACCTTAACTTGTTTAAGGTGATGAAATCAATGCATGCACTTTCGGATGGTGTACTAGCATCGATAGACCTCATCAGGTCTATGAACCCCTCCGAAGGCGTTAAACTTACAGTGAAAAAATTGTAAACAGATAGTGGGGCATGGAAAGATTATTACTTTACAGTATTTTTTTTATTACTTGTATGCCGTTAGTTTGCAATAAATTTGATACAGTATGAATTTATCTTGCACGACAAGTTAGCTGCAAGTTCAAACTGTGGTGACTTCTGCGTTTGCGTTGTCTTGCTCCAGTCTTGTTATGAACTTTCAGTCTTGTCATGCTGAGCTTGCTGCAACGTTGCAGGTTTTTAAAGCATGACAGCTGCAAATTTTTTGCTAATTAAAAATGCTATCTGGGTTGAAACCCTGCAAAGTTGCAGCAAGCTCAGCATGAGAAGACTGAAAGTTCATAACAAGACTACAGCAAGATAACGCAAACGACGAAGTCACCACTGTTTAAACTTTCAGCTAACATGATGTGCAAGTTAAATTCATGCTGTATCAAATTTATTGCAAATTAATGGCAAACAAGTAATCAAAAATACTGCAAACTTACTGCAAAGTAGTAATCTTCCCATGTCGCATTAATTGTTTACAACTGTTACACTATAAGTTTAAACCTTTCGAAGGGGCCTATAGACCTGGGCAGGTGCATTGATGCACACGCACCGTTAACGCGCATGCATCGTTTTTATCATCAGAAAGATGAAGGACAATATTTGTACGTTTAAACTCGAGCCATTTTGGGTATTTGATGAGTACAGCGTTTAAAAAAAACGGTGCCAATCGAATAAAATTTCTGCCATTTCTGCATATCTACTGATTGCCTATTCTCTCAACAGAGGAATTTTTTGCTTTCGTCACTTTCGCGAATTAAAGACAGTCTTGCCATCAGTTTCACAACAAACTACTCATGCAAGTGGCTGATGGTATACCTTGCGGGAGATTTGCGGCAAATTTCTCAATTCAAATTTGTCACGGCAATATAATATCAGAAATATCAAACATGCTGCTAATCTTCATGCTATCTGGGTCAGGGTCAGATGAGCAATTTGTGGCATTAACTCCCCGCACAGCCGAAAAATGCTAGCAAGAGTGAAAGCAACAGAGTTAAATTCAGCTTGTGGGTCGCTAGTTTCGCGACAAACTGTATACAGGCGACTTAGTCAACATGGTCTTTATGCCAGACATCCGACTATATGTGTCCGACTATATGTGTCTCTTCACAGACGTGATCGGTATCAATGGTGCAGAGAACACGTAGTATGGACTGCAAACCAGTAGAGGAGTGACAGTTGACGTGTTGTCAATTTAAGAAAGCCAGGCTCTCGATATAATCTAACATTTATATGTGAATTGTGCTAACACAGGTGAAGTGGCACACACGTGTGTGGCAGCATTATGATGGATGCAGTCCATATTGCACCATTGAGAAAGCAATTACTTGTTGAAATATGAAACACGTTGGGACATCAGTGTATATACAGGAAACCAACAATTTTTTTTCAGAGTTATCTGTATTTTTTACCTTTGCTTTAGCTTTGTTTCCTATTTCAAAAATACCCAGCGATAAAAAAAAAAGTTTCCGATATATCAACCCCTTTCAACTGTTCCCTTCATGGAAACGTGACGCCATCTGCGATATGTGTATTGCAGTGAGAACATAGGACTGTGACTAAAGATGATTTGATATAACATATATGCCAACCTCCGGCTTTTTTTAAATCAAAGAAACATACTTCGAACCAAAATTTTGTACGAAGAGTTAAATTAGGTAGAATTCAAAAAGGCTATCATAGTTAATGAAATTGTTAACACATTACGTTAAACATATTTAGTGGTTCAAAGTATGTTTTATTATTTAAAAAAAGCCGGAAGTTGGCAAGTATGACAACTAAGTATTTCAACAGTAAGTATGAGAATTAAGTAAGTATTAGTTGTTAAGTATATCATACACTGAACAACTGTTGTTAAGTATATGATATACTTAAAATGGTGAAGCTTCAATTTTTAACCGATTCAGCAAACGTCGGTTAGTGCTGGGGTAAACTTTCGCTGGTAAATTTGAATATTTTTTTTTCTCTTAAAGCGTTTAAACGCTTTAATCATTCAGAATGTTTTTCAAAATTAAGGAAAACTTTCTATTCGTTTTTACATATGAACGTATTGAAAATGAAAACATGAAAATATTTCGATTCGAACCAGAAATTTTTTCCATAAAATAAGTAAAATAAAAATCACACAGAAATAAGTTAAATAGTTTTAAATAAAATTTTTGATGTGAAATATTTATATTAAACTTGAGTAAAATTCTGCGTATCTTAAGGGGTTAAAGAGCTATGTGAGTTTTAGATTTTAAATTCGAGCATATTTTATAATTCATCTTTAACTTTTAGCAACGATGTATATATGTGAATATTTTTGAATAAAAAATACTCATATATAAGTTTCAAAAATCATATTTTTATTAATATTTTGTAGAAAATGCATCTAGTGGATTTGATTTCACTTCAAATAGGACGGTTCGTTAAGTGTTCCGCAGCGGGATTGCTAGTTTGGTCCTTTTCTTAATTCAGAAATTTTGAATTCTTACTAGAAATTCCAAATAAAAATTTCTGTTTTATTTAATGATAGCTATTTTCTAATTCTAATAAGTAAATATTTTTCCTTCGGAATTTCCGGTATTATTTCGGGTTTTTATTTTTTATTTATTTATTTAATTTAAAAAAATGCCAAACTTCCAAACCCTGTTCCGCGCTGCTTAAGGTTTGATTAGTTTAATCTCAAATCAATAAAACGAAAATCTTAATTAAAATATCTGTAATTGTCTAGTCCTTGACCGACAATTTGTTAAAATTTTGCATATTTAACAAATCACAGATTAGCAAACTTCATATTTGAGTTTGCCTGAATTTGTTTCGTTTATAAAACAAAATGAACGAATTAAAAATTTTATGAAAAGGATCGATACATGACAAGAAAAATGCATTAGTTTTCATTTTTTAAAAAGTTTAATTCGAGAAATTCACGTTTAATTTTCTTAATCTAGTGCTCTTTGTTCGAGATTGTACAGTCGTGGAAAAAGAAGTAAACACCCCCTACTAACCCCTTAACAAATTATCGTAGAAGAAAGTTACCGGTACCGAACGATTGGAAATAATGTCTACTTTTAAATGATATATATATAAAATTTGCTTAGGGGGTCATCTACATATTAAAACGAATCCAAACTTCATTTTTTTCAATAGCAATACCCAATTTTAACAGGATATTTCAAACTTCGGTTCAAACTATGCCTAGACACCAAATTTCAAGTCATTTGAATGATAAGTTTTTGAATTATAACCATTCAAAATTTAGTGCTTGTAATGTTAAATTGCATTTTCATATTTTTATTAATATCTCCTGAAATTATACTCCTAATGTGCTAATTTTTTATGTAGCAATAATACTAAAATACCTAAACATAAATACGTTGAATTTGCATTTTATGATTATTAAAATTATAAAATTTTATGATATGAATTATGAATTATGTAATTAATATTCGAAAAAATTATGAATTGCAACCTACCATTTTTCTGATGTGTTTAGATATATTAAGTCCTGCTTTATGGAAATTCAAAATTTCACATTTTTCTTCCAAATAGTTTTCAAATTATGCTTAAAAAACGGGAAAATGATGGTTTAAGGGGTCGTCTATGATAGAAGTGACTAGATATTTTGAAATTTCTTATGCTATCCTCTAATCTAGCATTCAATGAGTGCTTTAATGGCGCTTAAGATGCCTTGATCAAGAACTCTCTCGGTCAACAATGGAGTACTGAACTTCAATTTGCATACAGCCCCTAAAATACGCTCGTTTTAAAATAATTAATTTATCAGAAACTTATCGTACGAATTGTGTAAAAATTTGTTTTTAGGCTATTTCAAGGGTGTAGAGTTCATTTATGCTGTCAGAATTCTGTACTGTTATTGAAAAAAATAAAGTTATGGTTCGTTTTAATATGTAGATGACCCCCCTAATCAAATTTTATATACTTCATTTAAAAGTAGACTTTATTACCAATCGTGTGGTACCAGTAACTTTCTTCTACGATAATGTTTTGCAGAGTTAGTATGGGGTGTTTACTTTTTTTTTTTTCCACGACTGTACATCAAGAATCGCTACATCTTCTAAATGTGCTCAACGATTTCAGGAGCAAAGTACATCTGTTGCTAAAATGTTATAATGACTGACTGACACCGGGATTTATGAACAAATTTATAATAAAGTAAGTAAAAGCTTTTCTTCGCATACACTATGTAAAGCAAAATTTATTTCCTAAATACTGGTGCCAATGTGGCATTTTAGATAAAAATTAAGTGGTATATATAATATACCGGTGCCCTTCAAGGGAAAATACTGTTTGGAATACTGTTTGGTTATTCCCACTAGTTATTTTTTAGCCAAAACATTGTCTGATTTATCAGGACATTTTCTCCGATTACTATAGCAGTGGTGGAAAATTGGCGCAGAGGAGGAGCCTATTGACACCACTAAATTTTAGTAGAATTTTTCGTCTTATCTAATGACAGTTTTTATTAAGATGAAGAATTCCATAAAATATTAGTGGTGCCAATAGGCTCCTCCTCTGCGCCAATTTTCCACCACTGCTATAGTCAAAAATGTCTGCTTTAAAGAACCGGTGATAGAGGATTAAACCCCTCAGTGTTGCGCCCACTAATTGTAGGCTGCTTTTTTAAAATTCAGATTGTTTGATTGCCACCACTTTTCTGAAGTTGAAATATTCACCTTATTTAATGGCAAATAAAATGATACAAGAATAAAGCCAATTACTCTACTAAAAGAAACTGGTGCGAATAAAACAAACTGAATGAAAAAGCAGCCTAAACTGCATTTGAAAGTCACGGGCGCGAGAATCAACGGTTTAAATTTTAAAGACAGTTTTGAAAAAACATTCTAAAAATATCAGACATTTAAAAAATGAAATAAAATGTGCATCCTAAAAACTCCTATAATCCTTTAATCTGTTTACTATTAACCGTACGCATGCGTATCACTTTTCATAGCCAAAAGTAACTATTTTTATATTGCTTTTCCTACTAATTCCAATCAAGTATTGTTACGGTATATATGTACTAGAAATTTATAAAGAAGTATAGCGTATAGAAAAAATCGTAAAAGAACCGCCGTCTGGGGCAATCCTATTCCAACTTAAGTAAAAAATTGTTGTTCTAAGCGTTCAAGAATCAGACACAGACCAAAAGAAGACAACGCTTGCGCTCTTTAACACTCTCACTGCGCAACTCGAGATATTCTCGGGCATGCATTTTCCATCTAATTAATACTATTTGGTTATTCTGACCAGTTATTTTTTAGCGAAAACATTGTCTGATTTAATCAGGACTTTTCCCCGATTACTATAGTCAAAAATTTCTGCTTTAAAGAATCAGTGACATACCTGCCAACCTTTACGCTTTTTAGCTACGACTAAAATTCAGAAGAGATTTTCGCCTTCTTTAATCGTGATATTTCGACCATTAAATAAGGCAATATTTACAAGAAAATTTTAGTGGTAGTAAGAAAGCGTAAAGTTTGGCAGCTATGCAGTGATAGAAGATTAAAAATTCTGTAAAAGATGCGCCTCGCAAAGAATTGCTTACGCAGCGAGAGGGTTAACCTTGCTTCACAGCCTAATGAAAGCGAGTAATTTCCCCGATTGTAAACCGGACGATAAACTTTCAGGATTATTTACTCAAACCCCCTTCAGTAGCACGCTTAAAACAGTTATATGTGACTATACTTTATCGATGCACAATGATCAGTAGATGGGCACTTTTTTTATAGCGGTTACTTGAAGCTACAACTTGTTTTTTAAATTATTAATCGCATTATTTTATGTTAGATTAAATAAGATAAATAGTACTTTATAAAAAGAGTGTTAGCAATCTGAATAAAAAATCCCGCCCAACTGACAACACTGACTAAATTCATATTAAACTCTAGGTTCTATCTACTATATCCCCTTATGAGAAAAATAATGATAATAAAGCAATCTCATATTGATACACTGTAAGAAAACGGAAATACTACTGGCAATCTAGACACCAGTACTATTTCCGGTTTTTTACGGGAATTTTTACCCATAAATTACAGAAAATTTTCCGTTTTTAATCAGAAAAACGGAAAATTTTCTGTAATTTATGTGTAAAAATTCCCGTAAAAAAACGGAAATAGTACTGGCATCTAGATTTACAGTAGTATTTCCGTTTTTTTTTTTTTTTTTTTTTTTTTTTTTTTTTTTTTTTTTTTTTTACAGTGTACCTCCCTACATGTAGTCTGTATTACGGTTAGCGACATCAGTTAGTTTTACATTTACGCGTCCATTATACTTTTATAGGGACTTGCTAACCTTCATGCAAGATTAATTTGGTAATAAATTTAATGTTTACAAAATCTTTTACATTTCGCTTTTAATAATTCGCAATAAAATCGTTGCTTTTTTTTTTTATATCTCATGCTATGTTTTCATATGGGAGATAATATTCTAATAGTAAAATCTTAAAACTGCTGCAATGTTTTGTTGACACTATGTTTTTTTAACCCTTTAATTCTCGCTCCCGTGATATTCACGGGCTGTGACTTTTATTCAGATTATTCAGAATTGTTAGATTACCACCAGTTTTATAGAATAGTGTAACTGGCTTTATTATGATATCATTTTACCTGTCATTAAATAAGGTGAACATTTCTTTTTCAAAAAAGTGGTGCAAATAAGCAATTTGAATTTTTAAACCGTAATTTAATGCGACCGTTAAGGGGTTAAACCTCATTAAATGTTCATCTACTTATAGCGAAAAACAAATCCTCTAACATTTCATTTTAGAAAGAAATATATACTGAAGTTATAAATTCCTATTTAGCTAAAGAAACGTATTTTAATAGAAAAATTTGAAACAAGAAGGAACAAAATATGTTATGCTGTGTAGAACTAATGAAGCATTACGAATTTTATAAACTAACAAAATTATTTCTTTATAAAAATTTCTTCCCATAATGTTATTTCTAAATAAAAATATTATCCCTGTTCTATAACAAAAATACTTAAAGTTTACGATTTATAAATATATAAACAGCGAATCACAAATAAAAAATTCACTCCGAAACATGAAACTTTCAAAAGAAAATATATTCCTAGAATTTCTATTGACAACAGAATAAAGAAATTTTCCATTATTTTCCCATATTTGTTTCTTTTAAATGAAACTCACGGGAAAATTTCCGATGAAAATAGTAGTCCTTTGATAAGCTACTTGACTTTTTCTTGAAAAGAATTTCTATTTAGTAACAAAGTTTTACAAATGCTAGCATGCATTCAGTACTAAGTACACATTTATATTTCAAAAACATTTGTTATTTGATTACATTTCAGTCATTTTCAATAAAAATTTTTAAACATTAGCAAACTAAGTTATGAATAAATTTAATTTATTTAAATTTGTAGCAAAATAGGAAAGTTTTCTGATATTTATCTGATTGTCAGTATACCCATCAGTGCTCATCATTTTCAAAGGATTACTAAATAAAAGAAAACTAGAAGATATTGTTGAGCTCAACTACAGTATAATTCCGGTAGTGAATGTAGTTTTAACCCTTTAATGCCCATGGTAGAATGCCTTCTAGAAATTCTGTCATTCAGAGAATCTGAATTCATACCAAAAAATCTAAATAGTAATTTTCGCTTTATTTAATGACGGAATGTCTGTTATACAAAGCAAAAATTACTGGGACAAAAATTACTAAAAAGGCTGGGAATCGAACCCAGATCCTTATCCCAGAATCCAAATCATATCCCAGAGGGTTCGATTCCCAGCCTGGGCATTTTTCGCTCAGTTGGAAATATTCAAATTCGTATGATAACTTTACCAATCAGTTTGATTGTGTTAAAATAATAGTTCATCTACGTATCCATCGTTTATATGGAGTTCCTTTACCTGTGGTTTATTCTGTTGAGCTGTCTACATGACAGACCAGATGTTCTACCAATAAGGTTTTCTGAGCGAAATATGCTGGCTGGTTGTCGGCCCAGTTAGCTTAAACGGAAAAGCATTGGCCTTGTAAGCCAAGGATCTGGGTTCGATTCCCAGCCTGGGCATTTTTCGCTCAGTTGGAAATATACAAATTCGTATGATAACTTTACCAATCAGTTTGATTGTGTTAAAATAATAGTTCATCTACATATCCATCGTTTATATGAAGTTCCTTTACCTGCTGTTTATTCTGTTGAGCTGTCTACATGACAGACCAGATGTTCTACCAATGAGGTTTTCTGAGCGAAATATGCTGGCTGGTTGTCGGCCCAGTTAGCTTAAACGGAAAAGCATTGGCCTTGTAAGCCAAGGATCTGGGTTCGATTCCCAGCCTGGGCATTTTTCGCTCAGTTGGAAATATTCAAATTCGTACAAAAATTACTATTTTAAATTTCTGGTGTGAATTCAGAATATCTGAATAAAAAAATACACTAAATTAGGGATCATTGATGGTATCATAAACGCTACCATGTGCATGAGGGAGTTATAAGAACTTTTATTATACCATAGCTGCCAAACTTCCCTTTTTTGAAAATCATATGAAAATACTTTGAACCAGAAATTATGTTAAATAGATTGTTAGAGACTCCTGTTTCGTAGTTATACCATTTCACTCATTACATAAAATTTCGGGTTGAAAAATATTTAAACATTTGCGAACTAAATTATGAATAAATTTAATTTATTTAAATTTGTAGGAAAATGGGAATGTTTTCTGATATTTATCTGATCGTCAGTATACCCACCAGTGCTCTCATTTTCAAAGGATTACTAAATAAAAGAAAACTAGAAGATATTGTTGAGCTGAACTACTGTATGATTCCGGTAGTGAATATAATTTTAACCCTCTAATACCCATAGTAGAATGCTTTCTAGAAAATCCGTCATTCAGAAAATCTTAATTCATACCAGAAAATCTAAATAATAATTTTTGCTTTATTAAATGACGGAATGTCTGCTATTAAACAAAGCAAAGATTACTATTTTAAATTTCTGGTACGAATTCGAAATATCTGAATAAAAAAATCCACTAAATTAGGATCGTTGATGGTACCATAAATGCTACCATTGATATCTGAGGGTTAATATCATGGAACAATTAATAAAAAATAACTAACATCTCCTTAAAATAGTGAAGCTTCAACTAACCGCTTTCGCAAGGGTTGGTTACTGCCGGATGAATCTTCCACCAGTAAATAATAGAAATTTTCTTTTTATTTAAACGTCTTATTAAACGCAAAATTTCAGTTATAAATAATGGTAGAAACAGAAATTCATTTTTACTGGTGTAAGTTTACTTTGGCGGTTGTTATGCCTTGCGTTTTCACCATGCTGTGACAACCTAGACAACCTCTTTTCAGAGTCAGTGAAAAATATTATAATACTGGGGCAAACTGAAACAAGTAAAAACAAATAGAAAATTTTACCATATTTGTAAGTATATATTTCCATGAATAAAGCGCTTAAATAAGACAAAATTTTCTATTCAAATTTACAGGTGGGAAGTTTGCCCCAGGCTGTTAATCTAAAACTGTTGATACGATAAAAAAAAAACAGCCGCCATCTTGTGACAACCTCCTCCGTTACTTCACTCGCAACTGGTAGTCAATACATTATATGTCTCCTCCTCTTTATTAATAACTCCATTGTTAATATAGGGAATCATAAGAACTTTTATTATACCATAGCTGCCAAACTTCCATTTTTGAAAATCATATGAAAATACTTTGAACCAGAAATTATGTAAAATAAAACGTTAGAGAATCCTGTTTCGAAGTTGAATCTGTTCGCCCATTACATAAAATTTCGAGTAGAAAGATGTTTATTTGACTTGAAAAATAACGGCAGGTTGGCAATTAAGTGAAGAGGAAACTGGGTATGCATGAACATGCGGGAATGTTTGACCAACTAACTTTGCTTTCTTTTTAACCCTCTAATGCCCATTTTAGAATGCGTTCCGAAAATTGCGTAATTGAGAGAATCGAAAGTCATACCAGAAAATCTTAATAGTAAATTTCTGTTTAAGTTTAATAGCGAAATGTCTGTTATTAAATAAAGCAAAAATTTCTGTTTTAAATTTCTGGTTTGAATACGGCATATGTGAATAAAAAATTCCATTAAATCGAGATCACTGTTGGTAGCATATATGCTACCATGTGCATTAGAGGGTTAACGCATCGAATGTGATGGGATATTATTTATAGTATTTAATTTTAATCTCTGACTGCCATTGTTGCACCGGAATATCGTAATGAAATTTTGTTCTTATAATATTCATGAAGAAAAGCTTTTATTATTATTTTTCTTTAAGTAAAGTTGCTCGTAATATCTGGTGTCACTGAAGGATTTCAACATTTTCATAAAACATGGAGGGTTTGTCGACAACCGCAGTCAATGTATTAAACCCCTCTTTTACTGACAAGTACAAGTGGAACAAGCCTCTTCTGCTAATTAATGCTTTTCAGCCATTTGTGGCAATCGTAAAAAGAATGAAGTGAAATTTAGTAATTTCACCACAGAAAGTAAGTTTTCCATTTGTCCCTTATAAGCTGCTATTATTGTTGTAAGTAATGTTAAAGGGCTATTTTGTGTACTTTATTTAACCCATTAAACCTTTGAGCTCTGGTGGGTGAATTGCTTAAAAATACCCAAATGTCACATTAGCACCAGTATTTTTGTAACAAAAAATTTGGTTTATTATGTATACACGAAAAAAAAAAGCATTAATTTATTTTCAAAATAATTTGGTCGAATATTCCGGTGCCATTGTGATATTTGGAGATTAAATTTATGTGGGAAGAAATTCACAAAGAGCTCGAACAGTTTTAACACGTTCACTGTCGCAAAAAATAAGAATTTTGGAATTTCTTATAGAAAGGCGTTTGCCACCACAAATTCTGAAAGGTAAATTTTTCTTTACTAATACAGCGAAATTTCTGCCAATAAATAATATTTTGTTTGTTTTATTTTAAAATAATGGTGAGAAAGTAATAAATTAAATCCACGGGTATTAAAGCTACGAGTATACTCGTAGCGTGGAAGTCAACATGTTGACCACAAAAACTATAAAGTAGGAATTTTGAAATTTTTTGTTGAAAGTCGTTTGCCACCACAAATTCGCGAATGTAATTCTCGCTTCATTAAAGTCACAAAGTTTCTACCAAGCAATAAAGCAATTATTTTAACCCTTAAATGTCGGGTGTTCCTTTTCAGCAACGTACCCAATTTTGGCTCTAAAATAGTATTAGAATAATATTAAAGCTATAATGCCTAGTGTTACCAATAAAATACATTCTGAAGATATCATTAAATCGATTTTCAACATATAGATGGCAACACTTGTGCTGTTTAAGAATAAAGATCAAATTTCAATTGTTGCTACGTATTCTTTTTGTTTTGTTTGGAAGCTTGCGAAATACCTTATTTTGTTCTTCAGTAAGCAAGTAAAATTTATTTCTTATTATAGCTCCTAAAATTATCGTGTGCTTAATATTATAGAATTTTATCAAGGAAAATTATTTTTTCAATTAAAGACCAGTATTGCCAATTAGTAACAAAGTGTTTTTTAGCCGTAAATCACACTTAAAACAAAATATGATTTTTGAAAGTATTTTTCCCATGATTTATTTAAAAAATGAAAGCCGAAAAACATTATTACAAGGATTTTTAAAAAATCAGGCATTTAAGGGTTAATTCTAAAATAGTGCTAGCAATGTAATTAATTTTTGCACGAGGAATTATTTTTACCGTAGCGTCAACGCAACACCAGCTGGTAATGTGTTAATGATCTAAAAGACAATAATTAATTATAACCATAGTTACCAACCTATGGCTTTTTTTAAATTAGGAAAACATAATTTGGACCAGAAAATTTGTTTAATTAGAAGTGTCTAGAATTAAACGAGATTGTCGTTTGAAATTAACTTAATGCCTTTAATTAAATTAATTTCTGTTTGGATGTATAATTGTTTGATTTTTAAAAAAACCGGAGGTTTGCATGTATGGTTATAACTTGGTCTAACTACT
This sequence comes from Maratus speciosus, assembly GCA_963932465.1. Lineage (NCBI taxonomy): Eukaryota > Metazoa > Arthropoda > Arachnida > Araneae > Salticidae > Maratus > Maratus speciosus. The sequence continues at coordinate 163,327,663 of OZ010796.1, forward strand.
GCCACGTGTCTTTGTACACTTATTTTAAAACGAAAGTTGCGGAATGTATGACGCGAGTAAAATCTTTCACTTTTCATTTATTGTAATTGAACACATTTCAATGATTGTGTTTTAATTTATCAAAAGTAATAAGAAATATCTTATTTCAATACTTAATAGCATATTAGCATGTTCTGAATGAATATTTTTAAAATGAGGACTATAATGCAACATTTCAATTAAAAATGAATTAAAATAATAACTATTAACAAAATTTTATATGATATAGAATGAAGGACGGGGTGAATCATAAATTTTCAAACATTTCGGTGGGACGTGGCCATTTAAAGGTTGAGAAACACTGTTTTACAATCAGTTTTGTGAGTGGACCGATAAAGAGTGAATTTATAGTCACACTTATAGCTCTTCGAAGTTGTTGTAGAAAGTGTGAAGGTGAATCTTTGCCATATATGACTGGTTGAAATACAGTGGGCAATCCGTTCGATGCGCACAAATCTTTACTAATATATTAGGTCTACCGGAAAGTTCTGCTCCTAATGTTATTTCACGCCTACTTTTTTTAAATTCAGATTTCTTCATTGGCACCACTTTTTTTGAAATGGCAAAATTCCCCTTGTTTTCCCCCTTAATGTTAAATGAGAAAATAATGTTAGTTTTACCATTTCATAAAAGTGATGCCAATGAAGAAATCTGAATTAAAAAAAAGTAGGTGTGTAATAACATTATCGGACAGAACTTTCCGGTAGACCTAATATAAAATGGAAATACGTATCTGTGATTTTTGAGAAAACATCTGTTTAATTTTCGTTCAAATAATTAGACGACGCGACGCACATAATAGTAAAAAATAAGGAACAGATGTCATAAGCTCCCACGGCCGCCATCTTGGAATTTTTCTTGGCGCGAAAACCCCTTTTCCGTCAAGTAATAAATGTCGCCAAGCACCGGTTTATACGCATGTTTCGCTTAACGAAAATAATATGTAAATAATAAACAAAATTCGCTAAAGTGGCAATTAGTAATCTTGTATGAGCGCTTCGCGCACATTAACCGAAAAAAATCAGTGCATTCAGCTGTTCTTGCGTTATAGCATTCTCAAAATTCAGCAGTTCTCGCTTTCTAGCAATCTCAAAATGTAAAAAACTCTTAAAGCAGCAAAATATACATAAAAAACGAAACTCGCTAAAGTGGCAATCAGTAATCTTGTATGAGCGCTTCGCGCACATTAACCGAAAAAAACATCAGTGCATTCAGCAGTTCTTGCGGTGTAGCATTCTCAAAATTCAGCAGTTCTCGCTTTCTAGCAATCTCAAAATGTAAAAAACTCTTAAAGCAGCAAGATATACATAAAAAACGAAACTCGCTAAAGTGGCAATCAGTAATTTTGTATGAGCGCTTCGCGCAAATTAACCGAAAAAAACATCAGTGCATTCAGCAGTTCTTGCGGTGTAGCATTCTCAAAATTCAGCAGTTCTCGCTCTCTAGCAATCTCAAAATGCAAAAAACTCTTAAAGCCGCAAAATGTACATAAAAAACGAAACTCTCTAAAGTGGCAATCAGTAATCTTGTATGAGCGCTTCGCGCACATTAACCGAAAATAACATCAGTGCATTCAACAGTTTTTGCGGTGTACCATTCTCAAAATTCAGCAGTTCTCGCTTTCTAGCAATCTCAAAATGTAAAAAACTCTTAAAGCAGCAAAATATACATAAAATTATCAACATACCTTAACAGACATCTGCTTTCTTGAAAGCTCCAGCACGAAATCTCTCTCATAACATCACCATCATTTTCCAAAATAGGCTTATGAATACGCATTGATACACTATAAACAAACCTACTTTTCTTGTCAAAATTTCCTCATATTTCTTAATTACTTCAGCAAAAGCGTTTAAACGGATTACAGAAACCATAGTCAGTCAAATACATCCAATAAATTTAACATAAAAATAAAAAGACAGAACGATACAACACGATATCAAAATACATTTACAAAATCCACCACTTCTCAGGATTTGCCAGAACTCAACACGTCAGAACACACACATCACACGGGGTTCCACATATCGAGGTTGCCATATCCATAAACACCGCCAACACGCCAACACGCCAACAAAAAATCGCCAAACAATTCAAAACAACGGCTGAGGGAACATAAGGCATCCAAGCCAAAAAGAACATTTAAATTATTTTTATCTGTCTGTCAGTTTTTCCTTAATAGGCTCAGACATGTTAGCGTAACAAACACTAAATTATCACGGGCAGATAGCGAATGATTATAGTCACACCATATTTTTCGCATTCCTGTATCTAAAACAGATTTTAGGAAAACAGAGAAAACCAGGGAAAATCAATAAATCAACCAACATGTAAATACTAAGAAACTCGGGAAATAATTATTAATTTCACACCCATTGAAAGGTCTAATTAAGATTTATATATACAACTTGAAGTTTGTCTCATTCCGGTTACTAGAATAGTTTTTGAGAAAAGAGGCGAAAACATAGAGAATTAATCAATCAACCAGTCTTTCAATGCTCAAAAACTCGAAAACTTATTGATCAATTTTAAAGAATCTTACAGTGATTGAAGATCTAATAAGGATTTTAAACATAGAGAATTAATCAATCAACCAGTCTTTCAATGCTCAAAAACTCGAAAACTTATTGATCAATTTTAAAGAATCTTATAGTGATTGGAAGATCTAATAAGGATTTTAACCCCTTAACGCTCGAATTAAATTAAGGTTTAAAAATTCCAATTGCTTATTGGCACCACTTTTATGAAAAAGAAATATTCACTTCATTTAATGACGGGTAAAACGTTACTAAAATATAGTCAATTTCACTATTTTATAAAACTGGTGGGAATCAAACAATCTGAGTAAAAGACCCAGACCGTGAATATGACGGGGGCGAGAATTAAGGGGTTAAGCATAGAGAATTAATCAATCAACCAGTCTTTCAATGCTCAAAAACTCGAAAACTTATTGATCAATTTTAAAGAATCTTACAGTGATTAGGAGATCTAATAAGGATTTTTAAATGGCAATTCTGGCTACAATTCGCAGTTTCTCACATTCCGGAATCTAAAATATTTTTTGAGAAACTTGGGAAAAACTCAGATAATCAAATACCGTAATTTCCGGCGTATAATCCGCAGATCAAACAATTCTGTTTTGACCCAGAAATTTTATTTGGTAATTGATGCCAAATATTTACCGCGATCTGATAAGTTATATTTTATTTTTAAAAGTTTCTGGGTCGAAAAATGATTGTTTGAACTGCGGATTATACGCCGGAAATTACGGTAATTAAGCTTTAAAGCTCAAAAACTAAAAAAATAATTGATCAACTTTAAGGAATCTTACGAGTATAGGAAGATCTAACTAAGATTTATAATGATAATAATTATATTTTTAGTTATATAATTTAATTTAAAACCAGAATTTGTAAGTATTTTCCCCCAAAATCTCGAAGATCTTTAAAATACAAAGGCAACACCACGGGTAGCTGCGTAACCAGTCTATAATAAATATTTCGAGTTATTATAATTCTAAACAAATTTGAAACACATAGTAATATTTTTAAACATTAAGATTTAAAGTAATACGGAAATTTGAAAAAATACTAAATACAATCGTGTTTTTAAAAATTACTAACCCGAAGTACAGTAAAAGGAATGCATATAATAAATATAAATATTGTTAAAGACAAGTTTTATTCATTAAAATAATACTGTTAAAGAAACATTAAAAAAAACTTTCACAAGCAGTTAATTAATTTTATTCAAAGTCACTTAACTATTCACTTAAACATTCACTAATGTTTAAAATAATGGCAGGAAACATTTATATAATTAACAACCTATATATCGTTGTTTTGAAATTGGTAGTTGAAGAAAACTGCCATTGTTTGTGAGTTTATCTATTAATTACAATATTTTTCACTTTCATTATACTTTTATTATCCTGGGACATAACGCTTTATATTTGTTTAAAATAACCCAAAAACGTACATTTTTAATAAATGATAATGCATTTTTTAGTTTCTTCGTTTTTCATTATCTTTTAGAAAAACAATTTGGAGTACATATAATGTATGTTGCTAACACATAATGAGATTTCATCGCATCTAAATTTTAATTAAATCTGTTGTATTATGAACAAATATAAAATTATCACTAAAGAAAACACTTTCTGTTTTTGTCATTTGTATAGTTTAAATTTTTTTTTACAAAGCTGATGTGTAGAAGATATAATGCTATTTTAAAACATACGTGTACATATAACATTCTCATGTTATATTAGTTATAAATTTATGTATATACATATTTTGTGGCTACAATGATTATATTTGTAACAGCTTTTACAAATATTAAAGGTGTTCATATACCAAATTGCGTACACTCCTTACAATTGCCAAGGAATATGGCACCAATTTTCTATATAAGGATTTTTCTATTTAACCCCTTAATTCTCGCTCTCGTCATATTCTCGGGCTGTGTCTTTTACTCAAATTGTTTGACTCCCACCAGTTTTACAAAATAGTGAAATTGAGTATATTTTGGAATCGTTTTTACTGTCATTAAAAAGAGGAATATTTCTTTTTCATAAAAGTGGTGCCAATAACCAATTTGAATTATTCAACCGTAATTTAATTCGAGCGTTAAGGGGTTAATAATTACATAGCTTAACTTATAATCTTTTATTTAATAGAATAATTTGTAATATTGTTCTGCGATTAAATAATGCAAAAATTTATATTCAAAAATTGTTGTACGTATTCTAACTCACGAAAACAAAATTAATTACGAAGACGAAATATTGAAGAAGAATATATGTAGAGTGTCTTTATATGTCAGAGTGAAAACGCTTTCTTCATCATGGAACTATGAATAAAGAGGAACTGACATAACCTCAAAATATGAAGTTTCCACTGTAACAGGTTCTAGAGGTTCTATCTACCACAAAAGCAAACTTCCACCAGTAAATATAAAAGAAATTTGCTCCTTATTAATTCAAGCAATATATCTGTCATAATTAAATCAAGAATATCTATTTCTTTTTAATGGTGGAAGCTTTCTACTGCGGTAGACGTATCATGTGATGCTGCCATATTCTGACAACCTAAACAATTCATCTGTCACTGCAAGCAAATAAGATTACCACCGGGGCAATCATCCACCAGCAAATTTTTATAGGAATTTTCATACTTATTTTAAGGCCATATTCATGTCGGATTTCTGTCATAAATCTGCAAACATTTTTATTCGTTTTTACTGGTGGAATTTTGTCCCGCCATCAATAAGGCCCTGATTCAATGGAAACGAACAACAGTTGCTATCTTGTGACAACCGCCTCAGTTGCTTCACTCGCAATCGGTAGATGCTACATTATCTGTCTCCTCCTGTTTATTCATAACTCTAATTTCTTCGCGGGATAACTTCAGTTCAAATGCCAGTTAAGAAAACTGTTTGAATGGTTACCATTCATGATCCTATGCATCCATTTTGTCAGACTATTAAGAAGGAAGAAAATTTTCAATATAAACTTTTATGATATAATTGATGACGAAATAGTGAAAAAAAAGAGTTTGCAACCTGGGTTACAAAGACGCGCTACAGATATTCTTCTTGAATATTTCGTCTTCGTAATTAATTCTGTTTGCGTGAATTAGAATACTTATAAAGTATTAGAATACGTATATAGTGCGTAAAGCAGCCGACTATTAAATAACAGAAAAATCATAAATCAGAAGAAAGAATATTTACTGAGCTCGTTGAGCGTATAATTTCTACTTAAGTATCATATTAAAAATATATTTCTGTGTATGTGTTTGTATATGAAAATCAATATACATCTGTAATGTGTCCAAAATGGAAGCCCCATGTCTATTAACCCTTTATCGGGCAAGTCAATTCTGTGGCTGAAATGTTGAAAAGATTTACTGCCACCAGAATTCACAAACAGATTTATTTGAAAATAAAATGTGGCCTTTTTTTTTTTTTCCCCTTTTATCAGCCGCATTATAAAAACAAAATATTTTATTAAAAATTCCGGCACTAATCCACCAGTTTTCAATAAAACATTAAGTGGGAATCATATTAACATTGCCCGATAAATGATTAGAAGTCCATTTAAAAAATTTAGATGCAAAAAAATATACAATTCTGTGTTGATTTTAAAATGTATTAAATGTATGCCGAAAAGATCCAAAGAAGCCACTGTTATATTGCTTATACAAGTCTCAAAACAAATATCGCATTGATGCAGAAATTAACACATTACACACTGGTGTTACGTTGAAGGAACAGTCAAAATAAATGCCATGTAAAAAGAACTCCCAAGATACCACTATTTAAAATTTAAAAAAAAAAAATGCTTACTCAATGAAAGAAACTTTGTGATTAAGTAAAGCAGAGTTTATGTTTGGAATTTGTAGAGGGAAACGATAATCATAAAAAAAATGGTTGAAGACACTATCTTATATTTTTTGTAGTTTATGGATTAAACTTTTTTGGTCAACAAATTTTCGATGCTTAGAATATGTACTACTGCCTTCCTAAGTGCCTCATATAGATATTTTGTCACATTTCATCAAATCAAGACTTTACCATACATTTATTGTCATGTGTGATTATCCAATATGTACAATTTAATGTTCTGTTGCAGATTTGTACACTATCATTAAAATTCTCAGATGCTATAACAAGAGCAGAAAACTACCGCCGGTGTTCGTAGCTAAATCGTGGGTGTCATTCTGTGGCTTGAAGGATACAGATATGTTTTAATTGTAATTTTCCACGTTTTTGATCGCATGTAAAAAATAAATGCGAGGATTTCCATTAACCCTTTCTAGGACAGAAGAATTTTGTATGTAAAATGATGAAATAATTGACTGACACCAGAATATTCAAACGAATTTTTCAGAAAATAAAAGCCCTCTACTTTGCATTTTCATTACAAAAGAAAAAATTTATTAAAATATTCTTGGCACCATTTATCAGTTTTGGAATTAAAATTAGGTGGCTAGACCCTCTAGCCACCGCCCTTGAAAGGGTTAAAAATTAGAGGTATCCCGTGAAACACAGTTGCGCACACATTTCTAATTACAGACATCCTTTTCAGCAAGGAAATCATGCCGATATCAATTAAATGCCTATATAAAAGTACATTTATTTAGAGATTTTTTTAAGGTTGGCTATATTACTGAAAATTATGAAGCATTTATACATGTAATATCCATACTACTACTTAATTATTTCTAAATTTCTACTTATATATGTCTACATTTTAAATAACTCTTTTAACATTTTCCATTATAAGTTTTTTTTCTTCTTAACTATAATAAAAAATTTTTGATGAAACTTATTTGTATCATCTGTCATTCACTCCAGTCATTAATTTTTCAAACACTTCTTCTTTTGAAAATTTTAACATTTTCCCCGAGCAAAAAATCAGAAAGTTTGTTTTCTGTCAAGTTCAGCTGGCATAGTCAAGAGCAGTCACTTTTGACAGGTGTATTTGTAAAATTTCGATCATAGAAGATATTTTATTTCTAAGAAATAATTATGAATTTTGTAAATAAAATATAGATTTTAAACGAGAAGCTTGTTTATGACCTTTGAAATTTAATGATCACTGAGACATGTTCATGCTTTGCTTGTATAATTTGTGTACTTCCGTGACATCACATTGCATTCTATAAGGGAAGAACATTTTAGATTTGTTATGCTGAAAAATGCGCAAAAGAGAAACAGCGGGCTAACAAGGGAACCCCTTTAGGTGTTGCTCGCACCTAGTATTGAAACTTGATGCATTTTAAAGCTCTATATTAGGAAGTTTGGGAATCGATAAAAATTTTTTGTTAAAATTATATTATTTGATTTTACAGCAGATTAACTTTCTGAAAATTTAATTTTCTAGACCACTTTTCGGGCTTTTAAAGTAAGTTTTTTTTTTTTTTTAAATAGTTTAAAATATAAATTAGTCAATAATAACTATAAAATGTTGAAAAAAGTTTTAAAATTCCTTCAAGAACCTACGAATTTGATTTACAAAATATACAATATAATATTTACATATTTGGCAGGGAAAGATTGGCGTCTTTTTCGTCCCGTACAGTTTTCCGGCAACCCTAGCTCAGTATTTTCGCTACGTACCGTGTTGTAATGGTTTGGATATAAACCTATTACAGGTATAAAGCTAGTGAAAATTTTGAAGTGCCATATCTGGCGACTTAACTCTCTTTTGGTGTAAAATTAACAAATAAAAATCCAATAATAAAAAATTATAAATACAAAAAAATATATAAAATATGATTTTAACAAAGAACTTTTATCGGTTCTCTAACTTTTATGCATAGGGCTACAGAATGCACCAGGTCTCGATTCTAGGTGCGAGCAACACCTAAAGTGGTTCCCTTGTAAGTTGAATATAGAAATGGTTATTTTGCTACAACTAAAGTGTTTCATCAAAAGAGAATTTCATCCATATGATGGACATAAATTTGTTGTCAAGAATGGTTGGTTTATTATTATTATCCAGTCAAACATAAGAGTACAAATGATTTTAAGATTGCAAAGCAAGAAAGCTTATTAGGATGAGCGAACCGAGTCCTTTACTTGGCTACATAAATTACATTTTGTCGTACACTTTACAAAAAATGTATTCAGTATTTTAAATTGAAATTAAACATAAAAATAAATTATGATCTGTAGATTTGCACAATATTATTTCTTTTACAGAATAACCTTAAAAAATTTATTTTTTTATTTAATTTATTTTACATGTTTTTCCATTACGGACGCATTTTTGCAAATAAAAAATGAAACACACATATTTTCAGAAGAAAAAATAAATCATGGAGTTAGTCATTATAGATAGAATCAAAATTAATTAAATATTTTCATGATTTCTTTTATGAAATTTTTGAAATATCTTTTTTATGAAAATTATAGCATATTTTTAATGAATTAAAATTTGCGAAAATTAAATTATTTACATTGAATTATAAAAGTATTTTTCAGCATTCAGAATTCCAATATACAATTTATTCTTATTATGTGAAATCATTTACGCAGACGATACTTACACATTTTAAAAGAATTATATTATGATTTTTTTTAAGTGGCAACAAAAGAATTGTAAACAAATAAAATTAATTGTTAAATTCTTTATATCATAAATAAAAATTTCCGAGAAAATTCTTAGTTATTTGGCTGAATTTACATTTCTAAAATTAAAATGCGCCGCAACATAAAATAACGTTTTTGCTTAATAAAGGTGCTAAAATAATATAAAAAATACTGTTACTTTCAAATAGTTATCTTATTAAATAATGCTTCGCGAATCCAAACAAAGCATGGGTTTTGCTAGTTTGCAAGTGCTTGATGTAGCCGCTCTTTGGTCATGTTGGACATATGTATTATATGCATTATGACACACATTTATCACTAAACCGAGACTTGAGCAATGAGGAAAGAATTATATATCCGTTACAATAATATTAATCTGCTATTCAAGTGATACCTCACTATATTTTTTGAAGTTATTCAGTTAGGAATTGCTCAACAATTTTTTTCAATCCTCTATTTATTAGGTCATCCGGAAAGTTCTGCGCTTTCTTTATGATAAATTTCAATAAAGAAGTACAAAAACATAATAAAATTTTATTGAATCACATAAGCGCAATTTTGTTCTATGACTTTTTGCCATCGTTCTGGCAGCTGGAAAATTCCCTTTTTAAAAATGTCATTAGATTTAGTCGTAAAGATTATTATCAAAGTGCTGTTTAACAGATTCTAAAGAAATGAACTCCTGGTCGTTCAGAGAATTTTGAAATCACCTGAAAAGGTAAAAATCTGAGGGGGCCAGGTCTAGTGAATGTGATAAGTGACACAAACCATCCCACCCATACTCAAAAAGGCTTTGCCTGACATTCATCGCAATGTAGGGCCGAGCATTGTCATGTTGGAACACAGTACCTTGGCGATTGGTCTGTTCTGGTCGTTCAGGTCGCTTTTCTTGGATTTTTGCTTTCAAAACTGCCATTTCGGAACAGCATTTTTCCGAATTTATTGTCTGATTTGTTGGCAACAATTTGTAATAAATAACTCCTTTGTATTCCCACCATACACAAAGCATTACTTTTTCGGGATGCAGCTCTCCTCTCGATGCTACTTGGGCTGGTTTATTTGACTTACCCCATGATATTTTCAATGCAAAATTATTGAATAATATCTATTTCTCATCTCCAGTAATGAGCCATTTTAAAAAAGAAGCTTCTTCATTTTGTTTCAGCAAGGACTCACATGCAGAAACTCGAACAAGCATATTTTGCGGTGTTAAAGCATGGGCTACCCACACATCAAAGTGACTTAGATACCCAATTTTCTTCAAATGATCATGCCTGTACTTTTTGTAATATTTAATCTATGTGATAGCTCCTGAACTGTGTAACGTGGATTTTCAGCGATATCTTCTTTTAAGGGGACAAGGGACCATTAAAATCAATTTTTATTTTTTTTTATTTTTTATTTTTTTATTTTTTTGCAAATTTCACTTTAAATATCATTCAAGGATATATTATATGCATTATGACACACATTTATCACAAAAAAAATTTAAAAAAAAATTTTTTTGAGGAAAAAAAAGGAATTATTCAGAATAATTTAGAATGTTTCAAATGGTACCATGCGAACTCAATATCAATGAAATGCCCCAATATTTTTTACATAAGTTTGGTTTATATATCTAAACAAAAGAGCATGGAATTTTATATATTCGAATATAAAAGGAAGAAAAAAAATATTTTCTAAATTTTTTGAAATTTTGAGCCTCAAAGTATCAGGACATAGAAGAATGGATGTTTTATGTTTTACATGTCAGAACGTGCAGATATGTTGATATCTTTTTTTTACTATAACTTAAGAATCTAGGAACAGTTTGAAAATATAAAATGTGTTACTTTTTGAAAATTTGGGGTAGGACCTTTTTCACCAACAAAATCTTAATCAATAACTAATTTTGAACTTTCTTGTAATCTATATTTTCTACGTATCTTCAAAAGATAAATAATAACGCATGTATTAATCATTTTCGATGAACACCCTGTATATATATATATATATGTATGTATACTGAAAGACAGCATATAGGTAAGCAAGCAATCAAGCAAGCACCCACCCGGAACTATTAATAAAAGGAACTGACATGTCCTTAAAATAGTGAAGCTTCAACTGTAACGGCTATCGCAGAGGTTGTTTACCGCCGGCGGAAATTTCCACCAGTATATTTATATAGAAATTTTCTCCTTATTTAAACACCTTATTATTGCAAAATTTCATTCATAAATAATGGTAGAAACAGTTTTTATTTTTCTGGGAAGCAGTTTACTTTGACGGCAGCCAGACCCTGCTTTTCTGCCATATTGTGACAACCAGGGACACAACCTGACAGTTTTACGAGACAAATTGACACCATTAAAAACAAACAGAATTTTTTAGCACATTTGTGAGAAAAAATTTGCGTGAATGAGACGCTTAAGTAAAACGAAATTTTCTATTCAATTTTACTGCTGGGAAGTTTGACCCTGCGGTAATAAGAAACTGAAGATCCGATTTTAAAACAGCAGCCGCCATCTTGTGACAACCTCCTCAGTTACTTCACTCGCAGCTGGTAGTCAGTACACTAAATGCCTTTTTCTCTTTATTCATAACTCCATTGGTATCAATATATGACGTCATTTCCAGTTGCACATTTACAAGAAAGTGCATATTTTGATCCCCTCTATCACATTTTAAAATATTTCGAGACACTTTCCGATCACTCTGTATTATGGAGTTATGAATAAAGAGACGTATCGTGCAGAGTCTACGAGTTACGACTGAAGTAACTGAGGAGGCTGTTGTCACAAGATGGTGGCTGATTTTTTACATCGAATCAACAGTTTAAGATGACCGCCAAAGCAAACTTCCACCTGTAAATTTTGAATAGAGAAATTAGCTTTATTTTAACCGCTTATTTACGCAAAATTTTTCTCACAAATTTGGTAAAAATTTCTATTCGTTTTTACTGGTGGATGTTATTATAATCTCTTTCCCTGACACTGACACGATGTTTTTTAAGTTGTCACAGTATGGCGGAAACGGAGAGCCTGACTACCGCCGTAGTAAACTTCCACCAGTAAAAATAAATATGTGATTTTAACATAATGTATGACTGAAATTCGGCATTAATAAGACTTTTACATAAGGAGAAAATTTCTGTTTAAATTTAGCGGTGGAAGTTTGCCCTAGCGATAATCAACTCTTGCGAAAGCGGTTACAGTTTGAAGCTCCACTGATTTAAAGATATGTCAGTTCCTCTTTATTCGTAGTTCCATGCTCTGTATATAAGTTGTAAACATTAAATCAATTTTTGTACTCAATATTTAAAGAAAAACTTACTAAAGCGTTTAAATCCTTTTAAATACAAAAAAAAAATCCAAAAAATTTAAAACCAATTAATAATGCTTTAAAATATTGTGCTCAAAAATCATTAATTTCGCAAAAAAAATTCACTATTCCGTAAGAGTCATGTAAAGTATAAAAAAATTGGGACCACGCAACTTCTCCAAACTATTTTTATTTGCATTCTATTCTGACGTATCTTTATTATTGTACTGGTAATATTTTTAAATAAAAAATCTTTGCAATAACTTTGTTCTCGCTTTCGTTTAATACATTCACACTGAAAATATTGCAAGTCTCTTCTAAACTAAGATTGAAACTTCTAGAAGCTCAAAGCGAAGATTAACTTGTGCTGGATATATTGTTCATTTCTGTGTTATACACCGCTCACTGCAAGAAATTTCTTTAAAGACAGTGATATAGAAGGAATGCTTCGTAAGCTAAATATTAACCAAAATTATGTAAGGTGAAGTTATTTTATCAAATCGATCGCAGCTTAAAGGAGAATATTATTAATTCATGACATTGGTTTCATAGAATGATTTTTTTTTTCAAGAATACTCATTCATTTAGCTTAAGCATTCATTTTTAGCTTTATCAAGTTTCGCACTACCGCCCCCTGAATACTAGGCCTGAGCGCTGGCACAAAAATGGCGGCTGCCAAAGACGGATTTTTTTAAGTATGTACGGTCCCTTAAATTTAGACACCAGTATTTTATAAAAGATTTCTCTGACTTGTTTAATTTCAGAAAAAATAAAGCGGAAAAAAATTTAAAAATTATTGTTACCAAAATTCAAGGGACTGCTAAAAAAAATCCGCCTTCGGCAACCGCCATTTTTGTGTTATCGCTCAGGCCTAGTATTCAGGGGGCGGTGGTTTGCACTAGAACCGTGTCTAGAAGTAGATAGTGTGGAAATCAACAGGCGAAACCGTATCCAAAAAAAATATTATTCACCAGAAGGCGCTATGATCGAGTTTATTGCTACGAATGCATAGAAATCCCATGTGTTTTTATATATGTTTGATGCAATTTAAACTACGGGAAACTTAAATTTGGAACATAAAGTTTGCAAAAAACAGAATTAAAAAGATTTATGTTGTAATACTCGATACATGAGTAATGAGCGAAAATTATTTTAAATTCATTACAGTCATTCAGGGATATATTTTAAATTCATTTCGCAATATATATTTCTAGACGCTGTAACTTGCGCATAGTGTTTACACTTTCAAGCAATGATTTCAATGGCAGCGCCCGCCGCATGAAAAAATTTAATATTTTGGATGCGTTCTAAAGCAATACGCTATTTCCGCACTACACTATATGGCCAAAGGTCCCCTAGTTTATATAACTTATCTTCCAAAGCCTCAATACATATTTTTTCTCCATTAAGATTACTAAAAACCCCCCGCTGCCCGATCATTAATTTTTTATCTTAGTCATTTACGGTGATCTAGGTCACTGATTTTCACTTTAAACTCTTCTATTCCCCCTTTCCTTCAAAAAGCATGGTTGGGTCCTGGTGATGCCTGGGCCATAATTGAAAAAGTGAATTAATTATACTAAGTGAAAAAGCTGTGCAAACAGTATAATCAGGACCGAAAAAGCCACAATAGAAGACATAAGCTGATAGAGAAAATCAGAAGTATTTTTATCTACTGATATTATAAAAATAAATATTCACAATGAAACAGGGCGATCCGCGAAATGAAAAAGAGTTGCAGTCGCAAAGGAATGATTCCTCTGTCATAACAGAGTCAGATGAAGACGGGGTGAAGTCTAACGACAACGAAACACAGCTACCACAGCGAGCAAACAAAAATTACCAGCCGGGAGATGAACTGCTGCCATTTGACGCCAAAACAGCATCACGAATGACGATACTGGTTTTAATAGATCAGATGGTTAGACATCAAAAGAAACGCGACAAAGGAAGTAATGAAAATGCACAAAAATACCGAAAGTTTTTGGAAGAGAAAGCGGTGGAAATAGAGAAAGAAAGCGTAAGACAACACGACAAGGCTGAGAAGGAAGAACACCAAGAACGAGACACGTTGTCGAAAATTGCAGACCAGGTACTAGAACTCATGCACCAACTACAAACGCAGTTAGCGTCAAACAAAGAAGTAAAGATAAAGAATACCATGTCATCAGTAATCAAAAACTTTAAGCAGCTCAAACAACAGACAGAAGAAAAAGATCACTTAATAACGAAACTCAGCGAAAGAATTAAATTCCAAGAAGAGTTAATCAAACAGACAAAACAAGATAAAATCGAAAGAGAAGATCAATTGATCAATGATATGAACAAAAACATACAACAGAAACATGAACAAATGGAAAAAAGACTCGTCGAACATGTTACCACTCTTCAGGCAGAAAACCGAAAGGTCTCAATTAATCATAGAGAGGGAGAAACAGCAATAGAAAATGACCGACCAACATATGCAGAAATGACAAATTTTCCACCGCTCCCACAAGAAATACCGACACTAATATTAACACCAAAAGACAAGGAAACAAAAATGCCAATAATAAAGAAAGTTCTCAATTCTATGAATATGGCTGAATTACCACCAGTAGACTGCCAAACAACTAAACAAAATAAAATAATAATAACATGTAAAAACAAATTTGACCTAGAACAGGTGAAAGATAAAATCTGCACTACAGAAGATATGGCGGAAAAACTGGATATTAAAGAACCAAACCCGAAAACAGCCCGGGTGATAGTTTTGGAGCCCCAGAAGCCCCAGTAGTCACACAGAAAAACGTCGAAAGAGAAGCAGACAGTTCACTGAGCAACTTAGAAGAGCAACAAGAACTATATGAAAAAGTCCTTCCGGCCAGTGCCGGGAGGAAGAGGTAGCTTTCATATTCCTTATTTTAAAAAAGCCAACTTATATTATTGAAACACACGAAGCTCAATTTAGTGGAAACCGAATATAGGAGATCCAATACTAATTTTTATCAATACTAAATCATTATGATTGAGAATTTCGCGAAATTAGTCAGCTTTATCCAAACTACTTTTATTTAAAGTAACTTATATTTGGCTGCCAAATCAAAGTGCATGCCATTTTAAGACATCATGGTGGATGAGGCTAACCAGTGAACTTGGTCGAGACCTTAGTAATTGCTGTGCACATGCTCACTCACATCGGAATCGGTTGATATATACAAGTGCTGTCGCAGGCAAAAAATCAGATTTTTCAAAATGTTACCCACGTTAGAAATTGAAACTGCTGTATCTGAGCCATTTTTTAAGATAAAGTCAAACAAAAAATGCTCCTGAATCCTTATATCAAGGTCAAATACTTAACCCTAGAACTACCGAAAATTTTACTCAAGTTTTATAAAAACATTTTACACCAGAATTTTTACTTGAAACTATTTAATTTGTTTATTTAACTTATTATTGTCTGATTTATAAATTTAGTTTGTTTTGAAGAAATTTCTGGTTTGAATAAATATTTTGAATGTACATGTCGGGTCCATTGGACCCTTCTGGTAGACAGAGGGTTAAAGAAACCTTTTTCAATTTCTAATTTTTTTGCACCTCACTTTAAATATAATATTTTTAATTTAATGGCCGCCATTTTGAAACAAGATGGCTGATGAAGCTGGCCAGTGAACTTGGTCGAGATATTGATGTATACTATCCACATGCCTGCTTCCATCGAAATAGGCGAAAACGTGTGTTATCGCGTGACAAATACAAGATCGTTTCAAAGTGTTAGCCATGCTAGAAATTCAAAGTGCTATAATTCAACCATTTTTTAAGATATAAGCAAAAGAACAAATTTTCACAAACAAAAACTGCTCCAGAATCTTTGTATCAAGGACAAACACATAAAAAAAATCTTTTTCATTTTCCAATTTTTTAATACCACATTTTAAATTTTAAATTAAATTTTTTTAAAATGGCAACCCTTTTGAAACAAGAGGGCGAATGAAGCTGGCCAACGAACTCGGTCGAGACATTGGTATGTACTATGTACACACTAAGGTACATCCAAATCGGTTCATAAATATGTCTGTTATCACGTGACAAAAATCAGGTCGTTTTAAAATGTCAGCCACAATAGAAATTCAAAATGCTATAACTCAGCCATTTGTTTAGATATAGACGAAACAAAACCTGTTCCGGAATCTTTGTATTAAGGTCAAACATATAGAAAAAAAAATCTTTTTCATTTTCCAATTTTTTGGTATCTCATTTTAAATTTTAATTTTTTTAATTTTTTTTAAATGGCTGCCATTTTGAAAAGAGATGGCGGATGAAGCTGGTCAACGAACTTGGTCGAGATATTTGTATGTACTATGTACACACCAAAGTACATCCATATCGGTTCATAAATATGTCTGTTATCACGTGACAAAATTGAGGACGTTTCAAAATGTCACCCATGCTAGAAATTAAAAATGCTATAACTCAGCCATTTTTTAAGATATAGACGAAACAAAAACTGCTCCCGAATCTTTTTATCAAGGTTAAACACATAAGAAAAAAATCTTTTTTCAATTTTTAATTTTTTGGTACCACATTTCAAATTTAAATTTTTCTTAAAAATTTAAATGTCCGCCATTTTTAAACAAGATATCGGATGAAGCTGGCCAACGAACTCGGTCGAGACATTGGTATGTACTATGTATAAACGAAGTTACATCCAAATCGGTTCATAAATACGCCTTTTATCGCGTGACAAAATTCAGGACGTTTCAAAATGTCAGCCACGCTAGAAATTCAAAATGCTATAACTCAGCCATTTTTTAAGATATAGACGAAACAAAAACTGCTCCGGAGTCTTTGTATAAAGGTCAAATACATAAGAAAAAAATATTTTTCCATTTTCAATTTTTTGGTACCACATTTCAAATTTTAAATTTTTTTAAAAATTTTAAATGGCCGCCATTTTGAAACAAAATGGCGGATAAAGCTGGCCAACGAACTCGGTCGAGACATTGGTATGTACTATGTACACACCGAATTACATCCATATCGGTTCATAAATACGAGAGTTACAGTGTGACATAGGTCAGATATATATATATATATATATATATATATGGATATATATATATATATATATATATGGATATATATATATATATATATATATGGATATATATATATATATATATATATATATATATATATATATATATATATCAATTTTGAACGGAGGGTGGTTTCGAGGTCTGGGGGTCAGGATCGATGAAAATATACCAAATTTTTTTTGAATTCGCTTTCCTCCGAACGGCTGCAATAGGTAGCTTTTTGTAATGAAAGCTACCTAATATTTTTTTTTTTAAATGTTCCCTTTTGAATCAAAATGGCTAATGAAGGTTGCCTACGAACTCGGTCGAGACATTGGTATGCACTACATACACACCAAGTTACATCCAAATCTGTTCATAAATACGCCTGTTATCGCGTGACAAAAAGCAGGTCGTTTCAAAATGTCAGCCACAATAGAAATTAAAAATGCTGTAACTCAGCCATTTTTCTAGATATAGATGAAACAAAAACTGTTCCGGAATCTTTATATTAAGGTCAAACACATAATTAAAAAATCTTTTTCAATTTTTTGATACCTCATTTTAAATATTAAATTATTTTTAAATGGCCGCCATTTTGAAACAAGATGGCAGATGAAGCTGGCCAACGAACTCGGTCGAGACATTGGTATGTTCTTTGTACACACCAAGGTACATCCATATCGGTTCAAGAATAGGCCTGTTATCGAGTGACAAAAATCAGGACGTTTCAAAATGTCAGCCACGCTAGAAATTCAAAGTGCTATAATTCAAACATTTTATAAGATATAGACGAAACAAAAACTGCTCCGAAATCTTTGTATCAAGGTCAAACACATAAGAAAATAATATTTTTCAATCTTCAATTTTTTGGTATCACATTTCAAATTTTAAATTTTTTTAAAAAATGTAAATGGCCGCCATTTTGAAACAAGATGGCGGATGAAGCTGACCAACAAACTGTCGAGACATTAGTATGTATTATGTACACACCGAGTTTCATATAAATCGGTTCATAAATACGCCTGTTATCGCGTGACAAATATCAGGTCGTTTCAAAATGACAGCCACAATAGAAATTCAAAATGCTATAACTCAGCCCTTTTTTAAGATATACACAAAACAAAAACTGCTCCGGAATCTTTGTATCAAGGCCAAACACATAAGAAAATAATATTTTTCAATTTTCAATTTTTTGGTATCACATTTAAAATTTTAAATTTTTTTAAAAAATGTAAATGGCCGCCATTTTGAAACAAGATGGCGGATGAAGCTGACCAACAAACTCGGTCGAGACATTAGTATGTATTATGTACACACCGAGTTTCATATAAATCGGTTCATAAATACGCCTGTTATCGCGTGACAAATATCAGGTCGTTTCAAAATGACAGCCACAATAGAAATTCAAAATGCTATAACTCAGCCCTTTTTTAAGATATACACAAAACAAAAACTGCTCCGGAATCTTTGTATCAAGGTCAAACACATAAGAAAATAATATTTTTCAATTTTCAATTTTTTGGTGTCACATTTCAAATTTTATTTTTTTTTTAAATTTAAATGGCCGCCATTTTGAAACAAGATGTCGGATGAAGCTGGCCAACTAACTCGGTCGAGACATTGGTATGTACTATCTACACACCGAGTTTCATCTAAATCGATTCATAAATTCGCCTGATATTGCGTGATAAATATCAGGTCGTTTCAAAATGTCAGCCACAATAGAAATTCAAAATGCTATAACTCAGCCCTTTTTTAAGATATACACAAAACAAAAACTGCTCCGGAATCTTTGTATCAAGGTCAAACACATAAGAAAATAATATTTTTCAATTTTCAATTTTTTGGTATCACATTTCAAATTTTAAATTTAAAAAAAAAATGTAAATGGCCGCCATTTTGAAACAAGATGGCGGATGAAGCTGACCAACAAACTCGGTCGAGACATTAGTATGTATTATGTACACACCGAGTTTCATATAAATCGGTTCATAAATACGCCTGTTATCGCGTGACAAATATCAGGTCGTTTCAAAATGACAGCCACAATAGAAATTGAAAGTGCTATAACTCAGCCATTTTTTAAGATATAGACAAAACAAAAACTGCTCCGCAATTTTTGTATCAAGGTCAAATACATAAGAAAAAAATATTTTACAATGTTTAATTTTTTGGTACCACATTTCAAATTTTAAATTTTTAAAAAAATTTTAAATGGCCGCAAAATGGTCGCCATTTTGAAACAAGATGGCCGATGAAGCTGGCCAACGAACTCGGTCGAGACATTGGTACCTACTATGTACACACCGAGTTTCATCCAAATCGGATCATAAATACGAGAGTTACAGTATGACAAAGATATATATATATATATATATATATATATATATATGGATATATATATATATATATATATATATATATCAACTTTTGAATGGAGGGTGGTTTCGGGGTCTGGGGGTCATGATCGATGAAAATATACCAAAATTTTTTGAAATCGCTTTCCTCCGAACGGCTGCAATAGGTAGCTTTTTGTAATGAAAGCTACCTAAAACAAGTACTCTATCCGGCTTTGGAAAGAGCTCTGAGGAGGAAGGTGCAATATAAGCTGATAAGAGTATTGAAAGGAAGAGAGGGCGAGGAAACCTCGCACTTGGTGTTGCAGCTACTGGAGAGAGATGCACTGCAACTAATGGCAGGAATATTGTGCATAAGATTTAACCGGTGCACGGTAAGACGGTATGTCTTCATTCAAAGGTGTTATCACTGTCAGGAAATAGGGCATACAGCAAGAGTGTGCCAGAATGCAGAGGCCTGTGCTAAATGTGGCAAAGGCCACAACATCAAGGATTGTGCCTCAGAAAAAGAAGAGTGTTTTAACTGCAAAAAAGTGCTCGACTACTACAATGGGGACCATAGGAAAGCTGGACTATATGAAAAACATCCATCTTACGATCCATCCTGCAGCGTGTATCAGCGAAAGAAACAAGCAGCGCTAGCGTCATTGTCTTATAGAGGTAAAAATTCAAATTAATTCAACAAAATTTACAGAACAACAGATCACAAACCGCTGCTTTTATGAAATTCCTCTCAGACTCGGACTATTCCCTGGTTTGTCTTCAAGATGCATACCTTTATGAAAATAGACCTCTATCACTTCCTCGAACAACACCATGCTATAGTTCAAGCTCTAAAAAAGCCCATATTTTAATCTTAGACCAAAACTTAAAACATAATCTCTCTTCTAAACACTATAACTCAGTTTTTATAAATTTAGACCTTAAGCCATTAACCTTAAGCATTGGCAGCCTGTATAGCCCCCCGAGTGCTGACTTTGATGAGGATATTGAGAACTGGCTGGGGTCTAAAAATCAGAGCCCATTGCAGTTGGTTCTCGGTGATTTCAACACTCACAGTCAGCTTTGGGGCTATAGGAGTGAAGACGCCAGGGGAAAAGTTCTTATCGATAGAGTCATAGCGTATCAACGAGTTAATCTAAACTCTTCATCCAGTCCACCAACGTATGAGTCGGGGAAGAACCTGGGGAGGCCGGATCTGTCCATCTGCATGCAGGCTATGTTTCCACACATAAAACACTGGGAAGTAATTCCTTCCCTTTTTGGAGACCACTACCCAATAGAAACAGAGCTAAATTTCACAATACCCAAACTACCAAGAAGAAGATTCAAAACAAAGGGAATCCCTTTGACACAATTTTCCGAACAACTAACTCGAAAATGCTCACAGATTAACTTTAATGACATAGAAACTATAGACCAGTTTAACGAAGAATACGAAACTTTTAAACAAGAAATATTATTACAAGCCAATAAATCCTTTAAAAAGAAAGCCCCCTTCAAGAAATTTAAAATTTCCTGGTGGTCTCCACAATTGAGGGCCCAAAGAAATAAAGTAGCAGCTCTTTTATAAAGAGCAAAAAATTCAAACTACGAGTCAAATATAAACCAGCAATACAAAAGGGAAAGGGCAATTTATCAAAAACAGATTTTATCGGAGAAGGAAAAAGCTTGGACAAACCTGTGTCGCAGAGAGACGGATCCTTTTGGTTTAACGAAAAAGTTGGCCTTCCAGCGATTCCAGGACTCACATATCAGTTACCAATTTGATTCTTTGTCACCCACTTCCAGGTCATCAACCCTTTTAAAACTAACGAGAGACATTTTTGGCGATGAAACTCCAAAGGAACTACCACAGCGACTAAACTCGCACGACCAGGCAAAATTCACGAAAAGAGAGTTGCGAAATGTTATTTTCTCATTCAATATTAACAAGGCGCCAGGACCTGATCAAATTGATCACAGGATGGTCAGGTGCATCTTTTCAAAAATTCCTAATATTCTGTTGGATATGTACAACAGTCTTTTAAAGTTAAACTATTTTCCTGATGACTGGAAATTGGGAGAGCTCGTGTATTTTAGAAAGGAGGGAAAACCCTTGAATGAGAGCTCTTCATATCGCCCCATCACTCTATTACCAATATTCGGAAAAATCTTAGAGAAATTAATTCTAAGACGAATACATCACGCATTAGACAAAACGAATTTCCTATCGGGCAAGCAACACGGCTACACGCAAAATAAATCTACGGAAACGGCTTTGGAGCAAGTGATTTCATTAGTAGAACAACACAAACAAAATAAACAATACACATCACTGGTGTCACTGGATTTCAGAGGAGCATTTGACAACCTCCCTTGGGACCAGGTGATCCTAGCATTGCAAAGACTAGGTATTTCTAAACAACTCATTAATCTTGTCGTTTCCTTCCTTTCGGGTAGGCGAGCTCAGGTGGACTGGATGGCACCATTTTTGTTGTAATTCTTTAGTAAGGGTTGCCCGCAGGGATCGTGTCTGGGTCCTTTTCTTTGGTTGGTTCTGTTGGAGACGCTGTTGGGGACCTTTGATGTACAGGACTGTGAACTGGTGGCATACGCGGATGACGTGATATTACTGATCTGGGCACAGTCGAGACAGCAACTTGAACAAAAAGGTCAGAAAGCTTTAAAATTTATTCACAATTGGGCAGAAACCAACAAAATAGAAATTTCACATGGAAAATCCTCATCATTAACTTTTGGCAAACCCAAACACCTTAAGCGGGGCCCCACATTTAAACTTCAAGGTAAATCAATAAAATCAGAAACAACACTAAAATACCTGGGGGTAATATTAGATAAACAATTATCATTTCTCCCACATGTGGCACAAAAGAGAGTAGAAATCGGAAAAATAACTCAAAATCTTTATAAATTTTCACCAATCTCAGGTCGACTCCCTCCGGAATTTTTTAAGATTTGGTACTCGGCGATCTTACAAAGGAAACTAGCCTACGCGTGTGCTGTCTGGTTTCCGCGTATGGCGCAATATCACGGTCGTCGACATTTGCTCTCGGCACAAAGGAAAGCTTTGTTGCTGATAACGAGAGCATATCGTAATACGTCAACAAACGCCCTGCAGGTCCTCACAGGTCTCCCCCCACTGGATTTGCAGTTGGAGGCGGAGGCGGAGTATTCGGGTACGATTCGTCTCGGCAAGTCAACAGAAAAGGCTTTTGCTCCACTATACTATCCAAAATGCTCAAAATACAAAACATCACCACTAACAAGTGAAATACAAATTTGTGAAATAAACGACTTTGTAGGCAAAATTACAATATACACGGACGGTTCCAAAATGTCCGAAGGCACAGCCTCGGCATTTTGTGTGTACGAAAAAAACGAGCAAATCTATACTTGGAGAGCGAAACTGTCCCAGGATAACTCCGTCTTCCAGTCAGAACTCTTCGCGATCTCTTCAGCATTAGAGTGGATAGAGTCGGACAAACATTCTCAATACTTAATCATAACGGATAGCCTATCAAGTTTAAAAGCATTAAACAATTTTGACAATACAAACTATTTAATAATAAAAATTCTTCAACAATTACAAACAACAGTAAAAGACATATACTTCAATTGGACAAAAGGACATTCAGGTGTTGAGGGCAATGAGGCAGCTGACCAACTGGCAAAATCGGCGGTAACGGATGAAACACTAATATATACATTTTTACCATATCCAGCTTCTTCACTAAAATCACAGACAAAGCTGAATCTGTTAAAAAATTAGCAAAAACGCTGGACGGATTCAGACACAGGCCGATATACGAAGGAATTCTTGCCATTGGTTGACCACAAGTATTTCGTAAACAACAGATACTTACACATATTTTTAAGAAATCACGGCCCCTTTCAGGAACACTTATACAAAATTAACAAAAGAGGCTCCCCACTATGCATTTGTGGCTTGCCGTCAACATCGTTACACTATGTATTATACTGTACATTAACATCGCATTATCATCTCAAAAAACACACACGTATGAATTTAGCAAGTTGGTGGCGGGATGTAAAAGAGAAACCACAACTACTCAACAAGATCATACAATGCATGAGGTTTATAGAAACAAACGAGTACATCTTTTCAAATCCAGAGCCATTCTAGTCCGACTCCATCACTAGGGTGTAGAATGGAGGGAGAAACGGGTTATTAGCGGGTGCCAGAAACTTCTATCACTTTTGAATTTTTATCTTGTGCATCTCTCCAAACTCTTGTATGCGCAAATTGTAAATAGTAGGTGTGTTGTAATGTGTTTCTAATTGTGATGTTCAATATTGTGTGTTTAATGTACTGTGAAATCCCTGTAAATCCATGAAAAATGTAAATAATTATGCAATCACATTCAAATGATCCTCATGTAATCACTACATACAGTCATGTAAATAGTAGGTGTTTGATATTGTGTTGTAATGTGTTTCTAATTGTCATGTTAAATATTGTGTGTTAAATGTACTATGACGTATATATATCCAAGAAAATTTTAAACAATTATGCAATCACATTAGGTGAAATGATCCTCATGTAATCACTACATACAGTCATATATCTCGATGTGAAATCTTCGGTTCGCCCAGAAAAATTGGGTAACCAATTGTGATTGTAATTGTAAATCTCACAGTAACCGAAATAAATCTCAGCAGCTTGATCAGGGACCTGACGCTCCCTCTCAGACTCTGGTTGAGAGTCGGGAGGAGTGGATGTGGTCTACCCCTCGGGATTGCACTAACACTCTAAAGCGAAAGCTGAGTTCCCGAGGTGGTCATCGCTGCCATCGCTGACCGGTCACTTGCGATTTCAGACGTTTTGTTAAATATCTAGAACAATGTATGAGGAATTAACCTCAAACTGCAGGTGTGTAAACAGTATAGTATAGGTCATATATTTCCGAGAAGATTTTTTTCCTGAAACCCCATAGGGGACCGTCACTAAATTGAAAAGAACGAATATCTTTTGGAAAACCCTGTAAAAACTAATGTAGCAAAAGCGTTCAAACACGAGATTATTAATAAGTGGCTTATTATGATACAGTGTGTTCATTTTTATGAGGATAACATGTATACTCGTAGAGCAATTAAGGTTTTTATAAAAACAACCTCAAATTCCGCCAAGTTTTTTGCTTATAATTTGCGGAGTTCTTAATATAAAAAAAAAGGTACTTTCAGAAAATGTGACAAACAATATTGTACACAATACTTTGCAATCAGAATTGAAAAATAATAAAAATTGGATGAAAAATGAGCAGGTTTACTAAAAAATGTTTCACTGCGCATGCGCAAATGCAATCAAAATATAATGTGCATAATGTATTAGCTAAGTATATGGAGCAACTTTTGTGAAAGTCTCAAAATCATAGTTTGAAAATTCTGAAAATAATCGTCGATAGAATAAGCTAGAAATCCGTTGTTCTCAAAAACAAGCAAAAAGATCAGGGGTTGTATCCAAATATAGTAGTACGGTGCAATATTATGTACGCTATCTTAGCACTAATCAACAGATATTTGATACAACCCTGTTTCCATTTTCAAGCAATTTTTCACATTTTTCTATTAAACATTTTCTTTTCCATCACACCATTTTACTGAAACTTTACAGAATAAATTTACATTCTTTTATGTATATACCATTAACTTTTCATTATGCACAATGTATAATAAAAAGATTTCCAAAACCACTTAATTAAGGGAGCTTTGAGCATCTGATGAAACCTCTCTCACATTGACTGGGTCAAGCCTCCCTACATAGACCTTTTATAAAGAATACCACTTTGTTACTTTAAACCTAACTTACTGTACAGTCTTTATGCCTGGA
The DNA here is from genome assembly GCA_963932465.1 of Maratus speciosus. NCBI lineage: Eukaryota > Metazoa > Arthropoda > Arachnida > Araneae > Salticidae > Maratus > Maratus speciosus. The sequence goes on from OZ010796.1 coordinate 163,353,369, forward strand.
ATGAAAGCTCGATATTTCTACATTACTTACTTAAATTTCTATGATATAATTTATTTGAAAAAAGCTTACAAAATATTTCTAAAAAACACAACTTTTAGGTTGAAAACTCCTCGCAATTGATTTTTCCACACCTATTTCGATTACCTCTATGAAACGAAGACTGTTGTTTGAGCATTCCAGTAGCTTTGGTTGACACCTATTGATAAAACTCTGGAATTATTTTAAATATGAAAATTGATGGGTGGGTCAAGCCTCCCGTATGGTCAACCGTCCCTAGTCTCCCCTATATACTTCTAGACACTGTAGCACTAGTGTTGCCAGGTGTTCGGCGTAAGTCAGGGCTCCAAATTCTCTGGAGACCACTAATTTTTTACACATTATTTCGCGATACTTAGTCGCAGATAATTATGCCATTCGATAAGGCGAAGAAAATTATTTTAAAACACTGTTGTACCGAACATTTGATCCACGATTTAACCCTTTAGTGCGCCGCTTTGCATATATGCAAGCAACAGTGTTTTGAATTTAATCGATATTTTTATTCATATGTACCTAATTTACACCAGAAAATTAAAATATCAATACTTGCTTTAATTAATAACAGACATTCCGTGTTTAAATAAAGCGTAATTAACCATTGAGACTTTCTGGTGCAAAGTCAGATTTTCTGAACTATGTAATTTCTAGAACGTATTCTATCATGGTAACTAAAAGGTTAAAGGTAGGTTTCATAAAATAAATAATTATATAAAATAAAGTATTTGGAGACATACTTAATAAAATATTTATTAATTTGAAATATTTTAGCGAAAAACAGCCACAGGACAGTAGTTTTTACTTGTACGAGTGTTGCTATTTATATTTCTGGCCTTGGCAACAGGAAGTATTGCTAGGCGACCGCAGACGATTTGAATTGAAAGTTTGATATTTTAAACTGTAAATTCTTCAGAACGATTTGCCATTTTAGCTTGATTTGTGTCATTTACACTAAATCGAAAAATTCATCTGCTGTAAAAAAGGAATTGACTCGTGAACATTTTCGTGCGATTATTTTTCAGCACTTTCGACATGGATTGTCAAGACAAGAGTGCTCCCATGAACTTAATCATGGAAGACGGTAATATTCCGAGGGTCGCAGCTTTAAGCCTAAAATCGTATCGTATCGTATCGTAGAATTCGTAGATGGTGGAAATCATATATACAGCTAACTCGACATCAAAGAAATTGTACCCAAACTAAGTTAAACGTATGCAAATGGATAATATGACCAAAAAACTATTTACATAAATTTTACTTTTGATTTTTGGATAGCGTGGCACAAAAGACAAATCAATTTATACAAATGAATACAATTCAGTGCATTATATAGATTCAGTGAAAGTAATATATTCAACAGTGCATTTGAAAATGAAAAGTATTGTTTAGATGTGTAAATGTATTTAGCCAAAAGAAAATTTAAATTGAATTTTAAAACTAATCGTTTTAAGCAACATCAAGGCGTCACTTAAATTTTCATATCATATCTTTTAAAATTCATAATTCGAATTTATGAGATGTAAATGATAAAGCATCAATGAATAAATTTTGATATATATATGTATAGGTAAATTAATAGCATTGCGTCACTCAAAATTTGATATCATTATTTTTAAGTTCCAAATTTAAAATTCTTAGAGCTAAAGATAAAGTGCTGCGTCACAAACTTTTAACCCGTTAAGGGTTTTTGTATTGATACTTTATACAGCGATAAAGCACCATCATACAGCACTGTAAAAAACTGGTATAACGAATTCAATCGTGGTCGATGTTCGCTCCATGACGCATTCCGTGTAGGTCGTCCAAAATCAGTTGTTGTTACAGAAAATATCGCTTCTGTGCGTGAACTGATAAAGCAAGATCGTCATGTGACATACTGTGAGATTGAGGGATATTTGGACATTAGTATGATAAGCATCATTAGATATTACATGAACATTTAGGAGTAAGAAAAAAGTGTCCGCTTTGGACTCCGCATAATCTGACAAACCTCTCAAAAGGAGCCTCGTCTCGATTGGTACAAGTAAATGTTGAAAAAATGCGTTCAAGGTTCATCCAACGCTATGTAGAACATCTACACAGGTGACGAAACATGGATCTATGCATATGAGCCGGAAACAAAACAGTAATCGACTGTATGGGTCTTCCAAGTTGAGCCAAATCCAACAAAAGTTGTTCGAGGAAGAAGCACATCGAAGCAAATGGTTGCCTATTTCTTTAGAATTACCGGTCACGTGGAATCAGTGGCGTTAGAGCAACGCGGGACAGTCAATTCTGAATGGTACACTACCATTTGTGTTCCAGAAGTCTTCGGAGAAATTCGAAAATATCAGAAGAACAGGTGAATAATTCTTCATCATGACAATGCGAGCTCTCACACATCGGGCTCAAACAAAGGAATTTCTGAAAGGCCAAAACATCGAAGTGGTGGGTCATCCGCGTACAGTAATGATTTGGCTCCCAGTGACTTTTTAAATTACCACACATCACAAATAAATTACGTGGATAACGATTTTCGACACCAGAAGAAGCGGATGATGCATTCAAAACGCATGTTTTGGAGTTACCTCCGTCGGAGTGGAAACTGTGCTTCGAAAATTGGTTCAAACGCATGCAAAAATGTATTGATCTTCATGGAGCATACTTTGAAAAACAATAAATCTAATGTCGATCATAAATATTTGTTTGTTCATTACTAGGTCAGAAATATAAATAGCAACCCTCGTATTGCAGATGTGCAGCAGAAGAAGTTAAGAAATACATATATCTTTCTTGAAAATTCTCCTTTAGGAATTTCTGGTAATGAGGAAAATGGTACGTAAATTTTTTGGTGCAACCTTGTATATGAGCTATAGAATTTATATACAACGAGAAACATGAAAAAAATTTGTTAAATATAAATTTCTGATCCTATGCAACAAAAACCAGTTTTTCACACCGGTCCATACAGGTAAAAAGTACAAATATTTGAAAGCCGTGTATTAGGTAGTAAAGTACATAGACAAAAAAATTTACCACATTCTTGAATACCAACACAAAAGGCCTGAATCTGCATTTTCTTACAATTCTTGGGCTATTTCATGGCCGTGTGAATAATAATAGGCTCGAAGTATTATCAACCGCCGCGGCGAGCGTCCTCTTTTCGTCCGCAGCCCTTTATTCTTCCACTTATTCCGACTCTTTTGCGGAAGCAAGGTTCATGGGTCCCCAGTCACGTCCCGAGTGAAAGACACTCTAGCGAAAGCCAAGTTGAAAAAAAAATCAAAAATTGAAACCGGACAAATTTAAAAGGGAAATTACACAAATTAAAGACACCGAAAAGCGGGATAGGAGGGCTCGGGGCGATGAAGCTACCGAAAGACTCCTGCTACTTCGAGCCTGTTATTACTCTCGGTTGGGGGTGGGCGGGTGGGTCAACTGCTGTATTGATTGTTGATTGACGTCTTATATGAAAAATGCATCTCCGATTTTTTTCATTATTTTTCCTGTGTATTAAACCTTTCTGAGAATCATATATGTTTTTTTCAAAACAAAATAAAAAATCGCACATTTAAGTGTGGTTGTAGGATATAATATATCCTACCTAATTTTAATCATGTTTCGCACCAGAAACTTTTAATTAAATTTTACTTTTTCAACATTGATGGAAAAAGTTGAAAAATTGCTTTTCCTTAATTTGAACTAAATCCTTTTGTAAATTCCGGTGTGAGTTTGACATTACAGAAACGCAATTGCTTGTCCCTGAAAGAGTTAAGGGAGACACGTGGCAACACTAGTTCGCACACACTTTGGAATTACCAAAAGTCTGGCATCACTGTTAATGATGAGAAAGTTTCTGTTTATTTTTTTTAACAGAAAATTCGTAACCACCTTGTTTATTCACAGAATTTGCAATTTTTTTGCAGTTAAATAAGGTGAAAAAATGTTAAGGCGTAAAAATTTTGTGGATCCAAAATTTTCTGGTTCTTTTTTTGATTTTGTCTCAATTCAATCATGCGTACTAAACATCAAAATTTCTTATCCGTCCCTTTTTAATTTCTTCTGTCTTTACAAGAAGAAAGTATTGGGTTCATGAAAATTTTCGACTTCCGGTTCTTGACGGATTTACACGTTTTAGGAGTCAGCGATTCCAAAAAAACATTTTTTTACAAAATGTCTGTATGTGACACAAATTTTGTGGGCGCTCTATCTCAAGAACTAATGCACAGATTTTAATAAAAATTTATATTCAGGTAGTCCCTTATATAGTTGGTACTGATTAGTTTTTGGTGTAAATCGCCAGGCAAATGGTTGCTATGTTGCAAGGCGCTGCTATGCTGCATTTTGCAGGATTTCCGCAATAGCTCTATCTCAAGAACTACTGCAAGGATTTTTATAAAACTTTAGATTCAGTTACTCCTTGATATGAGTTGGGACTGTTTACTTTTTGGTGTAAATTGCCGAACAGGTGGCGCTGCTATGCTGCATTTTTCAGGATTACACTATTTTCGCAGTAGCTCTATCTTAAGAACTAATACAAACATTTTCATAAAACTTCGGATTTAGTTAGTCCTTGATATGAAATTATGCTAATTGCGTGTTGGTGTAAATTGCCCAATAGGTTGCGCTGCTGTGCTGCTTTTAGAACGATTTCCTCAATCGCTCTATGTCAAGAACTAATGCACGAATGTTTCATCAAACTTCAGATTCAAGTATACCTTGATTAATATTTCTGCTGATTATGTGTTGGTGCAAATCGCTGAACAGGTGGCGCTGCTATGCTGCATTTGTCAAGATTTTCGCAATAGCTCTATCTCAAGAACTAATGTACGAATTTTCCCCAAATTTCATATTCAGTTAGACGTTGGCATAAGTTGATGATGATTAGGTTCTGGTGTAAATCACCCTATAAGTGGCGCTGCTATGCTCCTTTTTGCTGGATTTACACGATTTCAGCGATAACCATATCTCAAGAACTAATGCACGGAATTTCATCTTTTCAGAATCCTTATGATTAATATAGATTGCCATTTAATTTTGGCAAAGTGATAACGAATTTTGAAGTATTGACATATATGAGATAGAAGAATGTTTTGGGATTGGTACATCCGACTAGTTAACCTTAGGAGTGAACACTGGGGCATTCCACACATAGGTAAATTTCACAAAACTCCCTTTTTGATGTTTTTAAGGAGGGCGTATTTATTTAAGTTGCCTTAGGAGAAAAGATCATGGAGGAAAATTTCAACCTTAAACGTACAAATCGAGCATTTAGCTATAAAATTATTATTAGATATTATGCATTATTAGAGACCTTTGAATTTACTTAGCTTTAGTGTGCACTTGATGTAAATCTCCGTCAATTTCTATTACTATAAATTTTGAATTTTGGATTTTATGTTCTTTAAGGAATTAAAAATTGTATTTAAAATTTTTTGATAGATAAAACCATAGAAACAAAAGTAACGTGATCACATGTAAGAAAGTACAGTTTTAAGAAATGGTATTCAAAAAACGGACTGAGCGGGACCCCGGCAAATGGTAGCAGAGGAATAATAATCAGAACTACTGAAAGATTTGTTGAGTGGTTCAGATTTAAAAATCGAACAAGAATTATACGGGTTGAATAGATGAATGGATAGATGATAGTAGATGGTGACGGGTACATTATAGGGAATACAAGGCTCCCACTCGGTCCATTTTTGGAACACCACTTTTTTCAAAGAAAAATCTTTCTTATAAATTTCGTAGAAACTTACTTGATAGAGCGTTTTTCTTACAATTATTGCGAAAGCTACGACGAATATTTTGGTTAAAAAATACTGGTTTTCAAAAAAAGGACCAGTGGGAGCACTCGGAATAAGAGTATAACTCAGATCGCTAGTCAACAGCCATTTTGCATCTGATTAGACATAAACGTTTTTCTATGTATTTTTGGATGTAGAATCTGGATATGCTATCAGAACTTTCATCACGTAAGGGTTTTGCAAAATTTTTGAATTTATTCTTTACATACAAGATAAAATAAGTGGTGAAATGTAAATTATATTTTACATTTTGTGGTTAAATAATCACGAAATGAATGACTATGCATAGCCGCCAACTTTCCATTGATCTTCCGTAGTATACGGATTAATTTAAACCAGGTTAATCACTTCTGAACCAGAAAATTTATTTCACGATTTTTTATTTATTTAATTCAATGTTTCTACGTGGAACATATTTAATTTAATTTCTTAAAAATGTTTCTGGTTTGAAACGTATTAAACCAGGGTCAAATTAACTCACGTATTATGGAAGATTAGTTTGAGGTTGGCACCTATGACTATGTAGGTTAAAACCTTCATTTCGCTGCATTCTGCTGTAAAAATAACTATCAAAACATTCAGCACTGTGATCAAGAAAGACATCATCATATTTTAACACTAGAACGCCCGGAAGGAGTCGATTCGACTCCGACCATGTGATTAAACGTCAACTGGAACCAGAAATTTTTTCATAAAATAAGTTAAATTTAAACCACGCAGAACTACGTTAAATAAATCAATTAAATAATTTAAAATAAAAATTCTGGTGTCAAACATTTTTATGAAACTTGAGCAAAATTTCCGGCCGTTCTAGTGTTAAAAAATAGCATAGTTAATGTTAGTTACATTAGTTATATCAGTTACATAGTTAAATATAGTTACATTATGGGATTTTGTGGAACAGTTTCGTGCTGGTATTAGTTCGCCGTTTGTGTTACGTAATCAAGAAAATATTTTTACTGATGAATATTATATTTGGTTTGTATTTCAAACGTTCAATTTTTGTCAAATATTTCTCTTTTGACTTTATATAATTGCCCTGTATCTAATAAATGTGACGTGGTTGAAAGAATATGGTTATTCCACAGAATTCAGAACTTTAAAATTAGTTAAATGCACCCATTTACGAGCCAGATACAGAAAAAAAGTTAAAATTTGTTGAAGCAAAAAGTCAAGGGATGCTGTTACAATGGAGTTATAAATAAAGAGTTGGAGACATATCGTGCAGAGTCTACCAGATACGACTGAAGTAACTGAGGAGGTTGTCACAAGATGGTGGCTGATTTTTTACATCGAATCAGCAGTTTCTGATGACTGCCAAAGCAAACTTCCACCAGTAAATTTTGAATAGAAAATTTAGCTTTATTTTAAGGGGTCTTGTACCTTTTAAACGCGTCGAAAGTTAACGAAAAACTTTAAAGTTTGAATTAGTTTATCTTCAAAATCTTTTTACGTATAAACATAAAATTTTGGATATTGATTAAACAGATAGTTTGTAGATAAACAGATAGTAACAGTGAACTTTGTAATATACTACCAACAGAAATTTATTAACCCTTTACAGAATTTGCGTATTGTTGAAATCAAAATTGCTCTTTTTTTTACCCCATAAGTCATTGCGCGCATGATATCTTGAGAAAGTATGTATGGATTGTCATGAAATTTGGTAAATATACTAAACAAATATGTGTGTTTAAAATGATCTACTTTTAAGTATTTACAATGGTAATATTTTTAGTTTTGACTATTTTTATGCATTAAAAATACAAAATTTTTATTTTTTTTATACGAAAATATTTTTTTATATAGTTAATAAAATAATTTTAGCCTAAGAGTAGATCATTTTAAACAAAAATACATGTTTCGTATCTTTACCGAATTCCATGGCAGTCCATACACACTTTCTAAAGATATCATGCGCGCAATGACTTATGGCAGTGGTGGAAAATTGGCGCAGAGGAGGAGCCTATTGACACCACTAATATTTTATGGTATTCTTCATCTTAATAAAAACTGTCATTAGATAAGACGAAAGATTCTACTAAAATTTAGTGGTGTCAATAGGCTCCCCCTCTGCGCCAATTTTCCACCACTGCTTATGGGGTAAAAAAAAAGAGCTATTTTGATTTCAACAATACACAAATTCTGTAAATTGTTAATAAATTTCTAATGGTAGCATATTACAAAACACAATCTGTTTAATCAATATCCAAAATTTCATCTTTATACATAAAAAGGCTTTGAAGATAGACTAATTCAAACTTTGAAGTTTTTCGTTAATTTTCGACGATTTTAAAAGGTACAAGACCCCTTAACCGCTTATTTACACAAAATTTCTCTCGCAAATATGGTAAAAATTTCAATTCGTTTTTATTGGTGGAATTTAGCCCGGTTATTATAATCTCTTTTACTGACGCGAGGTTGTTTAAGTTGTCACAGTATGGAGGAAACGCAGAGCCTGATTACCGCCGTAGTAATCTTCCAGCAGTAAAAATAAGTATCAGATTTTCGGATAACCTATGACTGAAATTCTGCATTAATAAGGCGTTTACATAAGGAGAAAATTTCTGTTTAAATTTAGCGGTGGAAGTTTTCCCTAGTGGTAATCAACCCCTGCGAAAGCGGTTACAGTTGAAGCTTCACTGATTTAAGGATTTATCAGTTCCTCTTTATTCGTAGTTCCATGGCTGTTACATTTTGGGTCGTTTGGAAAGTCGTACCCGTTTGGGAAAATTCTGCCCGGTAATTTTTGGACATTAGATTTCGGAATCAATGTCTAATAATTAAATGATAGAATTTTCCGGTACGAATTGATTTTCCCAAACGGACACGACTTTCCGAACGACCCAATATATTCTTTATACAAGCAAAAACGTACTTCCTTTTGCACTTCTTTTTTGTTATTTCGCACTTCTATTCTATTGCTTACGCACCAGATATGCACCTTTTGTCTTGTAGGTCGGTGTGAAAGTGCTTCAAAAGTCAGATTTTGCTTATTTAATAAAATATCTAACCTTATATTAGTTATATACTATTTATTTTACATTGTTAAAAACAAGACGATTGTGATGCTGATAGAATTGAGTTTAAAATTTCCGTTTTTCAATGGTTGTGAAGTTTATGTTACGCTTTAAATTTTTCTTGCACTTTTCACAGTGTTTATTGAAATAATTTACAATAAAAACTAAAAAGTTATAGGTACAATTAATATTATATATTTTTTTCATGCTACAGTTGGAACGTGGTAAAAAACTGCTTATATTTATAATTTGCAATTATTATTTATTAAATATAAGTATATAAATATTTTTTATCAAAATTTTTATATGAATTTAAAAAAACCACCTGAAAAGGAAAAAAATTATCTGACCGCCGAGCAAAATAGCAAAATTGCAATGTTGTTTTCTCTCAATTTTGTTTTAATGATAAAAAAAAAGATGTTTTTTCCAACATGATATAATTTATTTTATTAAATATATAAGTATATAATAGGTGCCTTGACAGTATTGATCATAACCTTATTTTTTAAAACTGGATTATATCTATATAATTATATTAATTTAAATAATGCTTCCATTGCAGTGAAACCTACAGTTTAGTGAACGGACATATCAGTTTGCGGCGGTGAGAAGGTTAAGTGGCGTTGATTTAAAATATTGGGTATACTGAACAAAAGAGTGCAGTCCGCGTTGATTGTGTACAGTCCTAGGTTAAAGGTTAATATTCTGAACACTTCATTTTAAACCGGATGGATATGTTTGCATTAAGCCTAATAAAAGTCATGAGGGGTCATTCCATGTCACGTGTGAGACAGCTTTTCTACATATTTCTGCTCTTTTAACAATACTATTATATCCTCAAATTAAAACAACTATGCTAATATGAAAATCTATAGTTTTTTTGCTATTTGTAATGTATAGTTTATGTTAAAACAACTTATAAGTGAATAGATATAGTGTAATTTCCGGAATCTAATCCGAGGATCAAACAGTTATGATTGTACGCATAAATATTATTGGATAAGATGTAACTTCTTAAATCGCAGTAATTATTTCACATCAATTATTAAATAAAAATTCTGGGTCCAAACATGATAGTTTGAGCCGCGGATCATAAGCCGAAAATTACGGAAGAATTTTATGTAACTTTTATATGAAGATTTTTATGGCGCAGGACATTTAGTCATTTTTTTATGGAATGGCCCTGAAAAGGTCAGATTACTTAGGTGTAGGATTTAAAATGCGGATATGTTTAATATCTATTATTTTTATTATTTATTTATTATTAAAACAGGTGGCTTACTAAGGTCTAGGGTTTAAAATGTGGAGATTTTTAAACCTATTAAAGGGTTATTCCATATCACGTGTGTAACAGCTTTTCTACACAATACTGCTGTTTTAACAATGCTATTGTATCTTCAAATTAAAACTACTATGCTAATATGAAAATACAGGATTTTGGCTAATTTCAATGTACAGTTCATGTTTTAACCCTCAAAGGCCTGGTGTTGGTTTTCGGCAACATACCCAATTTAGGCTCTAAAATACTATTAGAATAATATTGAAGCTATAATGCCTAATGTTGCCAATAAAATATATTCTGAAAATATTATTAAATCGATTTTCAACATGTAGATGGCAACACTTGTGCTGTTTTAAGAATAAAGAAAGATTTATTTTTTCAATTATTGCTACTTGCGAAATACCCTATTTTGTTCTGCAGTGAGCAAATGAAATTTATTTCTTATTATAGTTCCTAAAATTCTTGTGTGTTTAATATTATAGAATCTCATGAAGGAAAATTTTTTTTCGATTAAAGACCAGTATTGCCGATTAGTAACAAACTGTTTTTTACACGCAAACCATACTTAAAACAAAATATGATTTTTTAAAGTATTTTTACCATGATTTATTTAAAAAAATGAAAGCTGAAAAACATTATTACAATGATTTTTGAAAAATCAGACATTTAAGGGTTAACAACTTGTAAGTTAATAAATATAGGTATTTATGTAAGCGTCACGTGCGGGACATTTGTCCATTTTACATGGAATGACCCTGTGTCCCATAACGTGCAACGTATTGATATTATATTTTCTTTATAAATTACCGTGTCAGGGGGGAAAAACTGCAATAGTTGATAGTTATTCAACCTTTATTTACAGATAGATTATATTTATTCAATGTACTTTTTTCACGTACGTCAAAATTCATCGTCTTTCCCCCTTTACAGCTATCTTCAACCGTGTTTTTCAAATTACATTCATCTTTCTTCCACTTATCTATACCACATTCAATTGTGTTTTTCACGGGATTACATTCGTCTCCATTCAAGTTTGACAAATGATAGTGCTCATCTAGGTGTCACTGTTAATTCAAGCAGTACTAACCACGGACTATCATCATTGTTCCCCTTGACATTTTACTTTTTACCAGGCACCCATTTTCTTTAATGAATTGTCATACACTCCTGTTTTTCAACATAAATGAAAAAAAAAGAAAAGTAGAAACAAATAGCTTATTTCTGAAAGTCGTTCATATTTTGGAAATGAAATAAACAGTTTTGAAGCATTATTTTATTATTTTTTTGCGAAAACTAAACAAATTTTATTACTCCATATGTTCATATTATCCTGAATATAACTATTTTAATTAAAAATACATGTCATTAAGTACGCTGCATCATTGGGAACTTAAATGAAGCATAATTTCTTAACTCACATTTACTGAATGCAAATAAGAATTTCACCATTATCTTCGGATGAAAACATCCATAAAATAGATTGTGAATATGGTGAGTCAATATACGGAATAAATTGAAAATATATTACTTTCTACACAAAAAGATTGCTATCTGTGATCGAATTCAAATAGATTTATAGCATTTCTTTCTGAAAACTAGTTAAAATCGATATTTTAAAATTTGCTGTGCGGTATAGTTATAGTTTCTCGGGATAATAAAATCATGTAAATTTTTTAAAGTTGGAAAAACTCATAGATTAAGTAAATTATTTAAACTTTTATCTGTGAAGTCAATCTTTTCAGGTAGAATTAATTCTATAATCATCAAACGTAAAATGTATCAGAAGTGACACATTACTTTTGGGTCAAAAATACTAACATAAGTAATAATTGAAGCATTACAGAAAGTTTCAAGCCAGCAAGATTTTCTAAATAGCTATTATTTTACAATTCCGCTTCATTTAAGAAAAAATTAAAGCAGATTCTACATATCTTTTTATATTTTGCTAATGTATCAAATTAAAATAGAAAACAATATACATATGTACAGACGTGGAAAAAAAAACAGTAAACACCCCTAATAACCCCTCAACAAATTATGGTAGACGAACGTTACTGGTACCGAACGATTGGAAATAAAGTCTACTTTTAAATGATGTATATGTCGTAGGCTAATTGAGAAATCCGGCTCTTTGCAAACAGCCTAGGCTCTTTGCAAAGAGCCGGGCTAATTGGAGAATCCATCTCCCTTTTTCCAATTAGCCTGATATTTTTCAGGCTTATTGCAAAGAGCCTAGAAAGCGTTAGGCTAATTGAAAAATGACCACTTATTATCCGATCAGGGTAATATTTTTAGCTCACAGGCTATCAAAGCCAGAGAGCTTACGTTCCCGAAGATTCTGTATGTACGTGTGTACGTACGTACGTATGTACGTAACGCGATAACTCTTGATAGAAATATCCGATTTGCTTAAAAAAAATTTTCTTGGTTCATTCTGATAAGATGCTTCCTGATTAGATTTTGGGTTCATTGGTTAAGGATAAAGGGGGAAAAGGGGGGGGGGGGGGCAGTCACCCCTCTTAATTTATATAAATGGGTTTTTCATGCAGAAATATTCGATTTGCTCCAGATTTGGTATACCGGTTTATTGTGTTAAGGAGCTTCCCTGATAAGATTTGGAAGCTCATTATTTAAGTATAAAGGGGGGAAAGGGGGGCTACCCCCCTTAATTTAGATAAATCGGTTTTTCATGATGAATTATTCGATTTGCTCCATATTTGGTATACCGGTTTATTAAGTTAAGGAGCTGCCTTGATTAGATTTGGAGGTTCATTAGTTACATATAAAGGGAGGAAAGAGGGGCTATCCCCCCCGTAATTTAGATAAATGGGTTTTTCATGCAGAAATATGCGATTTGCAATAAATTTGGTATACCGGTTAATTATGTTAAGCAGCTTCCCTGATTACATTTGGAAGATCATTATTATGTATAAAGGGGGGAAAGGGGGGGGGGATTTGCCTCTCCCCTTAATTTAGATAAATGCGTTTTTCATGTAGAATTATTCGATTAGCTCAAATTTGGTATACTGGTTTATTATGTTAAGGAGATGGCTTGATTAGATTTGGAGGTTCATTAGTTAAGTATAAAGGAAGGAAAGGGGGGGCTAACCCCCCCCCCTTAATTTAGGTAAATGGGTTTTTAATGCAAAATTATTCGATTTGCTGCAAATTTGGTATACCGGTTTATTATGTTAAGGAGCTTCCCTGGTTATATTTGGAGATTCATTAGTTAAGTATAAAGGGAGGAAATTGGGGTTAGATCCCCCCCCCCCTTAATTTAGATAAATGGGTTTTTCATGCAGAGTTATTCGATATGCTTTAAATTTCGTATACCGGTTTATTATGTTTAGGAGCTTCCCTGATTAGATTTGGAGGTTCATTAGTTAAGTATAAAGGGAGGAAAGGAGGGCTAGACGCCCCCCCCCCTTAATTTAGATAAATGGGTTTTTCATGCAGAGTTATTCGATTTGCTCCAAATTTCGTATACCGGTTTATTATGTTAAGGAGCTGCCTTGATTAGATTTGGAGATTTATAGGTTAAGTATAAAGGACTAGGGCTAGTGTCCCCTTAATTTAGATAAATGGGTTTTTCATACAGAATTATTCGATTTGCTTCAAATTTGATATACCAGTTTATTACGATATGGCTTCCTTCATTTGATTTGGAGGTTCATTGGTTAAGTATAAAAGGGGGGAAAGGGGGTAATTGCCCCTCCCCTTAATTTAGATAAATGGGTTTTCATGCAGAATTATCTAATTTAGTTTAATTTTTTTTCAACCGGATCCGAACTTGAAGGTTCCATTTGAAGTCAACCCGAAAACCGACCACAACCAGGTTTCGGTTGAGTTCAATTAGAACTTTCAGGTTCGGATCGGGTTGCCGGTTAACGGAGATTATTTTGTCTGGCTTGCATCGGGTTATAGTTCTTTGGAATATTTTTGTCGGTTAAGATTTGGTTCGGGACTGGTTTCAGGTTGACTTCGAATGGAATATTTAGGTTCTGGTAGCGTTGCGTGTCCACGGAAACTAATTTGTCTTCTTCGGATCCGGTTGTGGATCTTTGGAATATTTTTGTCGGTTATCAGATTTGGTTCGGGATTTCGGGTTTTTTCAAATGGAACTCTCAGGTTCGGGTCGGGTTGCATGTAGACTGAAATTATTTTGTCTTGCTCGGATCGGGGTACGGTCTGTTGTAATTTATTTTTCGGGTTTGAGTAGGGTTATGCGTTAATAAACCTAATAAAAAGAAAATTGCCCAGTTAAACTGATGGCATTGTGTTCACAGTCTACTCACACTAATTGTATAATATACTCTTATTTCAAAGAATAACGCCCCTCGAAAAATAAATGAAGGGATTAGTCCCCGTTGCCCCCTTTCTATTTAACCAAAGAACCTCCAAATCTAATCAGGGAAGCTACTTAACATAATAAACTGGTATACCAAATTTGAAGCAAATCAGATAATTCTGCATGAAAAAACTATTTCACTAAATTAAGGGGGGGGGGGTATTAGCTCCCCCATTTCTCCCTTTATGCTGAACCAATGAACTTTCAAATCTAATCAGAAAAGCTCCTTATTAGAATGAACCTAGAAAAAAAATTAAACTAAATTAGATAATTCTGCATGAAAACCCATTTATCTAAATTAAGGACAGGGGCAATTGCCTCCCTTTCCCCCTTTTATACTTAACCAATGAACCTCCAAATCAAATGAAGGAAGCCATATCGTAATAAACTGGTATATGAAATTTGAAGCAAATCGAATAATTCTGTATGAAAAACCCATTTATCTAAATTATGGTGACACTAGCCCCTGTCCCTCCTTTATACTTAACCAATAAATCCCCAAATCTAATCAAGGCAGCTCCTTAACATAATAAACCGGTATACGAAATTTCGAGCAAATCGAATAACTCTGCATGAAAAACCCATTTATCTAAATTAAGGGGGGGGGTCTAGCCCCCCTTTCCCCCCTTTATACTTAACTAATGAACCTCCAAATCTAATCAAGGCAGCTCCTTAACATAATAAACCGGTATACGAAATTTGGAGCAAATCGAATAACTCTGCATGAAAAACCCATCTATCTAAATTAAGGGGGGGGGGCTAGCCCCCCTTTCCTCCCTTTATACTTAACTAATGAACATCCAAATCTAATCAGGGAAGCTCCTTAACATAATAAACCGGTATACGAAATTTGGAGCAAATCGAATAACTCTGCATGAAAAACCCATTTATCTAAATTAAGGCGGGGGGTCTGGCCCTTTTTCATCCCTTTATACTTAACTAATGAACCTCCAAATCTAATCAGGGAAGTTCCTTAACATAATAAACCGGTGTACCAAATTTGGAGCAAATCGAATAATTTTGCATTAAAAACCCATTTACCTAAATTAAGGGGGGCGGAGCTAGCCCCCCTTTCCTCCCTTTATACTTAACTAACGAACCTCCAAATCTAATCAAGCCATCTCCTTAACATAATAAACCAGTATACCAACTTTGAGCTAATTGAATAATTCTACATGAAAAACGCATTTATCTAAATTAAGGGGAGAGGCAATTGCCCCCTTTCCCCCCTTTATACATAATAATGATCTTCCAAATGTAATCAGGGAAGCTGCTTAACATAATCAACCGGTATACCAAATTTATAGCAAATCGCATATTTCTGCATGAAAAACCCATTTATATAAATTAAGGGGGGGGGGAGGGACTAGCTCCCCTTTTCACCCTTTATCCTTAACCAATGAACCCCAAAAAGTAATCAGGGAAGCACCTTATCAGAATGAAACTAGAAAAAAATATTGAAGCAAATCGGATATTTCTATCAAGAGTTATCGCGTTACGTACATACGTACGTACGTACGTACACACGTACATACAGAATCTTCGGGAACGTAAGCTCTCTGGCTTTGATAGCCTGTGAGCTAAAAATATCACCCTGATCGGATAACAAGTGGTCATTTTTCAATTAGCCTAAAGCTTTCTAGGCTCTTTGTAATAAGCCTGAAAAATATCAGGCTAATTGGAAAAAGGGAGTTGGATTCTCCAATTTGCCGGCTCTTTGCAAAGAACCTAGGCTGTTTGCAAAGAGCCGGATTTCTCAATTAGCCTACGACACATATAAAATTTGCTTAGGGGCCCATCTACACATTAAAACGAATCCAAACTTTAATTTTTTCAATGGCAATACCCAATTTTAACGAGATATTCCAAATCTTCGGTTCAAACTATGCCTAGACACCAAATTTCAAGTTATTTGAATGATAAGTTTTTGAATTATAAACATTCAAAATTTAGTGCTTCTAATGTTTTTATAATTTTATGATATGAATTATGAATTATTAAATTATTATTCAAAAAAATTATGAATTGCAACCTACAAATTTTTTGATGGATTAAGATTTATTAAGTCCTGCTTTATATAAATCCCAAATTTTACATTTTTCTTCCAAGTAGTTTTCAAATTATGCTTAAAAAACGGCAAAATGATGGTTTAATATGCCGTCTAGGATAGAAGTGACATGATATTTGAAATTTTTTCTGCTATCCTGTAATCTAGCGGTCTTCAATGACTACTTGGGTGTCGTTAAAGATGCCTTGATCAAAAATTGAGCTCTCTCGGTCAACAATCGAGTGCCGAACTTCAATTTGGATACAGCCCTTAAAATATGTTCGTTTTAAAATAATTAATTTCTCGGAAACGTATGATACGAATTGCATAAAAATTAGTTTTTAGGATAATTGAAGGGTGTAGAGTTCATTTATGCTGTCAGAATTGTGTACTGCTATTGAAAAAAAAACAAAGTTATGGTTCGTTTTAATATGTAGATGGCCCCCTAAGAAAATTTTATATGCATCATTTAAAAGCAGACTTTATTTCCAATCATGCGGTACCAGTAACTTTCTTCTACAAAAATTTGTCGAGGAGTTAGTAGGGGTGTTTACTTTTTTTTCCACGACTGTACAAATAAAAATCATTCAAAAGTCTATCAGAGATATATACCGTATTTTCGGCGTATGACCCACGGGTCAAACTATCATGTTTCGACCCAGAATTTTTATTTAATTATTGATGTCAAATATTTACCACGATTTAATAAGTTACATTTTATCATTTAACACATTCACGCCGGCGTGCATCACTGGTGGGTCACGCTTGACTGACGCATCGGTCGGCGTGCATCACCGGCGGGTCAAACTCCACTGTTCCATAGTAGGCGTGTACTACAGGTGGGCCACACTCGACTATGCCATAGACGGCGTGCACTACAGGTGGATCACACTTGAATATTCGAAAATTCAGTAGTAAAAACAATTCAATATTATAAATCTTATACATTCACGACGGGAAACGAGAATTCTCGTTTTCATTCAAAAGATATCATTAACTAAGGGCGTGGCTTCTACCTTACAGAAAATGCATTTATATGATGTTGTCCATATTTCTTTAGATTTTAAGACATTTTATATTAAATTCGTACATATGCAGACAATAAAATCATGTCTCTAATGAATTTGCTTACTCCTTACGAACTTTCAGACATTCACAATCAACTCTGCTTGTTATATTTGAGTTCAATGTAATAAATATGAGGTGGGCGTGTCATTACATACAGTGTCTGAATAAGCGAAAGTACCGCGCCGCCAGATGAAGCAAAAGATGAATTCAAGAGCCGCCTCACAGCGAAAAACATGAATATAGGCGCCGGCGTGAACGTGTTAAAATTTCTGTGTTTAAACGTAATTGTTTGATCCGCAGATTATACGCCGGAAATTACGATATATAGGCGCCAACTTCACGGGGCGAAATAGGTATGCTTCTACCACTAATTTGAAGACGTTTCTGTCCTATTTAATCACTATCATTAATAAGAATCAAAATATTTTTTTAATTGGTGGTGAAAGTTTGCCTGATTTTCCCTCGATGCCACCGTTATATCGGTGCCTATGGATGCAGGAGCATCAATATGTAGAATGTATTTTATCTGACGTCATAATGTTCGCTGTTAAAATTGGGTTCTTATAACTGAGACATAATTGTTTATTTTAAATGAAATAACGTGCTCATATTATCTTCAAGACAATATTACTTAACACTCGATAATTATTATTGTACCTGAAAGATACAGCGACATATTTTCAGACGTGGTATCGTTGAAAAAACCAATTTGTATAATTCGTTTAGTTTTTGTGATTAACCCTCTCGCTGTGCAGCCCGAGATTCTCTCGGGCATGTATTTTTCCCTCTAATTAATCCTCTTTGTTTATTCCCACCAGTACTTTTTTTATTGTAAATTTTGCCTAATTTAATCGGAGCCTTTTCCCGATTAAACTTTAACTGCTGTGATTAAAATTTGTCACACAACTGTTGTGATCCGGTCTCTCAGACCCCTCGAATAAAATGAATAAAAAAAATAACTCAAATGGTTGAATTTACTTAAATTTTGTCCTAACAATATCTTTGTACTTCTCTTAGGAGCATGTGAATTAAATTGCATGAAAAAAGTATTTTATTCGTATTATCTAACTTCAGTACAGAAAAGTAAAAAGCTGTAAAAGTGTTTACAGCTGGGAGTCGCGGGGTCTGGGAGACCGCGTGACATCAGTTAAAGGTTAAATTAGACAAAAAATTTTGTTTTGAAAAACCGGTGACAAAAGAATAAAAATTCTTAAAAGACGCAATTTTTGAAGTTATTTTGATAAAACAATCACGCAGCGAGAGGATTAAAGCCAAAGGAAATACATTGATGTCAATTACTACTTTTCTATGAAATAGCGTTGTATAACATATGCAAATATGGAAATAACGTGTGATCTCACATATAGGAAGACAGCAATAGTGTAGGTCTTTTGAGGATAATAATCGAGAATTAAATTTGAAAACATATATTGCCATTTTTTTAAATAAACCCTCTTCTCAAAAGTGATTTAGCATATGCTAATTTGTTACGTTGAAAGTTTGGCCACTAATTCTGTGAAAACCTAGAAATGGACATTATTATTATGAAAAAACAATCCAGCTTTGTTAACCCTTCCAGTGACAAAGTACTGCTTTTCGTAAAAACGTTAAAATTTTTGATTGACACTAGAATTTACGAACAAATTTATTTAACAATAAGTAAAAGTTGTTATTCACGTACTTGATCACCCGACCGGAGCACCAACCAAAGAATGGCATAGGAGTTATTCACGTACTTAATAAAAAGAAACTTTTCTTTCTAAATTCCTGGTGCCGATCTGGCATTCAGAATTAAAATTGTGTGGTCCAAGAACGAACCACCGCCATTCAAGGGGTTAACAAAAGGAATGGTATTATGTTTTCTATTGCGAAAGAGTTTAAATTTCTATAAAGGAATAAGTTTTTAATTTACTATCGCGAACATGCAACTATTGATTAAAGACAGCGTCACTTGACGAAAGGCTTAATGCGCTTAACCCCTTCAAGGGAGGTGGTTCATTTTTTGACCACTTAATTTTAATTCCTAAATGACACATTCACACTGGAATATTGGAATGAAACATTTCCCTTTATTAAGTACGTGAACAAATGCTTTTGCTTATTTTAAAATAAATTCTTTTATATATTCTGATGTCATTCACTCATTTCAGCATTTTGCGAATAGAAGTACCTTGCCCCTGAAAGGGTTAAATAAAAAAGGGCAACGAATCGGGAAATTTTTTTCAATTTTAAATGACACTTGAGCATAACGAAGATGCTCATGTACGTGCGCAAAAACATTATACGTGTACGCTACTTTTAATCACATTTGAATATTTTTTGCTGTTCCAACATTATTTCTTAAATGTCGTTTTATATTTTGAATTTTTGTAACTGTGTACTCGTATGTGCATTAAGTACATGTCAGGACTTAAACTAGAGGACAGAGAGTAATTTTCAAGACAAAATTATTTGGAAAATACAAACAGATTCATGTTTACTTTGTGAAGAACATTTAACATATTGCTGGCCAGCAATTTCGAGATAATGGAACAGCCAACAACCCGCCTTTTATGAAAGTGTGTTGCTTAGATAGGATTTTCGATTTTATCTATCAATAAATATTTTTAAAATGTTTGGATTTTATATTGAAATTTCATAATAGTGTAAAAAATTCGAGAAATTTTCGTATGAAGACGCATTCTTTCTGATAAAAGCTTGATGATATTTTTTTCCAGAAAAATGGCATAGGCGAAACTAAACATCCAGAGCTCACCTTTAGTCAACAATGTATCGTTTTAGAAACACGAGTATACTCGTGACCAGTCATTAAAGTGTTAAGAGAGTAGAAGCTGAATATTTCTTTTATATTTTTAATTTCATGCAATGTAAAACACATTACGAACATTCAATCTATTGTTTCATACTTGCCAACCTTCCCTTAAACTTCCGTAAAATGTGAGTTAAATTGACCCAGGTTAAACACGTTTCGAACCAGAAATTTACTAAAGAAATTGATTCAAATGGATTTAATAGAGAAACGTGATTTTAAATATATAATGATACATCAAATAAATTTTCTGGTTAGTAACGCGTATAACCTGGGTCAACTTAACACACATTTCACAGAAGTTTAATTGAATGTTGGCAAGTATGTTGTCGCTACATCGCTCGTATACCTGAAGCAGTGCTGCCAGATTGGGGAATTTTTTAATTCATATTATTTGACTGTCACCACTTTTTGAAAATAGTACAATTCGCCTTATTTTTCAAAATGCTTAATCCATTTTTAAACAGGCCAAATATTTCTATTTCAAAAAAGCGGTTACAATCACCAATCTGGGGACAAAAAAAGACCCCAATCTGGCAACACTGACCTGAAGGGATTTGAATACTAGTTTTTTCGATACGAAATATTTTCCCTTTTTAATGGAGTAATTGTACGCGTATACTTAAATAAGGTGACTTAAGCGAAAAATGTATTATTCAAATCCGCTGAATCCCTTGATTCATTCGAACCCTCTTTTATGCTTATTAATATGCACGCATAGTTTAGAATAATCATTTAAATTATATTATTGCTTGTCGGGCAAAAAAAAACATTTGTCAGAAATAGTTCACTTAACATTGGAAATCTATTGGTTTCTGAGGTTTCTGGAGATAAAAAAGCATTTATCGGAATCGTGGGTAATTGGGTAATATTTTTTTTCATAAACCTTCTTGCTGAATCTATAATCATATCTCTTTTTCTCACATTGTCACTAGCAACTATATTTATATTTTATTAGAGCGATTATTAAAAAATATATAAATTTTGTAGTATATTTCTCTTGAACAAGTTGTCAAAGTGTATGTAAAAAAATATATATATATATTTTTTTTTTGAGAAAGTGGTACGAGATTGAATTAAAAAATAGTCGTCAGTGGCAGATTTTTAATTGCAGCTCTGTAAACATTATCCAATCATTGAATTATTTATTTCGATTAAGACTATATTTTTTTAAACATTTAAATTTAGAAATAAACTTGTTTTATATATTATAGAATAGCTTAGTTTGATTTGATTGAGCAGCAATCTTTGCAGATCTTAGCAATTTAATTGTTTCACGTGTTTCTTCGCAATTTTGAACTCTAAAATATATACTGTAATTTCCAGCGTATAATCCACGGATCAAACAATTACGTTTGGCACTAAAAATTTTAATTGATAAAATGCAACTTCTGAAATCGCGGTAAATATTTGACATCAATTATTAAATAAAAATTCTGGGCCTAAACATTACAGTTTGATCCGTGGATTATACGCCGGAATAATCCACATATGTGGGTTTTTCGAGGCTAACGAGAAAGACAGGCTACCGCGGTGGGTCCGTTTTTTTACAGACCGCTGGAGTCACGTGATGCTCTTTTCGCACATCTTCATTGGTGCATTCGAGCATCACGTGACTCCAGCGGTCTGTAATAAAAGAAGAATCGGACCCACCGCGGTAGCCTGTCTTTTTCGTTAGCCTCCTGACAGGATATCTACCATCTGCACATATTTTCTAAATCTTTAGTGACTCGTGGAACTGAATTTTGTTTACCACATTTATTGCAAAATAATAGCATAGCGTCCACATGCACTTGACACCACGATGCTTTCTTTGCCTTGTCAGACATATTTCAGCTGTTAATCAAGGTGAAAAAAAACTTTACAATTTTAGTGGTGTGAAGTAAGAAAACAGTTAGGCATCTTTCTGTAGTTTAACCCAGTTCGCTACGTGGCGTGCGACCTTGATTAATATGACCTCGCCTTTAATCTTGCGGTTACCTCTACCATTTAAGATAGGACGCTTACTTATATCGCTTTGGTGTTAAGACGAATTTATTGCCAAATAATTATTTATATGTGAGGCCGAAAGTTTTTATACATCTTACAATATACATCACATAAAAGAAAGTAATTTGAAACTGGTGTGAATGAATAAGAGCAAAAGATCTTCTTAAAACACCATCAAAAACTTTTAAATGCGCTAAGCCTTCCGAAAGATCCGAGTCTTACTTCGTCAGGCGCAATGAGTCTTGCTGCTGATTTCACAGTAGAAGCACGTCTTCTTTGCGCCTGACGAAGAAAGACTCAGATCTCTCGAAAGGCCTAGCTCATTTAAAAGTTTTTGATGGTGTTTTAAGAAGATCTTTTGTTGTTATACATCACATAATATAGCATCCTAATGATTTTCTTATTGCGACGTTAGCATATTAAATTGATTTTAAATTATCATTTAAATTATCATTAAATTGTAATTGAGACAAATTTTAACAGAATTTAGAAATGAATTCATATAAATTAATAAAATCACCGTTTAAAAAATTTGCTTCTCTAAATTTGCATTTTCGTAGCATTACTACGCGAGATATTTTCTAAAGAGCTCTTTCTTTCAATACATGGATTAGTTTTAGCAGACAGAACCTGTCTGACATTTGTCTAGCTTCGTAAACACGACATAGTGGCGAATTTTTATCGTCCTTAAATCTGGTGGGACGCCATATATTGTGAAATGCATTCATTATCACCAACAGATAAATAATGTTTTATTGCATCTGGGACACACATTATCTGTCTTTTATATTTACAGATTTCGAAACCTACGTTGTGAGAGATGTTTTGTAATGGAAAAAGAAGAGCTCAGCTGATAAAGGTGGTAAGTGACACAATCATCATTTTCAGAAAATGAGCTTTAATGTTCCAAATATTTATTTGCGTTTATTGTCAAATGCCTCCTTTATCTATTAAAATCTCTCTTAGTATTATTTTTTTACTTTCTTCTATCTTTACAAGAAGAATGTATTGGATTCGTGAAAACTTTCGACTTCCGGTTTTTGACGGATTAACTCGTTTTAGGGGTCAGAGATCCCGAAAAACATGTTTTTACAAAATGTCTGCCTGTGACTATGCCTGTCAGTATGTGACACAAACTTTGTAGGCGCTCTCTCTCAAGAAGTAATACACGGAATTTAATAACAATTTACATTCATGTAGTGCCTAATATAACTTGGTGCTGATTAGTTTTAGGTGTAAATCGCCCAACAGGTGACGCTGCTATGCTGCATTTTTCACGATTTCTACAAAAGCTTTATCTCAAGAACTAAAGAACGGATTTTCACCGAACTTCAGATTCAGTTAGTTCTTGGTATGAGTTGGTGCTGATTACGTTTTGGTGTAAACCGCCCAACAGGTGGCGCTGCTATGCTGCATTTTTCACGATTTCCGCAATAGCTCTATCTCAAGAACAAATGCACGAATTTTCATGAAACTTTATATTCAGGTAAACTTTGATAAATATTGGTGCTGATTATAATCAGCAAATACCAAAACCAGACCACCACCATTACACAAAAACATAATTATGTTTTGGTGTAGTAGGTGTAAACCGCCTAAAAGTGGGTCTGCTATTCTGCATTTTTCACACTTTCCGCAACAGCTGCACAACACATGCACGAATTTTCATCAAACTTTATATTCAGGTAAACCTTGATAAATATTGGTGCTGATTATAATCAACAAACACCAAAACCACACCACTACCATTACACCAAAACATAATTATGTTTTGGTGTGAATCGTAAAAAATTGGATCTGCTATGTTGTATTTTTCACACTTTTCGCAACATCTCTATCTCAAGAACTAATGCAGGAATTTTCTTCCACATTCAGTTAGATGTTGAGACAAGTTGTTGCTGATAAGTTTTTGCTGTTAATCGCCCAATAGGTGGCGCTGCTATGCTGTATTTTTCCCGATTTTTGCTATAGCGTTATCTCAAAAACTGATGCACGGAATTTCATATCTTTAGAATTCTCATGATGGGCATAGATTGCCACTTATTTTTGGCACTGTGATAGCGAGTTTTGAAGTTTTAGTATGTATGAGATAGAAGAAAGTTTTGGGATTTGCACATCCGACTAGTTTTAAATAGTTATTTAACAGCTGATAGAGGATCATTTATTATCTTCATTCATAACATTAACTTTTTTTTAGTTTGTCACATACCACCTTTATCATCTAGGATTTAATTACATAAGATTTAAAAGTTTTCATCAGCAATCCAAAATGAGTTGCTACATCCCTATCACAGAGAGAAATAAAATGCAGAGTATCTATTCTTATCGTTGATCAATGGCTAATTTTTAAACCGCTAGCTTTAGAAGTATAGGGTAAGGTCCCCTATTATCGTCCCCCAGTCACTCTTAGGCCCTTGGAAGTTGTAATTTTCAGTGGAAATCTACCAAATTTGAATTTTACATAGACTAACTACCCGCGCACATGGAAACATAGGCAAGTATCGTACAAAAAAAAAATTAACAATGTGAAAAATTGTTTTTTCAAAATTATCTAAAAAATGCAAAAGAAAAAAAATGGTCTCAATTTCGTCCCCCCAAAAAATCTAGTACGCCGAGGCTTAACTTATAACTAAATCAAAATTTATTTCTAAATGGGTACTTTAATTTACATTAAAGTAAGGCATAAAGAAATGTAATAATTATCAGTGGAAGAATAACATAAAGATACTTGCTACCAATAGTTGCTAACCTCCCGATTTTTTTCATACCAATATTTTTATGCAAAAATACTTGCTTTATATAATTGCAGTTTTAACGCAATTAAATAAAGAAAATATTTTTGTAAGATTTTACAGTTATCCAAGAAATTGAGAAATTGGCAACTTTGCATTAGCCATCAAAACATGAGAAAAAAATTGAAAAAAATGTCATGAAAAAGCATTTCTAATTTCGTCCCCGGGACGAAAATAAGAACTGCAAGGGGGACGAACCTAAAACTCACTGTATGCTACTGCCAGCATCTTACCAACGTAAAATACATGCAATGAACAAGAAATAAATACTTACAGTACAGTAAATAACGTTCTACAAACGACGTAATAAGAACTCAGCTCTTCTAAAAATAGGAAATTCGCCGTCTTTAATTTATATATGCGTCTTGGCGAACGAAACTTTCAGCACTGACACTTTTTACATTCCGTCCCCTGTGCCTTGCCTCACAAGTGGCGCCACTTTCGCAGAAGCGGAGTAGGGAAGGGGGACGATATTAGGAGAGGGAACGAAATATGGGCACTTTACCCTACTTCTAGTTACAAATATGTTTCAAATGTCGCTCTTCATCATATGAAAATTCATTTACGGTAAATTAATTATTTTTTAAGAAGTTGCGAAATTTAAATTTTTATACGGTCTCTTGTTCCTAAAAGTCATATTCAGAAAATTTTTATGCATTTTTTAAGAAGTAAAGGAATAAAAACTCCATTTTCGTACCGCAAAAACTTGCTGAGTAATGATAATTTGAACTTTTTAAATTTTGAGCGCTTTTTAACATTTAGAACTTTTTCGTTTTTAGTGACAGGACAGGCTGGAAATTCACAATGTTCAAAGTATCAATACTGGATAAGTTTTGGCAGTACGTAAATGGAATTTCAAATACAGCTTTATAGAACACAGGGGTTATTGCCAGATAAATGCTAAAATTTTATTTGAATACCGCTACCTTCGTAAGGTATTATTCGCTTGTTTTAATTGGAAATTTTGTGCAATTAAATATCCTGACAAATTCTATACAAAAATATTAGTATTAAAAAAATAGTATTTTTCTGGCAACCATACGTTTAAATTTATAAATTATATAACCCTTAAAGTGCATAGCCGGATAAGCATTGGAAACATGCCTTTCAATCAAATTTCCTGATTTTTTTCCCACATGTGGCTACATATCTGACAACATATTTCCCCTATAATCACCCTATAAATATTAATATTTAATGAGATAAAAATATTTTTTCGATTTTTTAAAAAACAGATTTTCTTGAAAACTGCTGTGCGGAATTTCATACCATTAATTGAGGATATATAGATACCAAAGAGGCATAACTGGTATTTTTCGTATAATTTTCTGTTTATAAAAATTGTATGAAATAGCAAAATAAAAATTAAAGAAAATAAAAATCATATCTTATGGTTATCCGAAAATTACCATTTTCTTGTAAAAAATTCTCCGTATGTAGCCGTATATTCTATATAAAGTCCGAAAGTTTACGTTGGGTACTACATATAAATATTTACAAAAATGTATAATAAAATTATTTAAATTCATTTTAAGGCGTTATTTGGGACGGAGCTACTTAACTTCAACAGCCGAAGAATTTTTGGAACAAAATCAGCAGACAATATGTCAACTGATGTATTTCAGATTCCATTAAGCATATGAGCCATGTTTTTCAACATCATGTTCATTTTGATATCGACAGTGTTGAGAATGTTGCTCATGTGTTCATTAAAATTTAAACTACAGCAATTCTGTAACTGTTTATTCCAAAACTTCTTCGGGTGTGGCAGTTGGAGTAGCTCCGCCCAAAATAACGCTTTAAAATGAATTTCAGTAATTTTAATATACATTTTTGTAAACATTTATATGTAGTACCCAACGCAAACTTTCGGCATTTATATAGAATATACGGGCACATCTGGGGAATTTTTTACGAGAAAATGGTAATTTTCGGATAACCATAAGATATGATTTTTATATTTTTAAATTTTTATTTCGGTATTTCACACAGTGTTTATAAACAGAAAATTATACAAAAATTACCAGTTATGCATCTCTGGTATCTACTCTCTTAAAAAAATCCAGCGTTTTTAACTCAGACTGAGTAATTTTTCGCTCCTTTCCGATATTGAAAATGCACTTATCCTATAGGAGCGAATTTCATCTATCTTGCGGAGTGTTTATCTTCACTCCTTTTTGATAAGCAGTTTTCACTCCTTTTTGATAAGCCATTTTCAGTCTTTTTTTGACTAAATTAATCGGCAGAACGAGTGACAGCACTACTTATTGATAATCTATTTTTTCATTCCTTTTTGACTAAATCACTATGCCAAAGAAGTGTTTTCACTTTTATTTTGAGAAATTAGTACTTTTTATTTTATTTTTTAACATATTTAATACAAAAAATAATGATTTTTTAAAAATAGCTTTTTTTTTTTTTTCAGAAATATTTTTAATGTATATTTGGATTAATTTTAGATAATTCATTGATTTTTTAAAATTTCAATTAAATTTTTAATTTTAAGACCTATAAATGTCATGATTGGAGAGAAATTTTAGAAGAGATTTCATCCATTGGGATAAAACATATATATACATAAATAATACTATTAAAGTTCAATCATATTTAATGGTAAAAAATTAGAATTTTTCTGCTTTACTTATTAGCTTATAACAAAAGCTAAACCTCGAATGATTAAAATATATAACTAAAATTACTTTTATAATGTCAGATACTGTGTTTTGGCAGATTTGTGATTTTATTAAACTTCAGACAAATTCAGATTTTTGTGCATCAGCTCCCCCCCCCCCCCCCTTCCCCGAGCACACAACTGTCTTGTAAAACTATTAATTTTCTTCTAATTTAATCCTGATGCAAAGAAATTTGGTTATTTTTTTTAATTTGCAAATGATAAACTGGGTAAAAAATATTGTAAAACCAAGACAAGATTTCTCTCCTAACTTAGAATCATTCGATGCATCGTATTTAAATGATATGCTTTGTTGTATTTATACATTGTATATATAATTTTAGCGTTACTTAACGTTGTTTTGTTACTTTTAATATGAAAAATATTAATTTCTTCAATTATTTTTTACATTATTATACATTAATATATTTTACTTTATGATACTGAAAAATATTTGTAAAATAAAGAATGCATAATAATAAAAACTTTTTTTTGCTTTTGTGTTTCTTTAAATTTAGGATATGTTCTATGCTTGTTAAAATATTTAATCCATGCACCATACAAGTATTTAATAACTTATCTTCATTCAAATATATACAAAGGTGCACATCTAGAATTTATTTATGTATAAAGTTAACTACTGTCAGGAGAATGTGATTATTAATAAATACTTGCATACTACATACTGAAATATTTCAAAAGAATTAGAACGCATACCCTATTTTTAAAAAACACAAACCTTTTATTATCATGGATCTGTGTTCAACAAACATTTCTCTGTATGATTAGGAAAAAAATTTAATAAATAATAATGTAAACAAAAAATAATATGTTTACATAAAGTAAATCTGAATTAACGTAATTATACAACTTGAATATAAGACAATAATATTTTCAAGAGTGTTTTATAGATCGCAATAAATTGCTTTAAATTTTCCAAAAGTTATTGTACTAAATCATAATATGAAGTTTGCGAAATATTTTAGAATACATTTATCTTACGAAAAAGGAAAAAAATCGTAGAAATTCATATTTTCTGTTTAAAAATAATAACATTAACGCCAAAATAATATATACAATGTAAAAATGCAACAAGGAATATCAAAATACAACAGCGTTACCTTACAATGTACTGCAGGAGAAAAGTCTTGTCTTGTATAACCGGCCATCTTGTTTTCTGCCGTTAGGCATCATGTATTTTTATGTAAAAGAGTACATTCCCTAATACATTGTGTTTATGGAAAATGTAATCACTCCTATTCTTTAGGGATACAAAATATGTAACCTTTTAGGCACATGTTTCCCACTAATATTAATATATGCAGCTAGTATTAACAACAAGCTTCAAGCTTTTCACAAACAAACGACAACTCACTTTTTAAGTAACAGATAGATAACGCGCTCGGCAAACCATGTATCACGTGACGGGATTACAACCAATGAATGGGCTCTGAAATCCACCCTTTAAAGAGTTCTTTCTAGTTCGCTTTAAAATCAGAACGATTCTGTGTATAACTCCAATAGGAATACTATGAGCTTGTTCAGCAACCACGACCACTTCGCCCGGGCGCGAAGGAGACAGGTGCATATGGAGGGGGGATATATTTTAAGCGTATATTTACGTTGAACTTCTGAGCTAAATACTCAGCAGCTTTGTGTTACCCTCAGAGTAAAGATAATAAGAGATTATATGATAAGTCTGTGGTATTACCTAACGTTTTTATTAGATAAAAATAAGGCAGTGTTCCGCAGAGTGTTTTTAAAAGAGAATAGCAATATATGCACAGAACGAATGTTCAGTTCCAAAGTTTTTGTCCAATCTATAGCAGCCTGGCAGAGTTTGATGATAGCCTAGTCTTTGCCTTCGCTTGAAAAATACTGGTTTTTTACAATTATAACTTTCAATTTGATGTATTTTCTGACAGAAATTTTGATGAGTACTTTGTAATTGTTGAATATTTTCTAAATAAATTACGTCCTTTTGGTAGTAAACAGCATATTAAAGCACATATTTTTATTTTTCACTGCATTTAAATATAAAACTTTTTTATTCATTATTTTATAACGTTGGAAATTATTTTTTAAATCTATGTGTGGCACATTATTTTTCTTGAAACTTGAGAAAAAAGTCTTTAGGGAATATAACTGCTTGTTAAGTTATTTGAATCCCACCACTGTTTTTTTTTCTGATGTAGTTTGTTTTTTTGTCGAGCTGTTCAAGCGAATCAGCCAACCCACCCAAACGAGTGAAAACATAAACAAAAAAGCCGAAGCATGTGATCATAACGACCACATATTTTTGTGGGCTTAGTGAGCGAAGACCGGGCGTAAAATTTACTGCTGATCGGATTTATATCAGATCACGTGATACTTTTCATGATTATTTTGATTTTGTCTGAGTGCCTGTA
Organism: Maratus speciosus; assembly: GCA_963932465.1. Taxonomy (NCBI): domain Eukaryota; kingdom Metazoa; phylum Arthropoda; class Arachnida; order Araneae; family Salticidae; genus Maratus; species Maratus speciosus. Next base: position 163,383,625 of record OZ010796.1, read on the forward strand.
GACATGTATTCCTATTACGAGAGACATTGTTTGGAAAGATAAGAAGATTTAATCATTGGTTTCACCTGTTTCGAACCATAAAATTACAAAATAATTAAATTATTTCGAAATTCCTTACTTTTTGAAGACCACTCCATGAGGTATATCTCCCTGCGTCCGGTCGGCCCGATTTGCGTCGCTGAACAAGCTCTTTGTCAAACCTGTTTTCTTTGAAAATAGTAACTTATTGAGAAAGTCGGTACTCAGAAAGAACGAACGTCCTCAGAAAAACTTCCGTTCTTTTATTGAGTGAATAATTCATTCTTTTGAATTAAGAGTGTATATACCCTCAATTAATGACATGAAATTCTGTGCAGCAGTTTTTCAGAAAATCAGTTTTTTAAAAAATAGAAAAAACATTTTTATCTCATTAAATATCAATATTTATAGGGTGATAATAGGGGAAGTATATTGTCAGATATGTAGCTACGTCTGGAAAAAAAATCAGGAAATTTGATTAAAAGGCATATTTCCAATGCTTATCCGGCTATGCCCTTTGATTTTGATATTGGCCCTATGCAGGGCTCCCACTGGTCAATTTATCGAAAACTAGTATTTTTTAAGAAAAAAATTAGTGGTAGGTTTTTGAAACAATCGCAACAATAGGTAATTATCCAGGTGCTTTCGAAGTAAGTTTCCACGAAAGTTATAAAGAAGATTTTTTTTTTTTGAAAAAAACTGGTGTTCAAAAAACGAACGGAGTAGGAGACCTAAACCGTCATAAAATAGGTGCAGTCTATGCCTATTTAATCCTCTAATGCCAATGGTAGCATATATGCTACAATCAGTGTTCCTAATTTAGAGGATTTTTATTTTCAGATATCCCAATTTCATACCAGTTATTTAAAAAAAGTTATCTTTTCTTTATTTAATAACAGACATTCCGTCATTAAATAAAGCGAAATTCATTATTTAGATTTTCTGGTATATACATATTGGAGAATTTCTAGAACGCATTCTACCATGGGCATTAGAGGGTTAATTGCGGTTTAAGAGTTAGCTATCGGTCAACATAACGAAGGGTACCCTGTTTGTATTTGTAAACCAATAAAAAATGTCTTATGTTTTTGAAGCAAATGGTTATAAAAAATGTGAAACTAATGATTAAATTGGTATATGTTATAGAACAAATATCATAACAATTGATTAGTAATACGACGCTATTTATGTCTTTGAAGTATATTGTTTAGCTTCTTTTCAAGTTTAAAGAATAATATTAAATGCATAATCATGCAAAAAATTTTATTAATTTATGTTTTTTTAAACATCAGCTGAAATTATATTCGCAAGCAAGTAAGGAATACAAATATTTTTTTTTTTTTGTCTTTCCTCAGTCCTTAGTTTAACCCGCGTGTGTTAGATAAATTATAATATTTATTAGATTACCTGCAAACTCTTCATGTGTTGCCACCCTACAAAAAGGAATCGTATTTATATGGGTATTCTTTGCTTTTATTCTATTACTAGCATACCCGCCCGGCATTGCCCGGTGTCCGTAAATAATAACCTTAAACAAAACTGAAGTTTTTATGATTTTATATCTTTTGAAATTCTTTTAAAATAACCTAATTTCGGAGGCACCCATTGCCCTCCGCAGCGTCTAGCGTGTTCCCAACAAACTTCTTTCCGAACGAACCTGTAATCTGGTCCACGCTACCTAAGGCAGCATGTACCGGAAGTGCTCCGCACTTGCCGGAGACAATTGAAAACCAAATTGAGTGAGCCAAAGCTCGTAATAATCAAGCCCATAGAATCCAAAAAAAGAATGCATCATTATTGTTAGAAAATGTTGGTAACTGAAGACAAAGATAAAATTTCATAATACAGAAAGAAGCTGAATCGTAGTCTAAGTTGAGTGAACCAAATCCCGTTGAAATTAGGTCCTTAGGATCGGAGGAAATAATGCGCCCCAAGCGGTGGAAGATGACCTTTCCCGTTGTAAATTTCATAAATTACTTATAACATTAACACGATATTTAACACGTTCACGCCGGCGCGGTGGGTCACACTCGACTGTCTCAGATCTGCAAAGTCTCCGGCTTTTGGGATACCAGTATTTTAATACAGAAAATGTTGTTTTATTTAATTAGAACAATTGGGAGAATTAAAGGAACAACATTTTCTCTAAAATAATAGTGGTGTGCAAAATGCCGGAGACTTGACAACGCTGAGACAGTAGAGTGTGACCCACCGCGCCGGCCTGAACGTGTTAATAAACTGATGAAATTCATTATTCAAAGTTACCTTTAAATTAACGCGATTTTTAATTTACGGCTGTAGTGAGTAAACGTGAGTTGATGCTGAAAAAGGAAATCAATGTTCGAAAAAAAAATGGTAGCTGAGGTATAAAGAAAGACCGGGCCCTGGGAAGGACATTAATTTTCAAAATTGGCGGTAGCTGAATTTTGAGAAATTTTTTTTTGTCATTCATGTAATAGCAGGAGGACGTAAGAAGGTTTTTAGGTAGCTTTCATTACAAAAAGTTACCTATTGCAGCCGTTCGGAGGAAAACGATTCCGAAAAATTTAGGTATATTTTCATCGATCATGATCCCTAGACCCCAAAACCACCCTCCGTTCAAAATTGATATCTATACTAATAAAAGAACAAGACGCTCTGTCTGTCTGTCTGTGTGTCTGTCTGTGTGCCATGGCTAGCAAATTCTACGGCACGTACGAGGTTCAAAATTTTTTTGATAAGAGTCCAAGGCTTCTTCTAATGCACCATATCCTCAGAATTTTAATATTCTAATTATTAGCTAATTATTTAATATTCGGACATCACTCTCATCAAAAGTACGCCTTTTTCCTCTCAGATTACTTTCGGTTGGTTGGTTCATAAAGGGTCGCTCATCAAAAATACGTTTCTTTGTTTCCGCTTGCTTTCGGTTGGTTGGTTGTATAAAGCTTTCGCAGAAATAATTAAGTAAACCGGGATACAGTTAAATAAAACAATTTGAGTGCTTAATGTTTCAAGAGTGACTGTTTTTTCAACTAAACATTAAATTTTAGCATGAAGGTGAAACACATGCTTTGAAAACATATTTAATAATAATGAGCGTTTAAGAGAAGGGATTAGTTTCAAATGACGTCACAACCTAGCAACCATCTTGACAACTTGGCATGCTTTTTTTTCTGCCACACTGTTTTCTGTTTTTTTTTTTCTACTTTGATTTTTTGAGCGATATAATATCTGCTAAAAAATCGGCGGTTTTTGTTGGTTTACGGAAAATGGGAGGTGCCTGTTTGATGCTGATTTATTTAGATAGCAAGAAATGTGTTTTCTAAACGTTGAATAAAAGATTAGCATACTCCTTACTGGCTCTTTTACTACTAGAAATTAGAAATTGGCAACAATAAGTCCTTGCATTCTAATGCTTTCTGCTGCTGTAGCGGCTAGCAACAGTTTTAATAGAATTTAAATTCTCATTTTTGATACTGATAATTATTTTTCTTTCACAAGTGTTTTTTTAAAGACATTTTTAAACGTATTTTTTAATTGTTCTCTTTTATGTTTTAAATACAGAAAAATCTTCCGAATTTATCGCCCGCCACTTTACAGTGCCGTAGGCAGTGGGAACTCATGTCTGATGTTCATACAGAACTTTTGGCACCCTTAATTTATGAGTGGGGGGCACTAATTTCACTAATTGGTTTATTTCTTTTATATATGCTTATTTTAAACGGTAGTCACGTTACGTTTTATTGTAATATTCTTCAGAACGGCGTGCGATTTGTAAAAATACAGCATAAATGTTACTTATTCGAGATAAAAATTTCAGAAGTCTTGATATTACTATTTCGAAAAGTAATTTCAGCAAATATCTTAAATTCTTGGTTAAGACCGCCCCCCCCCCCATCCATGTATCTGCGGGTAGGTTGCGTGAAGAGGTTTCGTTCATATACGCTTTTGCTAAGAATAGAGTGCGCTTCCTGGTGGCGGAATGTAGAACTAACAGACCGCGATTTCATTTAAAGTAGGGAATCTAACAAGGCGATCTCTTCGAAACTTCAAGACAGTTTATAACACATTAGAAAAAGTTTATATAAGAATGGCGCGAGAAATTTCGGGAAGGTGGGGAGATGAGGAGGGGCGATATTTATATATATATATTTTTAAACTTTTGCGTTTCTTACCATTTCCGGTGCGTTTTTTTGACGGAGTCCTGAGATAAATGAGTCTTATTAAATACAAAAATGTCAAAAGTTTGTTACCACTATTTCCGAATAGTAATTTCAAAAATATCTTAATTTCTTGCTTAAGACCTCCACCGCCTCGAGTAACATATCTACTGATAGGTTGTGTAACGGAGTTACGTTCAAATACAGTTTTGTTAAAAATACAGTGCGCTCCCTGGTGGTGGAAAGTGGAACTAAGAGACCGCGATTTCATTTAACCCCTTAATCGTCGCGCCCGTGACTGTCACGGGCGGTGTAGGCTTCTTTTCTTTTATTCAGATTGTTTTATTCCCATCATTTTTTTTAAATAATGCAATTGGCTTTATTCTCTCGACATTTTATCTGCCATTAAATGAAGAGAATATTTCAACGTGAGAAAAGTGGTGGCAATCAAACAATCTGAATTTTAAAAAAGTATTCGACACTTAACAGGCGCGACGATTAAGGGGTTAAAGTAGGAAATCTGACAAAGCGATCTGCTTGAAACTTTAAGATAGTTTATAACACATTAGAAAAAGTTTATAAAAAATGGCGCGTGAAATTTCGGTCAGGTTGGTGGGGGTAGGGGAGGGGCGAAATATTTCTTTTTTTTTACCTTTGCGTTCCATATCGTTTCAGGTGCGTTTTTTGACGGAGTCCTCAGACACATGCTACTTAGTACATATAAATGTGACAAAAATTAAGTTACCACTATTTCCGAATAGTAATTTCATCAAATATCTTAAATTCTTGCTGAAGACCGCCACCTCCTCGAGTAACATATCTACTGATAGGTTGTGTAAAGGAGCTTTTGTTAAGAATAGAGTGTGTTCCCTGGCGGTGGAATGTGGAACTAATATAACGCGATTTTGTTAAAATTGGGAAATCTAGCAAGGCGATCTGTTTGAAACTTTAAGAACGTTTATAACAAAAAAGATAAAGTGTAAAAAAAATGGTGCGTGAAATTCCAGGGTGGGATTGAGTGGCTCTAGATTTCTTTTTAAAATATTAGGCGTTTCTGACTTTTTATATGCCGTTTTTTGAGGGAGTCATGAGATATATGCTACTTATTAAAAGTTACAGACATTATCTCTGCTTTGAAAAACACCTACTTTTATTTTGGAGAGTAGATAAAAACCATAGGGTAAAATTTTAATGGGAGTTCAAATTTAAACAAAAATTTTAAAAATACAGCATTTAAACTTTAGCTTCTTGGTCCATATTTGTAGACTAATTAAGAGTAGATAAATTTTTAAAAAATGATTCAGAACTTTTTGTTCGAAATGGGAAAAAATCGACTTTTAAAAAGAAAAAGGAATTCTTTTTTTAATAGAGAATGAACGCGAATTCGTTAACATTTGGAAAACGAACTAACCGATGGACTTGAAATTTTCACGTAAGTTATAACAGCCCTTTGACCACTGTTTCGTAGAGTAATATTTGTACAGAACATATTGCGCTCCCTGTCGGTGGAAGGTTGCACTACCCACTATTTTCGAATAGTAAATTAAGCAAATTTCTTGATTTATTATTTTAGTCAACGTCCTTATTTTAACACAATGTTTATCGAAGCATCTAAATAGACCAGATTTACATCTCCTATAAAAATTTTGAAACGTTCGGAGGGGTAGAAATATTTTTTACAAAACGAAATGTCTGAAAATATCCACGAGACCAGTAAAAACCTGATTGTTTTGTCGCAGTTCCGCTCGCTTTCAGTACGCATAGACTCCCAAAATGAACTTGCGCAAAATAGAACGTATCTTCAATTTAATATTTTTCTTGCGATTTTTTATATTTAAAAATATAAATTTAGACAAAAGGGAATTAAAGGTACAAAATCATACAAATTTGAGGTTCATTCATCACGGGCCCGGGCAACGCCGGGTGGGTCTGCTAGTATATATATATTTATATATATCCATATATATATATGTATATATATATATATCTGATCTTTGTCATACTGTAACTCTCGTATTTATGAACCGATTTGGATAAAATTTCGTGTGTACATAGTACATACCAATGTCTCGACCGAGTTCGTTGGCCAGCTTCATCCGCCATCTTGTTTCAAAATGGCGGCCATTTAATTTTTTTTAATTTAAAATTTAAAATGAGGCACAAAAAAATTAGACATTGAAAAAGATTTTTTTTCTTATGTTTTTGTGCTTGATACAAAGATTCTGGAGCATTTTTAGTTTCGTCTGTATCTTAAAAATGGCTGTGTTATAGCACTTTGAATTTCTAGCATGGCTGACATTTTGAAACGATCTGATTTTTGACACGGACAAGGAATGTGCATAGTACATAGCAATGTCGCGACCGAGTTCGTTGGCCAGCCTCATTCGCCATCTTGTTTCAAAATGGCGGCCGTTTAAAAATTAAAAAAAATTTAATTTAAAATGAGGTACAAAAAAAATAAAAATTGAAAAAGATTTTTTTTCTTATGTGTTTCAGCTTGTTACAAAGATTCCGTATCATTTTTTGTTTTGCCTTTATCTAAAAAAAAGGCCGAGATATAGCAGTTTGAATTTCGAATGTATGTGACACTTTGAAAAATCTGATTTTTTGCAACAGCACTCGTATATGGGGCTTTCTCACAATCTTTTGACTTTTGGGGAAAAAAATCTGGCGAAATTAAACTTGCTAAAATAGCATTTTAATCTGATAGACGAATGCCTTAATGATTCAAAATAAAGAAAAAATGGTCAACAGCAAAAAAAAATTTATTTAACTGAGGTTTAAGTTAAACTTGCGAGTTTAAATTTCCTTACCATTTTACCCCTATAACTTTTTATTTTCTTCTAAATTTTTTACTTATAATGAATTTGCATAGTACCCACAGGACATTCAAATAAAAAATAACAATGTAGTACTTTTAATACAGAATTTTTGTATAACATTGTCTTAAAGTGGTGTTAAAGAAGGGATGGTAAGGTAAAAAAAGGGACGAAATGGTAAAAAAAGAGACGGTAAGGATGGAACGGTAAGGAAAATTACCACCTATTTTTAGGAAAATCATGTTAAGACTAAGTGATAGCCACAATGTTCATTGATTTTTCGAAACAGTTGATAACATTGGATTAAATTAATTTTATTTTTATAGTTTACCTCGAAAAGTGCAGGAATAAACCTTGGGGACGGTAAGACTACAAATAAAGAAACGGTGCTTGAATTTAAATGCTGATTTAAATTCTGCAGTAAATTTCCTGTCAAAGATTTTAGATATTCTTTTTCTAGCATACTTCTGCATGAGCAAAAACTTGAAAAAAATTCTGTCGCTGCATCTGAAGTGATTTTCTGTACAATTTTAGAAGAAGGATGGTAAAAAATCTAAAATCCAGGGACAGAGTTCAAAAAATAATATCAACCCTAAAAATGTGTGCAGGTTAATTTTTAGCTACATATTTATATAAAACAATAGTTCCAGTTTCAGAAAAAAATTACATCGAATTATTTTTATTGAAACAATTTTATCCAGACAGCTCTAAACTTCAAAATCAGCATAAGGGACACGGGACGGTAGATGAGTTTTCCACATGTTTGGACCTCCAACATCGTCCAAAACTTATTTATCTCGTTAATATTGTTGTAAAATCATGCAATGGGGTGTTCCCAAGTATATGGAATAAAAAAAAAACACAAAAAAGTGTATTAAATAAAAAATTATTATCCAGGAACATGAAAGTTAAAAGATTGTGAGAGAGCCCCATATATCAACCGATTTAGATATGAGTGAGCATGTGCACAGGAATTACTAAGGTCTCGACCAAATTCATTGGTGAGCTTTGCCGCACCCATTATGTTGTTTTAAAATGGCAGGCTATCACCGATAATTCGGGTTAATATAATTATTAATATAATTCGTGATATGACCGAATTTGGCGACAATATATAAATCACTTTAATAAAACCAGCTTTGATAAAGCTGACTAATTCCGCGAAATTCTCATTCATATTCAATATTGACAAAAATTGGTATTTAATCTTCTATAATCGGTTTCCACTAATTTGAGCTCCGTGTGTTTGAATAATATAAGCTGGCTTTTAAAAAATAAAGAACATGAAAGCTACCTCTTCCTCCCGGCACTGGCCGGAAGGACTTTTTTTAAAAAAAGCTAGTGAATCGACCGTTTTTAAGAAACCTATAACAAAGGGCCCGAAGAGGGCCGACTGATTGTTAAAACGTGTAAATTTTAGCACTTTAGATCTTCAATTAGTCAAAATTAAGCATAAATTATGAGTTAATCATTAAAATAAAATTTTAAAGAAATGCGAAAAAAATGGGGTGTGTGTCCTTAAAACAGGACTCAAGGGTCCAGTAAAAATAAGAGGGTGTTAGTCAGGGGAGAAGAGTGCAAGACTCAATTTTGCATTGGAAATGCGAGATAATTAGGTGGTGAAAAATGCATGCTGCACAAAAAGTTCAAGGGGCTCCGGATCGGGCCCTATTGAACCCTAGGATGATCCAGGATTTTAACAGGAATAAAGAAACGCGAGAATACCTAACCGGAAAAAGGGATCAAAAAGTGAAAATCGGATTAATAGGAGGCAATTTATTAACAATTTATGGTGCAAAAACTTTAAGGGCCAAGGATTTAGGCGGCAAGTAGTTGCGCATAAAGATACTTTTTAGTAGTTTTTAAAGTAGTCAAGGGATGCTAGAAAAGTGTTAAATAAAATTACAAGCAATTCAGATCATTTTTAATGAAGCTGCACCAAGGGCCCCAAGAAGGCGATTAATATTCAAAATTTGTGGTAGCTGAAATGTGAGAATTTTTTTTTTTTTTGTCGTTCATGTAATAGCTGGAGATCCTAAGATGTTGTTTGAAAAAAAAAGCTAGTTAGTCGGACTATTTTTAAGGAAGTTATAATAGGGTGCCCAAAAGGGGCCAACTTATAGTTGACAACAGGGCCCTAACATGAAAACACGTTAAAACGTTTTAGTACTTATCGTTTTAGACCTTCGATTAGTCAAGATTAAGCATATGTTATGAATTAATCATTAGAACATAATTTGAAAGAAATGCGCAAAATTTGGGGAAATGCTTAAAAAGGGCCCTAGGGCCCCAACAAAAATATGTGAGTGTTGGTCTAGGGAGAAGAGTTCAAGACTCAACTTTAAAATTACGCACTGCGAAGGTGAGAAAATTAGGGTGTGAAAAACGCATAGCACACAGAAAATTCAAGCGGCCCTGGACAAGGCCCTACGGGACCCTAGACGGGCCATGATCTTAACTGGTATGTAGAAAAGGGAGAATAACTAAATGGAGAAAGTATCCCAAAACTGAAGATCGGATAAAAAAGAAGAAATTTATTAACAATTTAGTGCAATAAAACTTCAACGGGCCCTGTGCTGAGCCCGTTGCAAGGGTGCCAGGGTCTTAACTGAAATGTAGAAATGGGGCAGAAACTGAAAGGAGAATTCACCCCAAAAACAAAGAATATCGGATAGAAAAGTGGCGTGTCATTAACAATTTAGTGCCTAAAACTTCCAAGGGTCCTATACTGGGCCTCTTGCAAGGGTGCCAGGGTCTTAACTTAATTGTAGAACTGGGGCAGAAACTGAAAGGAGAATTCATCCCAAAAACGAAGAAGATAGAATAGAAAACAGGCGTATTATTAAGAATTTAGTGCTCTAAAACTTAAAGGGGCCCTGTACTGGGCCCCTTGCAAGGGTGCCAGGGGTTTAACTTAATTGTAGAAATGGGGCAGAAAATGAAAGAGGAATTCAACCAAAAAACGAAGTAGATAGGATATAAAAGAGGCATGTTACTAAGAATTTAGTGCACTAAAATTTCAAGGGGCGCTCTACCGGCCCCCTTCCGAGGGTGCCATGGTCTTAACTGAAATGTAGAATAGGGACAGAACTGAAAGGAGAATTCACCCCAAAAACGAAACAGATCGGATAGAAAGGAGGCATGTTATTAAGAATTTAGTGCACTAAAACTTCAAGGGGCCCTGTACTGGGCCCCTTGCAGGTGTGCCATGGTCTTAACTGAAATGAAGAAATGGGACAGAAACTGAAAGGAGAATTCACCAAAAAACGAAGAAGATAGGATGGAAAAGAGGCATGTTATTAAGAATTTAGTGCACTAAAACTTCTAGGGCCCTGTACTGAGTCCCTTGCATGGGTGCCAGGGTCTTAACTGAAATGCAAAAATAGGGCAGAAACTGAAAGCAGAATACACCCCAAAACGAAGAAGATAGGAAAGAAAAGAGGCATGTTAATAACAATTAAGTGCACTAAAACTTCAAGGGGCCCTGTACTGGGCCCCTTTCAAGGGTGCCAGGGTCTTAACTGAAAGGTAGAATTGGGGCAAAAACTGAAAGGAGAATTCACCTCAAAATCGCAGAAGATAGGATAGAAAAGGGACATGTTATTAACAATTTAGTGCACTAAAATTTCAAGGGCCCTGTACTGGTCCCCTTTCAAGGGTGCCAGGGTCTTAAATGAAATGTAGAAATGGGACAAAAACTGAAAGGAGAACTCACCCCAAAAACGCAGAAGATAGGATTGAAAAGAAACATGTTATTAAAAATTTAGTGCACTAAAATTTCAAGGGGCCCTGTACTTGGCCGCTTGCAAGGTTGCCAAGGTCTTAACTGAAATTTGGAAATGAGGCAAAAACTGAAAGGAGAATTCACAACAAAATCGCAGGAGATAGGATTGAAAAAGGGTATGTTACTAGCAATTTAGTGCACCGAAACTTCAAAGCGCCCTATGCTGGGACCCTTGCAAGAGTGCCAGGGTCTTAACTGAAATGAAGAAATGGGGCAGAAACTCAAGGGAGAATTCACCCCAAAAATGAAGAAGATCGGAGAGAAAAGAGGCATATTATTAACAATTTAGTGCACTAAAACTTCAAGGGGCGCTGTACCGGGCCCCTTGCAAGGGTGCCATGGTCTTAACTGAAATGTAGAAAAGGGACAGAAACTGAAAGGAGAATTCACAGAAAAACAAAGAAGATAGGATAGAAAAGAGGCATGTTATAAAGAATTTAGTGCACTAAAACTTCAAGGGGCACTGTACTGGGCCCCTTTTAAGGGTACCAGGGTCTTAACTGAAATGTAGAAATGGGACAAAAACTGAAAGAAGAACTCACCCCAAAAACGCAGAAGATAGGATTGTAAAGAGGCATGTTATTAACAAATTAGTGCAATAAAATTTCAAGGGGCCTTGTACTTGGCCCCTTTCAATGGTTCCAGGGCGTTAACTGAAATGTAGAAATGAGGCAGAAACTGAAAGGAGAACTCACCCCCAAAACGAAGAAGATCGGATAGAAAAGTGGCATGTTATTAACAATTTAGTGCACTGAAACTTTAAAGGGCAGGGCCCTATACTGGGCCCTTGCAGGTGGGCAATGTTCTTAACTGAAATGAAGAAATGGGGCAGAAAATGAAAGGAGAATACACCCCCAAAACGAAGAAGATAGGATTGTAAAGAGGCATGTTATTAACAAATTAGTGCAATAAATTTTCAAGGGGACTTGTACTTGGCCCCTTTCAAGGGTGCCAGGGTCTTAACTGAAGTGTAGAAATGAGGCAGAAACTGAAAGGAGAATTCACCCCAATAACGAAGAAGATTGGATAGAAAAGGGGCATGTTATTAACAATTTAGTGCACTAAAACTTCAAAGGTCCCTATACTGGGCCCCTTGCAGGTGTGCCATGGTCTTAACTGAAATGAAGAAATTGGACAGAAACTGAAAGGAGAATTCACCAAAAAACGAAGAAGATAGGATGGAAAAGAGGCATGTTATTAAGAATTTAGTGCACTAAAACTTCTAGGGGCCCTGTACTGAGTCCCTTGCAAGGGTGCCAGGGTCTTAACTGAAATGCAAAAATGGGGCCGAAACTGAAAGGAAAATACACCCCAAAAACGAAGAAGATAGGATAGAAAAGAGGCATGTTATTAACAATTAAGTGCACTAAAACTTCAAGGGGCCCTGTACTGGGCCCCTTTCAAGGGTGCCAGGGTCTTAACTGAAATGTAGAAATGGGGCAAAAATTGAAAGGAGAATTCACCCCAAAATCGCAGAAGATAGGATAGAAAAGAGGCATGTTATTAACAATTTAGTGCACTAAAACTTCAAGGGGGCCTGTACTGGTCCCCTTTCAAGGGTGCCAGGGCCTTAACTGAAATGTAGAAATGGGGCAGAAACTGAAAGGAGAACTCACCCCAAAAACGCAGAAGATAGGATTGAAAAGAAACATGTTATTAAAAATTTAGTGCACTAAAATTTCAAGGGGCCCTGTACTTGGCCGCTTGCAAGGGGCCCTGTACTTGGCCGCTTGCAAGGGTGCCAAGGTCTTAACTGAAATTTGGAAATGAGGCAGAAACTGAAAGGAGAATTCACACCAAAATCGCAGAAGATAGGATTGAAAAGGGGCATGTTACTAACAATTTAGTGCACCGAAACTTCAAAGCGCCCTATACTGGGCCCCTTGCAAGGGTGCCAGGGTCTTAACTGAAATGTAGAAATGGGGCAGAAACTGAAAACGGAATTCACCCCAAAAACGAAGAAGATCGGAGAGAAAAGAGGCTTATTATTAACAATTTAGTGCACTAAAACTTCAAGGGGCGCTGTACCGGGCCCCTTGCAAGGGTGCCATGGTCTTAACTTAAATGTAGAAATGGGATAGAAACTGAAAGGAGAATTCACCCAAAAACGCAGAAGATAGGATTGAAAAGGAACATGTTATTAAGAATTTAGTGCACTAAAATTTCAAGGGGCCCTGTACTTGGCCGCTTGCAAGGGTGCCAAGGTCTTAACTGAAATTTGGAAATGAGGCAGAAACTGAAAGGAGAATTCACACCAAAATAGCAGAAGATAGGATTGAAAAGGGGCATGTTACTAACAATTTAGTTCACCGAAACTTCAAAGCGCCCTATACTGGGCCCCTTGCAAGGGTGCCAGGGTCTTAACTGAAATGTAGAAATGGGGCAGAAACTGAAAACAGAATTCACCCCAAAAACGAAGAAGATCGGAGAGAAAAGAGGCTTATTATTAACAATTTAGTGCACTAAAACTTCAAGGGGCGCTGTACCGGGCCCCTTGCAAGCGTGCCATGGTCTTAACTTAAATGTAGAAATGGGATAGAAACTGAAAGGAGAATTCACCCAAAAACGAAGAAGATATGATAGAAAAGAGGCATGTTATTAAGAATTTAGTGTACTAAAACTTCAAGGGGCCCTGTACTGGGCCCCTTTGAATGGTGCCAGGGTCTTAACTGAAATGTAGAAATGGGGCAAAACTGAAAGGAGAATTCACCCCAAAATCGCAGAAGATATTATTGAAAAGGGGTATGTTATTAACAATTTAGTGCACTAAAACTTCAAGGGTCCCTCTACTTGGCCCCTCGCAAGGGTGCCAGGGTCTTAACTGAAATGTAGAAATGGGGCAAAAACTGAAAGGAGAATTCACCCCAAAATCGCAGAAGATAGGATTGAAAAGGGGCATGTTATTAACAATTTAGTGCACTAAAACTTCAAGGGTCCCTGTAATTGGCCCCTCACAAGGGTGCCAGGGTCTTAACTGAAATGTAGAAATGAGGCAGAAACTGAAAGGAGAATTCGCCCCAAAAACGAAGAAGATCGGATGGAAAAGAGGCATGTTATTAACGTTTTAGTGCATAAAAACTTAAAGGGGCCAAGGGGCCCCGGCCCTTAAATAATTAAAAATCCGAGTCTCAGGTGCATCAGGACCTGTCAGGAAGGGATAAAGGACTTATCACACCTGAATTTTCAGTCTTCTACGTGCGGTTGTTTTCGCTAGCCATCGCGCACGCACACACACACGGACAGACACATACACAGAGTGATTTGTTCTTTTATTAGTACTAGGGGATCGTACCCGGGCTTCCCGGGTTAAAGAATACAGGTGAAAACATTTTTTTTAATTGAAAACTAATAATTTTTTTATAAGCAATAAATTTTTTAGATTGACCACTTACATTAAAAAAGCATTTTTCATATAGAAAATACGAATTATACAATCAAATAAATTTTTGAAATTTATCAAAAGCGATATTTTCTTATTAGCCGCATGCTAAGAGTTATTTGCCAAGATTTTCTTGCTTATGGCATCCTTTTATAGTCTCATAATTTCAGAGCTTATACATGTCTGTTAAATTTGTGTTTTATTTATATTATTTTATTTATTTATTCATATGGAAGTATTTTTAATGGATATCAGCCGTAAGAAAATGATGAACTATTTATTTTGTTTTAAGGATTAACAAACGGATTAATATTTCGTAATCGAGCTTCGCGCGATATAGATAAATTAAAAAATATTTCATGATTTAAAATTGTTTTTAAAACCGTAGACAATCAGTAAACTGAGATGAACTTTGCAAATAAATTCCATTTGAAAAAAAAAATCCTATTTGGTGATCTAAAAATTTAAATTGTACGATTACAAATATGTTAGATTTGTGTTTTTTCAATATTATTCTTTTATTTGTTTATAAAAGAAGTATTAATTTCGTTAATTTGTCTTTCAGAAATATGTTAGACTGGTGGTTTTTTTTAACACTATTCTTTTATTTGTTTATAAAGGAAGTATTAATTTCCTTATGCAAAAATAGTCAGAAAAAAATGTTGAAAAATGTTTGTTGCTTTATGTGCAAAAAGTTTATTATTATTATGTATTGAAACCGGCACGTGATACGATAAACTTAAAAAAATTCATGCTTAAAAATTACTTTAGAAAATATAATACATCAGTCAATGAATACAGTTTTTAAACAAATTTGAAAGTAAATTTTTTTCCATATGCAACGAAAATTGAAAATGTACGACGGTCAGAAGATTAAAAAATTGCAGTAGCAAAAATTTCGAGACCGAAATTTGATCTTGAAGTGTTGCCATTCGCAAAATGACGTCAGCGTTACGCACAGATGCGTTTGTTCTTTATAATATACATAGATACTGTAATCAGTAAAATATAATAAAGATCAGTTATTGGATATGGTTATCAATTGAGGCTCTTATGCTTGGATTTCCGGAGTGAAAACAGCAATTTTCACCTTCTCAAAATTTGAGATCGCCTTCTCATATCCATATTCATCATTTTTTTTAAAAAATTGTATTTTGTTTGATCATTTAAAAATCATTTTAACTCAAAATGTCAGTAACATCTTTTATGTGAACAGACGCGCGCTTTACTTGAAATTCTAATCTCATTTCCGGAGAGTAAAAATTTCCGTAATTTATGTTTTTTAGATGCATTTGTGTTAAAATGTTTAGATTTAAGAAAATGATCGTTTTCTTTTAAATATGACTTCATTTTCACTTAAATAAACATTTCGCCTAGTGTCTGAAACTTAGTATCAGTACACATCAAGATGAAAAAACAATGTTGAAAATTTATGAGGAAAAATGCGTGTTTTCAAAAGCAGTATGTCATTTTCCGTTATTATGCCCCTAATATAATATTATGCTCCTAATGGGATTCTGCGCCACTAAATCCTATACAACAATTTTTATCAACAATTTTGAATTTTTATCAGAAAATGGCATGAATAAAGTTAAAAATACCTCATTATTTCTCTCTAGTCGGCAATAATGAAAGCTATCTAATTTCCATCATTTTGAAGAAATTTCCTAAAATGCTTTTAAAATTAAAATATAAAAGTGGGGATATTAAAAAAAAACAGATAGTGCGATCACATCTACAAAGGAAGAACTTTCAGTTTAAAAATAAATATTAGTAAAATTACTTCAGCAGAAAGATCAGGGCAGATGACAAAAAAACACACTTGTGTTTTAAATATATAGATTATGTAAAATTAGGAGAAATTAAATTAAGCATATTATGTTATTTTAATAAAATTATAGTAGAATGTCCTAAAGAATAGCATTAAAATTTTATTATTCGAGAAAATTTTTGGCAAAAACTTCAGGAACACGATATTATTTTAAACCACGAATTATTTGTTTGCTTGTCTAACTCGGCGAAGCAAATCCATCCAGGCGAGAATCATCAATTCCTGTAATATAAATCGCTAATATTTGGATGTCACCTCTCTTTTATAAAGTCACTCTAAATTTTTGTAAAACATTGCGTTTTATCAGTGTGTGATTTCGATTACATTATTTTCAAAAGAGAAGCATTTTCACCCTTGAAGAATTTCAAAGCAGCTGGGCTGTGAAAATGACGCACTTCTACAAAACATAATTCAGGTTTAAGAATTAAAATATACGCTTTTTTATAAAATGGCGTCATTTGCATCCGCTGAAGCAATCCAATCTTACATTTCGTCTATAGAAAAGTGTGAATATGACGTCATTATCACGGAATAACAGACAATATTCTTAACTTAGCCCATATTTTAATTTCAACTTTTTTTTCAGGTTTTATGAGAAAATGGCAACAGAAAGATACAGTATCTCCTATTTTCGACTATTTTCCGTTTACTTTCAATGACTTTCAATAGAAATCAGGTACTTTTGTTGCCACGATAAGAAAAATGGTATTAAAAACTACAAAAAACTTAATATCTCAAAAATAAATTGAGATACAGCTTTCAAACAAATTGCAGTTAAAAGAGCATTTTTTTTCTTATACGACGGTGTAAAAATTTAAAATGTTCGATATTTAGAAGTTTAAAAATTTGCAGTAGAGAAAATTGCAAAACCAAAATTTTATTTCAAATTTCAAAGTGTTGCCATTCGCAAAATGACGTATGCGTTACGCACAGATAATTTTGTCCTTTATAATATAGATAGATTATTATTGCCATCCGGACCACGTGAATGGAAATTTTATGGGGCATGTAAACTAGAAAATGTGTAAGTCAACTTCAGATATTTTTTCTTTTTTGCAAAAGCAATTACTAATCTATTTTTTTTAATGAATGGCACTGTTTAACCCTTTGAGGGTCAAGCAATTGTGTTTCTGTAATGATAAATTTCCTCCGGATTCTTGGAAATTTTTTATTTCAAAATAAGGAAAAGTGATTTTTCAGCTCTTTTTCAGAAAAGTTATAAAAATACAAAATTAAAAGTTTCTGGTGCAAATCTTCATTAAAATTAAGGGGAATATAATACCCCACACGGCCCTTCAAGGGGTAAAGGAAAAGTATAGTCTATCAGTGGACACTTTTAGTTTCTTTTTTTTTTTTTTTTTTTTTTTTTTTTTTTTTACTTCCTTCCAAGCTACGTGGATGTTAATTTAAAACTGCAAAATGTAGTTGTATGTATAAAAAAAATGTTGTAAATGTATATATATATATATATAAAAAAAAAAAAAAAAAAAAAAAAAAAAAAAACTAAAAATATGAAAATGTTCTCCAGAAAATATTTGTTTTGACAATAAATATTAATATTTCTTTTAACATAAGATATTATCAGTACCACATCCGGGCCTTTTAGATGGCAATTTTAAAATGCAGAAAAAAGGAAATTTGCGAAAACCACCATCAGAAAATAACTTTTTTGACATAGTAAATATTCACATTTTTTAATTAAAAATAGTATCACTACCACGAAAATACTGACAAAAAGTTGGTATTTTTGTGTTTTAATAATTCCATCCGGGGCCCCAACGATCGCGATTTTAAAATGCACGAAGAACGAAAAATAAGAAAACGACCAAGTGAAAATAATTCATTTATACGTAAATATTCATGTATTTTTAAGTGAATGATACCGTGAATACCACGAAAGTATTATGTTATACATTTCATGTTAAATATATTCTTATGTTATTTTATACCGTCTAAATGCAGACATTTTTTGCTGTTGTTTTATAACTCCATCCAGGACATGTCTGCTGCGGTTTTAAAATGCGTAAAACAAGGAATGTTTCACTCTCGTCTTCGAGCTTCACGCTTCAAAACAATGGAGTTATACATAAAGAGGAGGAGACATATAGTGTCTTGCCTGCCAGTTGCGAGTGGAGTAACTGATGAAGATGTCATAAGATGGCGGATGATTCTTTTAAATCGGACCAACAGTTTCCCATCGCCGCATGCCTAAGAAAACTTCCCCCAGCAAACTGGAAAAGAAATTTTCTTTTTGTTTTTACTGGTGTCAGTTTGCACAGGTATTACAATGTTTTTCGTTACTACTGATAGAAAGTTGTCTAGGCCGTTACAATGTGGCGAAAACGCAGGGCCTGACTACCGCCGAAGTATACTTCCACCAGTAAAAATGGATATATGTTTTTGCCATCATTTTTAACTGAAATTTTGCATTAATAAGGCGTTTAAACAAGGGGATATTTTCTATTTAAATTTACTGGTGGAAGTTTGCTCGTCAACAATCAGCCCCAACAAAAGTGGTTACAGTCGAAGGTTCGATATTTTAAGGATATGTGAGTACTTCTTTATTAATAGTTCCATGTTCAAAATCACTTCATTCCCAGACATGCGTAGAAGTGATTCTGACGCTGGGGAACAATGGATTTATAAATAAATTGGAGGCAACATGTAGTGAGTCTACGAGTTGCGATTGAAGTAACACATCGGCTGACAAGTTCCCGGTCTAATGAAGAAAACACAACTTTTTTGGTCAAATTCGATTTTATTCATCAACATAGTCTCCTTTAAGAGATATACAATAATTTCAGTGCCTCTCTAACATTTCAATACCTTTCTTGAAGACCGAATTATCTTTGGCCTCAAAATAGGCGTTTGTTTCGGCAATCACCTCCTCATTCGAGCCAAATCTCTTGTCGGCGAGCATTTTTTTTTTCGGATCTGCGAACAGGTAAAAGTCGCTGGGAACCAAATCTGTAGAATAGGGTGAGTTTGGAAGCAATTCGAAGTGTAATTCGTGCAATTTTTCCACCGTAGCCAAAGACCTGTGACAGGGTGCAGAGAGGGGGGGGGGACTCGGCACCAACTTCGAAAACAGATTTCTTATAGACAAATCTTCACGCAAGATAAAGCCTACACGTTTTTTGATATGTTTAGAGTGTCGGCTATCTCCTGCAACTTCACTTTACGGTTTTCTAAAACGATTTTGTGGACTTTTTTTATGTTTTCCGGTATAACCACCTCTCTTGAGCGACCAGAGCATTGCGCATCATCGATGTTTGTACAACCACGTTTAAATTCAGCAAACCAGTCAATAATGGTCTATTTTCCTGGTGCAGAGTCCAGATAACATTTATCAAGCCAAGATTTCGTTTCCACGGTGTATTTCCCCATCAGATAGCAATGCTTTATCAAAACACGAAATTCTTTTTCTTCCGTTGTTTTAAAAATACAAAAAGTTGTTTCACTAAAACCACAGTAACTTTTGAAGCAACCGTCAGATCGTCATATAATGTTTACAACTGCCTTTTTAAGCTTAGTAGTTACTTAACAGTAAGTAGTAATTACTAAACAGAATATAATTCTGTATTTGTGGTGCCACCTGTGTGTCAGATCGGGAACTTATCAGCCGATGTGTTGACTGAGGAGTTTGTCACAAGATAGCAGCTGATTTTCTTACATCGGATTAACAGATTCTGAATACAGCTGCAAAAACTTACACCAGTAAATTGTGAATAGAAAATTTCGCTTTACTTTAGTGGCTTATTGACGTAAAACTTCTCTCGGAAATATGGTAAAAATTTCTGCTCAATTTTACTGGTGGAAGTTATCCCGAGTATTATAATGTACTTTACTGACACTGACAGAGGGTTATTTAGATTGTCACAATATGGTGGAAACGCGGGCCTGACTACCGCTGGAGTAAATTTCCACCAGTAAAAAGGAATATCTGTTTTTGGCCATAATTATGATTGAAATCCTGGATTAATAATGTGTTTAAATAAGGAGAAAATTTATATTCAAATTTACTGGTGGAAGTTTTCACAGGCGGTAATGAGCCACTTCAAAACTGGTTACAGTTGAAGCTTCACTATTTTGAAGATATGTCAGTTCCTCTTTATTCATAGTTCCATGAGGGAACAGGGAAACGAAATTCGTCCATTAGCTTTCGACAAAGGGTTTTTACTTAATATCTCGGCTAATTATCAAAAAATGAAAAATTCGAATCAGGTGCATTGGGAACAGTTTTCGTTACCTTATCCAAATTTTCAGAACTCTACGTGAGTTTGTTTTCTACTGCGAGAGTCTACGGGGATTTCCCCGAGCATTACCAACAGACAGACAGAAACTCAGACTAGCGTATTTTATTAATATACAGGGTGAACCAAAGGTCTTGCCCTGATCATAATAATTCATTTCAAATTAACCATTTGTATAATAATATTTTTAGCAAGATGGAACAAACACTGGGGTTCCTTAGTACGTGATTTCCAAAACAAAATATTTCCGGGTCGGTGGATTGGAAGGGTTGGTCCAAAACCCTGTCCTTCGTGCTCTCCAGATATTAATCCTCTCGGTTTTTTTTTCATTTGGGGCTATGTCAAGGACAGAGCCTTTACTACACCAATTGCTGACATCGAAGAACTGAAAACTGCTGTACACGGTAAAAAAAAAAAAAAATGCGTTAATATAGGGAAATTGTACTGCCACTCGAGACGCCAGTACTATTTCCGTATTTTAACAGAATTTTCTCCGGAAATTCCAGAAAAAATTCCGTTTTTTCACAAAATTTACGCGAAAAAATTCAGCTAAAATACAAAAATAGTACTGGCGTCTCGATTGTCAGTACAATTTCCGTATTGTAACGGTTTTTTTTTTTACAGTGTATGAACTGTAACAGAAGTTATGTTAAAGAACTTAAATACCGCTTAGACATTCTCAGAGGTACCAAGGGGGCACACGTTGAAATTTACTCAGGTAAGTGGTTTTATAAAATATTTATAACAGTACTTACAATGTATCCAAAAAAACATATATCTAATGATAATAGTTTGAGCACAATAGATATTTATAATCAGGGCAGGATTTTTGGTTCACCCTTTACCTAGCAAATAGGAAATTGCTGGCCAGCAGCAGAATAGGTGCTGGCAATGATGGAGAAGTGCTGCCTAATGGTCTACCACTCCATGACCACTGCTGGACAGCTTCAGTCAAATTTGCTGTTTGAAATCGTCAGATAAAATTCTGATTGGCCTCCGTTTTATCTCATGAGCTGGCCCACCACACCATGGAAGTGCACGAACTTTTGCTGTATTATTGCTGGGAAACCTACGCTAGGTGGCGTTTCGAATATCGAAGACATTGAGTATTTCGGAATTCATCGCAATACAGCACAAACATTGGATGATGGCCTACCGCTTTATAAACACCGCTGGATGGATGTCTGCTCATAGTACAAAAAAGCTGTCTGATGGTTTACCACTGTATAAACACTGCAGGATCAGTGATAGTGCAGGATTAAACCCTTACGAAAATAGTTCATAGAGCTGAATAGAATTCTGTAGAATCACTTATAAGTTCTGTAGCCTTTCTTAGAGTAGTTTTTCTATAGAGTTTTGAAGAATTCTATAGAATACTTTTTCTAAAGAAAATATTTCTATAGAATTCGTTCGAATTTTTTTTTCTATAGAATAGTTTTTCAATAGAGCACTATAAAACATATAGAAATTCTATAGACTAATTATTCTATGGATTTTTTTTAATAAGAAAACATATTTTTTTTGGTGTTTTTAAATTTATGTGTGCTAATTTATCTGTACACATTTATTAAAATAAAAAAAATATATAATAATAATTAAATTTGTAATACATCAGTATTCCATAGATTTAATATGATTCTAATTTAATTCATAAGTCTAATACATTGTAATTCTATTGTTAATGTAATAATATATCAATCGAACTTTACTGACTGAAAAAATGGTTAATTAATATGTTTGTTTATGATTCTTTAATTTGTCGTTTAATTTTATAATCATTTATTAATTTTCTCTTAATTTCATAAAAACACTCATCTAAATTTAAAAACTTTATTCTCGAATGGCAATTCATCTAATTTAATAAACTTTATTCACAAATTGTAATTTTTATTCAAATATTTTAATCTGAAGTCTAAAAATACTTAAACAATTACGTTTCAAGTTTAACAAATAATAATTTATTAGACTTTTAAATATTTCGTTAAGTTTATATTAAAATAAGAGTTATTTTTAACACCCCGCGGTAGATTAATGAATTTGAACACAAATGACCCAGCAAAGAGGAAATTGCTGGCCAGTAGCAAGATAGGTGCTGGCAATGATGGAGAAATGCTGGCTGATGGTCTACCATTGCATAACCACTGCTGGACAGCTTCAGTCAACTTTGCTGTTGGAAATCATCAGATAAAATTCTGGTGGGTATCCATTTTATCTCATGCGCTAGCCCACCACTACATAGAAGCGCACGAACTTTTGCAGTATTATTGCTGGGAACCCTTACGCTAGGTGACGCTGCGAATATCGAAGACATTGCGTATTTGAACACAAATATGAAATGAATATCTTAACACAATTTAAGCTGTGAAGCTAACTTTTTTTGAAACTGTAAAAAATATAGCACCACTGCCACAAACTAAATAAATAAGTAAATGAATAAATAAATAAATTCTTTATTTCAACGCACTTTTTTTATCTCCTTAAATCTGGTTTAACTAGGTTACAAAGGATTTCGGTTTTCATAATTTACGCAGTTCAGAATCAATAATAATAAAAAAAAAGTGTATAAAATACATAAGATTTCTTTACAATAGAATAATTTCTATACCAGTTTAATGATTGGGAACGTAAATCACAAAAAAAAAAAAAAAAAACTTGAAACAGTGTAATGCGAGCTTGAAAACTACGAGCAATCGTAGCGTATGCTGAAAGCACTTGTTCATGTCCGATCACGAAATCCAAGCAGCATCGAGCACAGTCAGTACTTCGGAGGGTGCCCACATGCAGTTCAAATATTTCTATAGACATTTCTATTATAGACACTTCTACAGATGTTTCTATAGCTCTTGGTGAAACTAGCTTATAGAAAAAAGAGCCATGATTATATAATACTTTGTTTTTTTTTTTATAGAATTCTATAAGAAATTTTTGTAAGGGAAAGTGCTGGGCCAGCAAAGGAATAGCAGCGGGATAGGTGCTAGCACTGCAGGAAAAGTGCCGGATTGAAGTAATGTGATGGCCTATCAATGCTGGCCTGCTGTTGGCCATCACTGATGGGCCAGCTGCATTCAGCTTGGACACTTTTCGACAGGTTTAAGTAATGGCACCCTTGCACTTTACCACTGATAGCACTGCTGGCTGACATCTTTTTTCCAGCTGATGGCCCACTGTTTCTTTTTTTGCTGGGGAATATCTTAACACAATTTAAGATGTGAAGCTATTTTTTTTTACTGTAAATAATATAGCACCACTGCCACCCACAAAATAAATAAGTAAATGAATAAATAAATGAATTCCTTATTTCAACGCACGTTTTTTTTCCTCCTTAAATCTGATTTTACTAAGTTACAAAGGATTTCGGTTTTCATAATTTTCACAGTTGAAAATCAATCAGCGCTTAAAATATATAGGATTTCTATACAAGTTTCATGATTGGGAACGCAAATCACAAAAGATACAAACTTGAAATATTGTAATGTGAGTTTATAAGCTACGAGCGGTCGTACAATACGCTGAAAGTGCTTGTTCATGTAAGATCACGGAAACCAAATAACACCGACCGTGGTTATTTTTTGGGAGGGTGACCACATGGAAACCACTGCCATTTTAAATATCTTTTTAAAAATTCTATAGACACTTCTTCACATATTTCTATAGATTTTGGTGAAAATATCTTATAGAAAAACGGACCATAATCCTATAATGCTTTTACTATAATATTTTTAATAGAATTCTATAAGAAATTTTTGTAAGGGAAAGTACTGTCCCAGCGAAGGAATAGCAACAGGATAGGTGCTAGCACTGCAGGAAAAGTACCGAATTGAAGTAATGTGATGGCACACCAATGCTGGCCTGCTGTTGGCCATCACTGATGGGCCAGCTGCATTCCGCACGGACAGTTTTGTACTGATTTAAGTAATGGCACCATTGCACTTTGGCTGATGGCCCACTGTTTCTTTCTTTTCTGGGAAGATTACAGTTGCCAATTATCTAATTTATCTCCACCCCTTGCCTTCATTTTTAAAGTATCCGATTTCATAATTTGTTTCATCATTATATATTTACTTTTGTTCTTTTAACTTCACTGTAGTCACCTTTCATTTTTAAACTTCCATAAATAATGTATAATAACTCATTGAGGCATTTGTGAAACATAGATAAACTAAGTGGAAATTTAAGGAGTTTGTAACTTATTTCACCAGTTAATTTGTGACTCGTTAATTGCAGATGCTGAAACATTGAGAGTCTATTTCTGCGGCGGGGGGGGGGGTTGTATATAGGGGTTATTAAACTCTTTTCTTTTGATGTCATCATATTTTACGAAAACAGGGAATTATTTTGTCATCGCATTTTATAAAAAATATCAGCAATCCAACATGTTTCAAAAGTTTCGTCTTTGAGCCTAAACCAAATATTGCATAACAACTTTAACTAAAGTGACAGAATCGAAACGCATTTTTCATCAGAGTTCTTTGATTTGGGTAACATGCAATAATATCGTGTGAATTGCTAAAAATGCACATTGATTCACAAACTCGGTATGATATCGGGCATACAAAAAACCAGATACAAAAATATTGAGAGACGATTTCTTTGTTTTTGTTGTATACAGAGGGTCGTTAAAGACATTACTTTTGACGTCATCATATTTTACAAAAACAAGGGTTTATTTTGTCATAACATTTTATGAAAATATCAGAAAGCCAACATGTTTAAACATTCTCAAGCTACAAAAAAGTGTGAGAAACTGTTTGAAAAACTTGTATCTTCAATATGCTCTTTATTAAAACTGAAACTCGATAGTTAATGCAGACGACATGCGAATTGAAGTTAAAGACTTCATGGTAGCATTTATTGAGCTTCATCGCCATTTTTTATTAAGAACAATATTATGAACTTCATAAGTAAAATAAAATCTATGCAAAGGTATTGTGATACATGTACTGTCACAAAATATAATTAACTATTTAATTTTTATTCATTTAGGGCAATAGTTTCACTATTTATGCGAAAATTAGTCTCACACCAATTTTCGTGAAAACTAATGTTTGCCTAATATAAGCTTTTCAGATGTAAAGTACTTCTGCTCAAAAAATGTTACAATGATTGAATGACACTGGAATTTACGAACAAATTTATTTGAAACGCAGTAAAAGCAAACTGCATGTATATCTTAACTGCATGCAAACTGCATGTATATCTTAAGCGTCGTATCTTAAATGGGAGAGGTAACCGCAAGATTAAAGAGGAGGTCACATCAATCAAGTTCACGCAGCGGATGGGGTTGAACTACAGCAAGATGCCTAACTGTTTTCTTACTTCACACCACTAAAATTATAAAGTTTTTTTTTCACCTTGATTAATAGCTGAAAAGTCTCTGATTAGATAAGGCGAAGAAAACTTCCTATCAAGTGGGTCTGGACCCATGGGGCTATTAAGAAAGAGGAATAGTCCAAGAGCTGTTAAACGTTTTAGGGAAGGTATTTGAGGCACCCTGAAAATTTGTGCAACGCTTCTTTTGTAATGGCTGAATACAAAATCGAATGTCTGGCTGAAGGATCGTGGCCCAAAAACTGTGCCAGACACGTGTCAAGTGCCATTTTTTGACTACCCAAAAAAGGTATTTGAGGCACGCTGAGATTGAGACAGAATAATATTTATACTTAGAAAAGAATATTTTGAAAACAACAGACACTTTAGTCGGCCCAAAACTGTGCCAGACACGTGTCAAGTGCCATTTTTTGACTACACAAAAAAGGTATTTGAGGCACGCTGAGATTGAGACAGAATAATATTTATACTTAGAAAAAAATATTTTAAAAATGACAGACACTTTAGTCGGCCCAAAATCTGTGCCAGACACGTGTCAAGTGCCATTTTGCCAAAAATGTGCCATTTTTGGTACACGTGCCATTTTTGGCAAAATGGCACTTGACACGTGTCTGGCAGAGATTTTGTGCCGACTAAAGTGTCTGTCATTTTCAAAATATTTTTTCTAAGCATAAATCTCAGCGTGATTCAAATACCTTTTTTGGGTAATCAAAAAATGGCACTTGACACGTGTCTGGCACAGTTTTTGGGCCGACTAAAGTGTCTGTCATTTTCAAAATATTTTTTCTAAGTATAAATATTATTCTGCCTCAATCTCAGCGTGCCTCAAATACCTTTTTTGGGTAGTCAAAAAATGGCACTTGACACGTGTCTGGCACAGTTTTTGGGCCACAATCCTTCAGCCAGACATTCGATTTTGTATTCAGGCATTACAAAAGAAGTGTTGTGCAAATTTTCAGGGTGCCTCAAATACCTACTCAAAAATGTTCAACAGCTCTCCTACTAGAACTGACATATCGTAAAAATAGTGAAGCTTCAACCACTTTCGCATGGCTTTATTACCTCCGCCAAAAACTTCCACCAGTAAATTTAAGTAGAAATTTTCTCTTTAGTCAAACACCTTAATAATGGAAAATTTCAGTCAAAAATAAATGCAAAAACTGATATTCATTTTTACTGGTAGGAGTTTACTTCAGCGGTAGTAGTCCCACCCTATTTTGACAACGAAGACAGCCTCCTGTCAGTGTCAGTGAAAATATTATAATACCTGGGCAATCTGACACCAGTAAAAAACAATGGAAATTTTTTACCATATTTGTGAGAGAAATTTCCAATGAGTAAGACGCTTAAATAAGGCGAAATTTTCTGTTTAAATTTACTGGTGGAAATTTTCACCGGCGGTAATCAGAAACAGTGGATCCGATTAAAAAAAGAATCACCCATCTTGTGACAACCTCCTCAGTTGCTAATGGAGTTATGAATAAAGAGGAGGAGACATGTAGTGTGCTGTCTACCAGTTGCGAGTGAAGTAACTGAGGAGGTTGTCACAAGATCGCTGCGGCTTTTTTAAAATAGGATCTTCAGTTTCTGATTACCACTAGGCCAAACATCCCACCATTAAAATTGAATAGAAAATTTCGTCATATTTCTACGTCTTATTCACGGAAATTTTTCTCAAAAATGTCGTAAAAAGTTTTATTTGTTTTTACTGGTGTCAGTATGCCTTGTAAAACTGACAGTTTGTTTCCCTGGTTGTCACAATATGGCGGAAACGCAGTACCTAACTATTGCCAAAGTAAACTCCTACCAGTAAAAAGGAAAATCTGTTTCTACCATTATTTATGACTGAAATTTTGTAATATTAAGGCGTTTAAATAAGTTGAAAATTTCTATATAAATCTACTGGTGGAAGTTTCCACCGACAGTAAACAACGCCTGTGATAGCGGTTACAGTTGATGCTTCACTATTTTAAGGATATGTCAGTTCCTCTTTATTAATAGTTCCATGCAGTTGCTTCACTCGCAACTGCTAGACAATACACTATATGTCTCCTCCTCTTTATCAATAGCTCCATTGTCTGGATCCCACCCGTTCTGGCTACGCCATTATTTTGCAATAAATCTGGTAAATGAGATTCATATTCCATGAGTGGCTAAAGATTTAGAAAATATGCGCAGATGGTAGATATTTTGTCATATATGACGCCACACTAAAAGCCCGCGTATGTGGATTATCAACCCCGTCAACAAGATGGCGCAGCTGTGTTAATTTACGCCCGATTCCAGCATTAAGTATGTACGCTTAATTTGTATGCAGTTTTGAGTAAAAGCTTTTCTTCAGTTACAAGTAAAAGTCGTAGTAAAAAAGTAGTTAGTAAAAGCAAAATGTTATACCGAAATTCTGGTGCAATTGTGGCACTTGTGGAATAAAATTAAGTGATAAAAAGAATATACCACTCACATTCAATGAATTAATGACATAAATTCTAGAATTAAGTAATATTTATCTTTAAAATAATGTGGTAACTAAACATGGTACGTAGGCCACGTAGAGAGTACCACAGATTTAAACAAATAATTTTTTTTAATTTAAAATAGATGGCAAACAATGATCATTTAAAAAGCTTTTAACTACTCGTCTCTTTTACCTTTATGTTATTCAAATAAAATTACATTTCTAATGTACACAATTAATTCAATAATGCAAGTAGAAATAAAATTTTTACATTTTACAAATGTTAACAAACTCTAAAATAATTTATTTTATATTAAATTTATCCATTTTAAATAAAAATGTTAAGAGAAGAGAGTGTAATTACTTTGAAAGAAATATCAAACAAATTTTTGTGAAAACCTTTTTAAAAAATTATGCATTTATGGGATTCTTCTTTGTGAATGCTAATGAAGATTACATGCACGTGGAAATTGTACAGAAAGTGTAAATAAAGCAAATATGCAAATTATTCGAAATTCCTTGAAATAAGAAGTTTGTTTCTGAATTCAAGAATAGCAGTTTAATAGAGTTTGAGTAAAATGACGTGGGTCTGATATGCGGGTACTTTTATTTATTTCAAGAAATGTGTCAAAATATTTTTCCTTTTGTGGGTTCGTTATTCTCCCATTTGTTCGACACAATCGTGATTATTTATCTAAATGAATTATTTCACCTCATTTTTTTTGTAATTTTCTAGAAATTAAAATCATTAAATAATAATAATAATAATAATAATAATAATAATAAGTGTTAGTATATGTAAAAAAGTCGGAAATCGTACATCAAACGTAGCAAGTATGGTGCGTTCGTACTATAGCTAGTTTTATAAATATTCTGATCTTGGTGCAATAGCTGTTGCACACTTATGAAAAAAGGCACGAATATAAAACTCATTACAATTATATATATTAACTTCAGTAATACGTAAGTAATAGGACACCATGTTAAATAGGATGTAATCACTATGGCAACCTAGAATCATTACCTAAAATGGGATATCAAAGAATTATTTATGTATGATAGGACTTAATAGAATGGAGAAAACTTCTATTAATATCTTTTTGAGTTTTGATTCGATTTTTAAAAAAAATTGAAAAGACTCGACAAAATTCCGCAACGATTATACATATTAAATTTCAAACAATTCGGAAAGATAGATTTTTCGCTGTTATATGCGATCGTAGGTCTTTATTTATCATCATCACACAAATTTTTACAAATAATATGTGAAATAACATAGAAACATTAAATTTTGATTATTAATAATTTTTTGAGTGTTATATATTTCGAAACATGCAATACAAATCCCAGCATTAAAACCAGCGCCAAAAGCCAAAACCGAGCGGTGATATTCAAAGATTTGACACAGAAATGTCAGTTAAATTTTTCTGGTTTCAGAAGTTTTTTGCAGCAGTTAAAATTCCAGCCCGGAAATATGACGGACACGCGAAATAACGAACAGCACCTCAGTGCGTGATATTGACGGGAGCGAGAATTAAGGGTGTTAAGGATATGTTAGTTTCCCTTTATTAAAAGTTCCATGGCTCATAGGGGGCGATGATTTTTATGTCAGCGCGTAGGCCTAGTATTCACATGACGGCGGTTATACGTAAAACTACCCAATGCGATATGTTTTGGGATGATTAAAAATAAATGTGGAATTAAGTGCTCAAACCTGGATAATTCTTAAACGACCGAATTGTTTTCAGTCTGGCATCCTATGAGGAAAATGACAAAAATATTAAAAACATTGTATCAAAATTTAACTGTTGGTATAGAAATTTTAAAAGTTTGGAACAATTTCTCTGTGTAGATCTCCTAAGCGAAATTTAAGTATAACATTAAGTAGTAGATATTATTACCCATAAATTGGTGCCAGTTAAATTTGTATGCGATCATTTGCGACAGAGTTAATAGAGGATATACCTTTTATAATAACTTTACATTACCAACTAATACGTGGACGCTTTTTATGTTAAATTGTTAACGAAACTCATGTATTATTTTTCATTTTATAGGCAGGGCTGCCACTTACGCCTATTTTTTAAGTCTACCTCACACCACTTTCTCAAAACAAAAATTATTGACATACTGTTCGAGAATTTTTTTTTTAATAGTGGTCCGAATGGAATAGAAAAATAGTCGCCTGTGGCAGCCCTGTTTAGGGGAACAAAAAAATTTAAAATTGAGTTTTCCTTTTATGATTTACACTTGTGTAAAGTGCCATAATACTCGAATGTAATTGTTTTTTTCTAATTCATATGGATACTTTGGAATATAGTATACTAATTTTATAAACAAAAGTTTTTGAAAAAAATATATAATGCGTAATAAATTTGTAAATCACTCAAAATACTTCAAGTGCATTCAAAATTCTTCTGTATAATTACAAATTTCCATATTCGACAAATGTATTGGTACATGCACTCTTGGAAAAATGTCATTAACTATTCGATTTCGATGCATTTTCTGTTATTTTAGTTAAGGAGATTTACAAAAAATCAATTTATGTATGACAACAAATGATAATTTAAATGCTTTTAAGTATACATCTCTTTTATATTTATGCCTATGCAAATAAAATTACATTTCTAATGTATATCATTAATTAAATAATGCATCTAAAAATAAAAGTTTTACCTTTTCTAAATGTTCGCTAGCTCTAAAATAGTTTATTTTATATTAAATTCATCCCTTAAAAATAATAATTCCAAAAGAAGAGCGTAATTGTTTGGAAAGAAATATCAAAAAAGTTTTGTTAAAACCTTTCTAAAAAAACTATGCACTTACGGAATTTTTCTTTTTAAGTTCTAATGAAGGTAACATTCACGCCGAAATTGTGCAGAATGTGTAAATGAAGCAAATATGCTAATTATTCTAAATTCTTTGAAAAAAGAAGTTCATTTTTGAATTCAAGAATTACAGTTTAATGGAGTTCGCGTAAAATTAAGTGGGATTCATATGCGGGTCCTTTAATTTATTTTTTGAAATATAATAGAAAATGATTTGATTTTGTGGGTAGATTGCGTTTCAATTTATTTGATACAAGCTTTTGTAAATTATTTATTCAAATGCATAAATTTTCCTTTTCAATAACCCCTTAATTAATCTCCTCCTTGTTTCGATTGCTACTTTGTGTTTGGTTTGAAATATTGAATCCATTTTTTATCTACTGTTATAAAACGTTGAAGAAAATCTGCAGAATTGAGTTTAACCCCTTAACCCCTTGAAGGGCGATGATGCCATCACGGCATCACATAACTTTAGTCCCTCATTCGCACCGGAATTTTATAATGGAAATTTCACTTTTATGAAGTGCGCGAAATTATACTTTTACTTGTTTAAAAATAAATTATTTTGTAAACACTGGTGTCATTAAATTATTTTAACATTTTATGAATACAAGTACCTTGCCCCTGAAAGGGTAAATTCTCGCTCCCGTGATATTTACGGACTGTGTCTTTTGTTCAGATTGTTTGATTTCCATCAGTTTTATAAATAGTGTAATTGGCTATATTATGGTATCATTTTACCTGTCATTAAATAAGGTGAATATTTCCTTTTCAAAAAAGTGGTGCCAATAAACAATTTGAATTTTTAAACAATAATTTAATGCGACCGTTAAGGGGTTAAAATTAGTACGTTCATACAAGCGCCGATATTCATGTTTTTCGCTGTAAGACGGCGCTCGAATTAATGTTTTGCTTCCTCTGGGGGCGCGGTACTGTCGGTTATTCAGACACACTGTATGTAATGACCTGCCCCTCTCATATTTATTGAATTAAGCTCGAATATAACATTCAGAGTTGATTGTAAATGTCTGAAAATTCGTAAGGAGTAAGCAAATTACTTAGACATGATTTTATTGACTACGCTTAAGACAGTACAACCTCCACGTTATATACACATTTAGAATGACGTTGATAATGAAATGAACGATCTACCGCAAGAAATATCGATATTATCAGAAATTAGATTATATTGGCAGGGCAGCCACAGGCGACAATTTTATTCTATTCTGTTTGCAGCACTATTTAACACGTTCACGTCGGTGTGCAGCACCTTTGGGTCATGCTTGACTGCCCCATATGGCGACGTGCATCACCGGTGAGTCACGCTTGACTGTCGCATTGGGCGGCGTGCATCACCAGTGGGTCACACTCCACTGTTAAATTGAAGGCGTGCACAACAGGTGGGTCACACTCGACTATGCCATAGACGTCGTGCACTACAGGTGGGTCACACATGAATATTCGAAAATTCAGTAGTAAAAACAATTCTGTATTACAAACCTTATACATTCACGACGGGAAACGAGAAATCTCGTTTCATTCAAAAGATATCATTGTATAAGGACGTGGCTTCTACCTTACAGAAAATGCATTTATGTCCTGTTGTCAATATTTCTTTAGATTTTAAGCGATTTTATATTAAATTTGTACATATGCAGTCAATAAAATCATGTCTCTAAGTAATTTGCTTACTCCTTACCAACTTTCAGACATTCACAATCAACTCTGCTTGTTATATTCGAGTTAAATTTAATAAATATGAGAGGAGCGTGTCATTGCATACAGTGTCTGAATAAGCGAAAGTACCGCGCCATCAGATGAAGCAAAACATGAATTTGAGCGCCGCCTCACAGCGAAACACATGGATATAAGCACCGGCGTGAACGTGTTAAAAGAAAATAAATTTTGTAGTATGTTACTCTTCCAAATGTTGTCAAACTATCTGTCAAAGATTTTTGTTTTGAGAAAGTAGTGCGAGATAGAATGAAACAGTAGTCGCCTGTATTGGTCTAAAAGGGACATGTATGAGAACGCGCGCATAAAAAAAGCTATGGAGCGTGATCGTTTTTTATTGATACTTTTTTTTTTTACATTTTTCCAACAATACCACAGCTAGACCTGAAGATCAGTTGAACAAAATTCGAAATATTGTTGAAGCAATTGTTGATACTTTTTAAGATCCTGGTAAACCTAGCAAAATGACTGTAATTGACGAAAGTATGTTTCCATGCAGAGAACGCCTCTGTTTTCGCCACTGCATGCACTTCGCACTTCCATGCAAGCGGAGTAAATATGTTAGAAAAAAAGACAAAGATGTAAAGAATAATACAAATGTTTATTAAAAAGAAACGGCAGACAGTATACTTCGAAGAAAATTTTAAAAGTTACCGCGTATTGTAACCGTTGAAAGGGCCAGCCAGCACTTTGTTTAGAATACTTTAAAAAAATTGCATTGAAATAAATAAACAATTATATTAACACATTGCCTACACGCAATTTTTATCAAATTTGAATTTTAAAACAGTAGAAGCTCCTCCCTGTTCTGGAAGTCTTTTGTAAATTGGTGTTCCAGATAGGTTTCCCATGTTTATGCATCGATAAATATGTTTCAATGAACGAATTTAATATAAGAAGTCTTACAATCTAAAGAAATATGGATGACATGATATAAATGCATTTTCTGTAAGGCAGAAGCCACGCCCTTAGTCAATGATATTTCTTGAGTTAAAACGAGTTTTCTCGTTTCCCGTCGTGAAAAAGTGTCCCGTGTTAAAGTTATAATATTGAATTTTTTTGCTACTGAATTTTCGAATATTCAAGTGTGACTCACCTGTAGTGCACGCCATTTATGGAATAGCCGAGTGACCCATCAGTGATACAGGCCATCTGAGGCGACAGTCAAGCGTGACTCACCGGGGATGCATAAGGCGCGCCACACATCAGGGAGACATGCGGCAGAAAAGCGTGAGGCATGCGACAATTTCACCCTCTTAACAAAGAAAAAACCGGTTTGAACAGCAGAATTTGCCTCATGTCTCACGATTATTGTCGCATGTCTCTCTGGTGTGTGGCGCGCCTAACCGTCTGATGGGACAGTCGAGCGTGACCCACCAGCGATGCACGACTGCGTGAACATGTTGAATGATTTGAAATTCAAATAATTACGTTTAATAAGTGCTAGTATGTAATGTCGTGGAAAAGAAATTAAACACCCTTACTAACTATTCAACAAATTATCGGAGAAGACATTTACTGGTAACAAACGATTGGAATAAAGTCACCTTTTAAATGGTGTATATAAAATTTGCTTAGGGGCCATCTACATATCAAAAAGAACCCAAACTTTGATTTTTTTTTCAATAACAATACCCAAGTTTGACACCATAAACGAATTCTACACTCTTCAATTAGCCAAAAAACAAATTTTCATGAAATTCGTACGATTAGTTCAGAGAAATTAATTATTTTAAAATGAGCCTATTTCAGGGGCTGTATCCAAATTGAAGTTCTTTACTCGATTGATGAAATGCATAGGATGAGTATGTCACTTCTATTAATGTATTATTTCTTGCCAACACCACCATTTTCCTCGCTTAATATGTATAGACTATAGCCAGCTCAAATATTTCAATAAAATGAGTAAAATATATATTTCTCGAATTATGCGTTTCTGCACATCATAGACGGCTCCTTAACACTAGAACCGCCGTAGTGGTCATTTTGACCGCTACCAAATAAAAATACTTCGATTCGAACCAGGAATTTCTTTCTAAAATAAGTTAAAAATTACTACAGTGAAAAAAAGTTAAATAAATGAATTAGATAGTTTTTAATATAAATTCTGGTGTAAAATATTTTTATAACACTTGAGTGAAATTTCCGGCGGTTCTAGTGTTAAACCGTCATTGTGAAGTTTTTTAACCATAATTCGAAAACTACTTGGAAGAATAATAATCTATCTTATCAATCTTATAAATCTATCTTATAAATCTCATAAATCTCTAAATCTTATAAATCTTATATCTTATAAGTCTATCAAAAAAATTGTAGATTGTAATTCATATTTCTTTCGAATACTAATTTCATAATTCATATTATATAATTTTTAAAATTACAAACTCAATGTATTTATGTTTCTTTTTTTAGTATTATAACCACATTACATTAGGATCATATATTCAGGAGATATTAATAAAAATATGAAAATTTAATTTAACATTAGAAGCTCAACATTTTGATTATTTAAAATTCAAAAACTTATGATCAAAATAACATGAAATTTCATTTCTAGGCATATTTTGAGCGGAAGATTTAAAATATATTGTCAAAATTGGGGGTTGTTATTGAAAAAACAATTTTGATCTGGTTTTGATTTGTAGATGGCCCCCTAAGCAAATTTTATATACATCATTTAAAAGTAGACTTTTTTTTTAAAACCTTTTTGTACCAGTAATTTTCTTGTATTATAATTAGTTGCAGAGTTAGTTAGGGGTGTTTACTTTTTTTTCCACGATTGCGCACGTACTTAACCCTTTCAGCTGCGAGGTACTTGTATTCGCAAAATTCTGAAATGAGTGACTGACACCAGAATTTACAAGCATGCTTATTCCAAAATAGGCAAAAGCTTTTGTTCACGTAATTAATAAAATGAATTTTTTCATTCCAATATTCTGGTGCCAATGTGGCATTGGGAATTAAAATTAGGTGGTCCAAAAATGAACCACCGCCCTTGAGGAGGTTAAGGAAGTGAAAATTGTGCAGTATGAAAAAAAAGTCCGATCCAGAGTTACTGGTTTGGCCTCCATTTTTATTCAGAAATTATGACTTCATCCCCGAAATAAAGAATAGTATTTTATGTTTTATTTAATGAGAGTCATATAATGATCCATTAAAGTAAAAATTTTTCTTTCGAAATTTCCGGTGTGAATTTGAAATGGTGAAATAAAATTGGAGGCCAAACTGGCAAGCCTGTTCCGAACGATTACGATGGATAAAAATTGAGTTCTAACAAAGGCATGAAAAATTGAAAAGTACCGTTTTATTTCGTATAAATTTCTTTATAAATGAAGTGGATAACTCTGTTATAAGGATAATAAGCGTATAAAAATTCAACCTAATTTTTAAAAGTTTAATAGAAACACCATAATTTTATTGTATGTCGCAGTTCATCAAACAAACAAAGAAAACCGGGAATATGCAAATTAGCATCAACTTTGATTTATAAGTTAGAGAGTTATAAATCAATGAAAGGTGATCCAATCATTGTCAAGAGCTAAATTGAAATAATGTATAATATTGTTTGAAAAAAAATTTTGAAACAAAATAATGCGTAATAAATTTTTATATCAAACAAAACTCTTTGTGCATAATCAATGTTAATATGCAAGACATTTTTTTTAATTTATGTCGGAGTACAAATTTGTAAATTCATTTGTATGCTGTAAGTTATAGATAATATTTATGAGGATTCGGTGCACTTTTAACTGTTTTTTTACTCGTTTATTTTATAATATTTTATTGCCATGTTAATTAATGTTCTTTTGACGAAATGTGAAGTAATAAAACAAAAATGAAATTATTGTAGTAAAATTTAAAAATATAAAGGCAAAAATTAAAAAACACACTTCTACTCTTTTAAACATATGGAAACGTTTTTCGCTGCGTACTTTCTTTAGATATGTGCTCAATAATTGTAAGGATGATATTTAGAAAAATTTAATTAATTTAATAAAAAGAAGTTAAATGCGATGGCATATGGATAAAATACAGGTAAAAATGACTAATTATTTCACTTTAAATTAAAAATTGTAATGATAGGCTTTCAGCCATTATTATTGTATAATTAACTATTTATATTAATTCAAATCCGATACTTTATTTTATTAAATGCAGCTAACGGATCACCCAAATAAATAGCAAGTAAATTGAAGAATATTTTAGGAAATTTCGTCACTTAGAACTTGCTGATATATTGAAAGAACACAAACTGATGAAAATTAATTTAAGTGCAACTAGGAATCATT
This sequence comes from Maratus speciosus, assembly GCA_963932465.1. NCBI lineage: Eukaryota > Metazoa > Arthropoda > Arachnida > Araneae > Salticidae > Maratus > Maratus speciosus. The sequence goes on from OZ010796.1 coordinate 163,420,488, forward strand.
TAAATGCAACTGGATAGAGTAAAAAACCCCTTTTTCCAAATTTTAAAACCATAGCAGAATTTAAAACCACACTTCTACATATTTAAACAGCTAGATTGTTTTTCGATGCATACTTTCTATGGGAATGTTCTCTATAATTGAAAGGACGATATTTAGAAAAAATAAATTAATTTAATAATAAAGAAGTTAAATGCTATGACATATGGAAAAAATATAGGTATTAATGACTAATTATTTAATTTTAAATAAAAAAAAATTTATAATAGGCTATAATTAGCTCAAGATAGGTTATTAGCCATTATTATTGTATAATTAGCTACTTATATTAATTCAAATCCGATAGTAGTGATATCAGATGCAACTAAGCATTTCTGTTTATCGAAATTTTTGTATAATATAGAATCGTTTCATTCAAAAGTTTAATCGCCAAATATTGAATATAGGGGAGACTGGGGAGGTTTGACCATAGGGGAAGCTTGACCCACACTTCAGTTTTCATCTTTAAAAGAATTTCAGAGTTTTGCCAATAGGTAGTAACCTAAGGTATTGAAATGCTCAAACAATAGTCGTTACGGCGAACCGAAATAGTGTTTGTGCCCTATCATCGCAACAGTGAATCAAATTACGGTGTATTACAGCCTGAGTGTTGAATATCATGAAAGTGACTTTAAAGTGCGAAATATTGAATTCGTCGTGGAACTACGTGTGAGCAGCGGAGTACCCCAGCAGAAAAAGTATAAAGTAAGGTGTTTTGATCATTTCTGTCTGCTGACATTCTCGAACCAAATGTATTTGTTGTTGTATAATTAATAGTAATTTAAGATAATTTATGTGCAATAAAGTAATTGTGTTCAGATAGGTAGGAGATATTATGAGCCATATTTACTATTGTTTTAAGGAAAAGTCATAATAACTTATACTAATATAGATTTTCTATTTTTTTTTACTAATAATGGTAGTGAACAAAATTGATGCATTGTGTTAATAATAGTTGGAAGGAATAATTGAATTTACTTAAATTTAAATTATTATTAAAGTAATATTTAAATGAAGCAATACTGATTTAAGCTTGAAGAGTTGATAACAAACGAGTAATGAGCATTTGCTTAGAATTTTAATTGGCTAGAAGTAAATTTCGAAAAAAAAAGGCTCACAGTGGGGGGGGAGGGGAAGGTGAAGGTTTTGATTGTATTTGTTTTAAATGTGAGAACCATTGTTGAATTTGGAAATATTTTATTGAGGATAATTGTAGAAATTTATAGGTGTATGTTACATAATTTTTCTTCATGTGGATGTTTCTATTGACATCAATACTTTTATTCAATTTGCAACGTATCAGTATTATTATGTAAATTGTATGTTATTATCTAATGTATAAATTGGAATCTGTATTGCATAGTAATCAAATCGAAATTATTGTTTTACCTTTTGTTTTATTGGAAGTAAATTGTGTGATATTAATGGTTGAGGAAAATCAAGATTATACAGTAGGTTAAATTAGAAATATAATACATCGATTAGCTGAAATGTATTAATTAGTATAATAAGTGGAGGTAACTGTACTAAGGTAGAAATTTAGGAAATATTAATTTGGTAGGTTTAAATATTATTGTAGAGTGGTAATAGTAATCGGTGAAGGTATGGCTTTCTTATTGAAACTAAAATGGGTGGATCTTCAGATGATAGCCGAAGAATTGGGGGTTGAATTGACGGAAGATGATACCAGATTTCAGCTTAAGAAAAAGATAATGGACAGCGATGAATATGACGAGGAGGCTGTTATGGAATTATCTAACACTATTGTTGCGGAACGATTGGAGCGCGAAAAGTTAGAAAAACAGGAAAAATTAGAGCGCGAAAAGTTAGAGCGCGATAGAGAAGAAAGGGTTTAAAGGGAAAAGTTAGAAAGAGAAGAGAGGTCTGAAAAATTGAGGATGGAACATGAATTAGAAATGGAGAGGCTAAGGATACAAGGTTCGACAAATAACTCTAATGGGTCTAGGGAATCTAATAATGAAAGTAACATAGAAAAATTGATCAAACGTGTTAAAACTCTGTCTATCAAAGTACCAGAAGGGACTGAGGGATGGAATTTATTTTTCAACAGTTTAGAAAGGGCATTCAAAACTAAAAATGTACCGGAAAACCAGCAGGCCGAAATTCTACTAAATATGTTAGGAGATAAGGCAGATAATTTGTTAATTTATACCACTAGGGAACAAATTGAGAGTTATGAGGAATTAAAGGAGTTAGTTCTAAAGGAACATGAGCCGACACCGAAGGCGTGTTTGGAAAATTTTAAAAAGGCTCGGAGAAACCAGAATGAAACTCATGAATTATTTGTATCCGTTGAATAGCAACATGGGAAAATTATTGTAAGATTAGGGGTGCTGACTCATATGAAAAGTCAACCAGTTAATAATTACGGATAAATTATTAAACACGTTACATGAAGAAACCTCATCATATATTGGGTTAACTCAACACAGTAAATGGTTAGAAGCTTCTAAAATTGCTAAAGAATGTGACAATTATTTTGACGCTAAACATACGTCTTATGCCGTTACGTATAAAAGTTTTAAGGGTAAAGATAGGTATGTAAACAATGAAAAAGTGAAACAGAGGGAGGATAGTAAATTTAGTGGTAATTAGAGGCAAAACGGGAGCAATGAGACTAATTCTTTTTCGGGTAGGAAAACTGATTTTAAGAAACCTAGTGATGGTTCAGCTCCTAGATGCTTCAAATGTGGTTTAAAGGGTCATTACCATCTTTTTTGTAATAAAGTGGGTAATGAGGGAAATAATAATGCTAGTAAAGGGCGTGAACAGAAAGCGGGTGTAAATAAGATTGTCGTGAAAGGAAATAAAGACTTACCTAAGGGAGCTATTGTGGCCAGGATATTGGCAAAGGCCAAACAGAGAACTAATGTTATTGGTGAGAAATTAAATAAACTCGAGAAAATTGAAGTTAGTGTAAATGGGCAAAAAGCGAAAGGATTGGTTGATTCTGGATGTCAAATTAGTGTTATTCATAAAGATTTGGTACCGGAAGAGAAATTAATAGGAGCGGGTAGTATTTATTTACAAGGATTATTTGGTGAAGCAGTTAAATCACCGCTGGTTAAATTACCATTAGCTATTCCGCAATTCGGACAAACTAATATAATTCATCAGGAAGTACTTGGCGCGGTGAACGATAATATTAATGAGCAGGTAATTTTACATCCCGAGGTGATTAATGAGTTGTCAGGGGTAAATCGCGAGGAACCAATGCTAGAGTCCCAAGAATTAGAAAGTTCGGAAATTAGTATCGATAACTTGAGTAAAAAGAACGGTATGAGCAGCGATAATTGTAATGTTTACGCAATAGAAGCGAGATCGGAAAATTTACAAAGTCAGAATGCAGAAAAAACGGAAGTGGAGAAAAATAATAAAGTTATCGTTAGCAATTCAGATATGTTTAAGAAATCCAAATTGGAATGTAAACATTTAGAGAGAGTTTGGGAATTAGCCAAAATGGATAAAGGGGATTATTATATTGTAGATGGTTTATTGTATCATAAAGAGAAATTGTTAGGCGAAACTATAGCGCAATTAGTAGTACCCAAGATAAGAAGGGAAGAGATCCTAAAATTAGCGCATACTTCGGTATTTGGAGGGCATCATGCAGCCAAGAAAACGTTACAGAGAATCAGGCAATATTTTTATTTGGAAGGTATGGGTAAAGAAGCTAAAGAATTCTGTAAATCATGTCTAGAATGTCAATTATCTAGAAAAGTGAAAGTGCGTGATAGAGTCTTAGTTGAGATGGCGGATGGCAGCTAAAAGTATGTGTATCAAAATAAAAGAGAATTTATTGCTAAGTGTAATATAGTGAATATTGTTTTTGAAGGTGATGAGGAATTTGGAGAAGTTGGGGAAATTCCTATTTTAAACCGGGAACAAGAGGTAGAACGGGACATAGAAAGGTTCGAAATAAAAGGGTTATCTAATAGTCAAGTCAAGGATATAAAATCCATTTTGAAGGAGAATAAAGAGGTATTTATTGGTCCTGTGCGACCAGCGGAAGTAGGGGAGCGCCGTATTGATTAAAACCGGATGTGGCAAGGAAAAAGACAAAGTTATATAGTGTACCTGTTGCTTATAAAGAGGAAGTAGATAGACAGGTTCAGGAGTTATTAGAATTAAATCTAATCGAAGTATCATATGCAGAAATTAGTCATCCAATTGTTTGCGAGGCGAAAAATGACGCAACTGTTAGGCTTTGCATTGATTATAGAGCTTTAAATTCAGTAACGCAGGTCCCAACATTTCCAATGAAAGATTCGCAAGAAATCATGTATACTGCGGGGCAGCTAAATATTTATCTTCGATTGATTTATTGAGGGGTTATTGGCAGATTAAAATGGCGGAGGAATGTAAACATTTGACAGCTTTTACAACTCATAATGGGACTTATCAGTGGCGTACTATGCCTTTTGGTTTATCAGGGGCGGCTGCTACATTCAAAAAAGATATGAATGAGGTTCTTCAAGGTCATCGGAGGTATGCACAAGCATATATTGATGATGTCATCATTTTCTCCGACACCTGGGAAGAGCATTGTGAGCATGTTAGGTCTGTCATAGACGAACTCAAAAATAGAAATTTTATGATTAGGCTGGATAAATGTAAATTTGGAGAGAAATTGACTAAGTTTTTAGGTCATGTAATTGGGGATGGAACGCATGCACCTGGTGAGGAGAAAATAGGAGCAATAAGGGACTTAAAAGGAAGTTAGATCTGTTTTGGGATTAATGGGATTTTACCGATCTTATATTCCAAATTATGCAGAAATTGCTATACCTTTAACTGAATTAACTAAAGGGAAGGTTAAAAATAATGTACCATGGGATGAAAGGGCAGAAGAAGCATTTAATACCCTTAAAGATGAGTTATGTAACGTGACGTGTTTGGCTACACCTACCATAGGCCGGGAATATCAGCTTCACGCCGATGCTTCAGACCTGGCAGTAGGACGTTGTCTTACTCAAAAAGATGAAAAGGGTCAGTTTAAACCGATAGCTTTTGCCAGTCAGAAATTATCAGGGGCTCAGCGTGCTTGGCCGAGTATAGAGAAAGAGGCTTGGAGTGTTCTCTTCGGGTTGCGGAAGTTTGAAAAGTGGACATATGGATATCAAATTGAGATCATAACGGATCATAATCCATTAAAATTTCTCACTGAAACAACCCCAAGGTCCCCCAAACTCACTAGATGGGCTCTTGCCTTGCAACGCTGGAACCTGAGTATTTCTCATCGTCCAGGAGCGCAACATTTAAACGCTGATGCAATTTCCAGACTACATAGGAAGAGCTGGGAAGAACAGCCAATTGCTAGCCCATCGGCATCAATGACTAAATAGTGGACAAACCTTAAAGGGGTGTCATCACGTTTTAAATTTTTTTTGTATATGTGTAATTGTATTTGAATTTTGTGTTATAGTGTTATAGTGTATTAGCATGTGTAGTTTTCTGTAATAATAATAGTAGTACACGGTTCATTAGAGATGTCAGTAGAGAATGTTCAGACACCTTGATATATATATGTAATAATAATAATGAAGAAACCTGCAAAGAGACTATTGAACTCTTCTGTGATGTTACTATATGTTTGTGGAAAATTAGCCCCTAAATGGCATATTTTCTGCTAAGGTGGGTGGTGTCAGATTCTGAGAAATATCTGCTATTATAACTGTTGTTCTATATTATTTTTGTCTTAATATATTATATATTGTATGGGCTGTGTACTGGAATTTCAAAATAACAGTCTTTCCTTATCTAAAACTGGATCTAAGCCGGTGAAAATGTATAGATGGTATGAAGGGGAAAAAAGATAGTTGAAGAGGGGTGTGCCCAACCTTTTGAGATGTCTGTGGAAGATGGGGAGACAAAAACATTCCACGAACGAAGAAAGGAGTTTGGAATGGGAGCGAGGTAGAAAACCCCGGAGGGGTTACATTGAGAAGTAGCAAGGGGTTGCAGGAAGGCAGTCTCTTCTGCTGAGATAGTCAGTTTGAGCGTAGCGCGCAAAATGGACGTGTGTTCCTGGGTAAGAAGCTCTGAGAGATAGAGCGGAGGGTTCAGTTGGAGCCGAGAGCGCCAAGCGCCAGGTAGTTAC